>JAXLQG010000001.1:2635461-2676373 GCA_035928285.1 Vermiconidia calcicola | reverse complement strand
ACGTCGCTGATGACGGTGGCGGTGGTGGTGGTGGCGGTGGTGGAGGTGGAGGAGGAGGAGGAGGAGGAGGAGGAAACGCTTGATCAATGCCAGGTGTAGTATTGGTGAGAAAAAGCTCAATGGCCATGATCAGCGCGGCGTCGTAAAGACAGGTATAATTCGCCGCGTGGGTGGACGTGAAAGTTAGCACGGTCGAGTCGAAGAACTTGAAGTGAGACGATGGTGGTGAGGCTGCTGCTGATGATGCTCGAGGAAGAGATGCCTGAGGATGAGATGATAGCACTGCGTCGACTGCGCTCAGATCTTTCGTCGTGATCTGGCCCTCGGGACTCGAATCCCACATCCGTCGCCAGGAGAGGAGGTCGTTGATGATGTTGGATGCTTTCGCGCGTAGGTCGTCGTCGTCGTCGTCGCAGGGACGAGAATCCTCATCGTGGCGGCGTGTCCCTCGTCCACCGCGCTGTCGTCCGCGCTCTCGCTCTCGCTCTCGCTCTCGCTCTCGCTGCTCCTTCAAGCCCGGCAGGTCGGCGAAGATGTCGAGAAGCATGTTCGCGGGACTTTTCTTTTTCGACTTCGTCCTCGACTTTGACCACGGAATGGTTTTCCATTCATCCCGGGACAAGAAGGTGCGTTTCGACACGGCGAGCGAGGCGAGGATGATGAGGAAGCGGGAGGATTCGAAGAGTGTGTGGGCAAGGTTGTTACTGTTACTGTTGTGGCCATTGGCGCTGGTGTTGGTGCCAGCGACGCCAGCGACGAAAGCGTGGGGCCCTCGCATTTCGAGAACGCTACCCAGGCCGAGGGCGTGGTCGATCCAGCCGGTCGAGCTGGATAGGACGAACATCTGTCGGTCGCAAATAGTTAGTAATACGTCAGTTTCTTCCAGTCAGGATAACGCAAATGGTACCAAGACTGGGATGCGGATGGGGGCGAGGCTGGGCCCTATGCTATATGATTGAGTGTGTTTGTGGGCATAGGGTGATGACTGTGACTCGAAGTAGTTCACACAAAGAGACACACAACATGCTAAGTCACTACCGGCACTGCACTTACTTCATACGCTCCCAAAATCAAGATGGCCAGCACATTATCGGCGTCGCCGCCGCCGCCGCCAGTTTCGCTTTCGCTTGGGCTTTCACTTTTGTCTCTGGTTCTGGTTCTGGTTCTGGTTCTGTTCTCGCTCCTCCTACTTTGCGCCGCCAGCGTGCTCGTCTCCCGGTCGTCCGGTGGTGATGGTGCTGGTGCCGGTCGTAGCAACCTCAGCTCACGATTAAGCCGAGCCAGAGACGCCACGTACAAGCGCGACCCTTCTCTGGACACGTCCGGCGCGCCTTGCACCCGACCGAGATACGCCTTCGCCAGCGCCTGCAGACACTGAAGCGACAAAGGCAAGCGTGGCAATCCCGACTCCTCATCGACGTCGTCCGCGGCACGGAACCCGATCCATGCAGGGACTCCTGCTGGCTCGTCTCGCGGATCCGTGTCGAACAATGTGTTTCGCATGTATGAGAGACAGATGCCGTCGCGCATGGGCCAGAGGGAGATGGGAGGGTGCTGCTGGAGCTGGAGCTCAAGTCCAAGTCCAAGTCCAAGGCGACGGGCAGAAAAAGTCATGGACTGCTGCTGCTGCTGCTGCTCTACTGGTAGCTGGGGGTTTCTCTCTGCAGAAGCAGAAGAAGAAGATTGCTGGCGGCACTGAAATCGAAATCGATCGGTCACAGTCTCGTTGATGAATTCGGTCGCTTTGTAGCCGTCGCAGCCGAAGCCGCTCTGCTTACATCGGAGACATGTTGGTCTTGCTCCATCTGGAAGTTCGCATTTGCATTTTGTCAGTGTCCGTATATTATGCGCACCCATGGGATGGGATGGATGATGGCAGTGGAATTCGTTTTTCTCTCTCTCCCTCCCACCCTTAGAACCACCGTCGACCAAGACTGATAGGGGACTGGTAGGGTACAGAGTAACTACTACTCACCACATTTGACATGGCGTTTACGGCACGTCAAGCAGCCTTTGGACCGCCCGCCGCGACCGACCATCCCATCCTATCCCATCCGAAAGGCCCTGTCGGGGTCCTATGTGGGTATCATGTAAACAGGTACGGGTAGTACTGAAGACGATCCGCGCAAGGGTTGTCAAGGTAAGGAAAAAGACTGGGTGAATGAGAGAGCAAAGGCCTTTACCTTTGAAACTGGGTCGTCGACAAGAGACGTCAACTTCAGTCGGGCTATGCGGCGAGGGCACCGATCTTCGCCGGGCTGAATGCCATGCACCATGCACGCCATACCATCATGATCCCCATTCATGGCTCGGGCTTATCGAAAGTCTGTCACTCTATGGCCTGGTGGAGAAAATGGGGGCCGGCAGCTCGACGAATAGGTACGACTCTACCGCAGAATGAGCCCAAAGAGGTGAAGTGCGGCTTACCGATCGCCAGACTTGATATAACACTAGGCAAACCCGAACAAAGACTGGAGAATGGGAAAGCTCACGAGATTTCCCAGCTCCAGCTTGACCACGTTCGTTCCTTGAAGCCAAATCGTGAAATGAACCATATGTGGTTGGAAAAGCCTTGAATGTCAGAACGATGCAAAAGCACCGCCCCCCCTCGATGGGCTGCAGAGGGCTGTACAGGATGGATGGGGACGGTTGCCAGCATACAAATCGAATATATAAAAAGGGCCCTCCTGTCCATCTGCATACTGTATAGGAACGGTGAACCCAGATATTCCCTCGGCCATTGCAATCATACTACCTCATCATACTCAATACTCAGCGCCACAATCAAACTCCTGCCTGCCTTTACCCACCGCAAAAAAGGACCTACCTGTTCCCTTCCCTCCAAGATGCCGTCGCACGCCTACATGGAAGAGCCTCCTCCTCCTCCTTACCCTTACCCTTACACAAGTACAAGCACAAGTGCAGGTGCAAGTGCAAGTGCCAAAGAAGAAAGCGAGGTCATCTCCCGATCCCTCGCATGGATCCCAGCACCCCCCTCACCATCGCAATCGCGACAGTACCCTCCTCTCCCCGTGCCCGTTGCCATCCCTCAAATCCAGCCGGCCACCATCATGTCGGGCCCCATGCCCTTCTACCGAGCATACTCCAACCTCCTCCTCCAGCACTCCGTGTCCATCGAGGACTTTGTCCATTTCATCGACAGCATCGACATCGCGCTGGCCCCGGCCCCTCCTTTCCAGGTGGCGCAGCTAGCCAGCACGGGGTTGGGGTTTGTCCCACACCACTGGGCCCAAGTAGCCAGTGGTGCTGTCGGCATGGCCGCGGGCGCGGGCAATGCGGCCTTCACCGCCGGCCGATCGAGGATGTTCATGAACAAGGTCAACCAAGAGTTCTTCGCCCCACGAGGCCTGAAAGCATCCATCAAGAAGGACAAAGACCTAAACATCATGCTCGGCGAGAACCCGGATCAATACCACCCACCACGTATCGCTCCTCCAGGTCATTCGCCGGCTGCGGTGACGGTCGCGGAGCGTAGATTGTTCGCCCTCCAGGGGCTCGTGGCACCTCTCACCTTCGAAGTACCGCCCCCAGACGCACAGCGACGGAATATGATGGACCGGTTGACGGCCAAAGGCGTGAACAGAAAGATCCAAAAAGGTCGAAAGGATGCGGTCAAAGCAGCTCAAAAGCAAGGCGTGCCCTACCAAAATGCGGACATGGCCCTGCTTGGTAACCCGTATGAGTCATCGTCTTCCAGCTCGGATTCGGAGTCGGACAGACACAGACCGCACAAAGGGAAACACGGCCCCAAGAAGGTTCGCAGCAAGAAGGCTGCTCGGGGGGACAAGAAGCTGGCAAAGAAGGCCGGAGAGCAAGCAAAGGACGACGCAAAGCAGGCCGCTAAGTTGAGTTGGATTGTGATTGAAAATTTGCATCCTCCTCAACAACAGCGGCACGCTCAAGAGTACCACCACATAGGCCGTGGTTACTAGGTGCCGACTCACAAAAGGGGCAGAGGAGATCCCGATCCGCAGGTCCAGTGGACATATCATCGGTCAGCTGGTTTCTGAACCGTACGTCCGTCTGCAAGAGGAGAGACCCTTTGTCAGCATGCTTATGAGCCGGGTTGGGAAAGGCTTACCGTAGCCCTTGAAAGTATCACGCAACAATGAACCCTTATTGCCCAGGACATGAGCAGCCCCGATCGAAAGGCTGACAGACGGACTGGCACCCTTGACGAGCGCGGTCGCATAAGCGGCAGATGCCCATCTTGAGGGCTTCAATCCGTGTGGTGAGATTTTCCCCCCAGGATGAGAAGCAGGTTGCCAAATCAAGATGTCGCAGACTCGCTTTGGAATGCAGTAATATGACGGCGGAGGGTATAAATTGATATTATGAGATGGGCATGTGCAGTAAGCCTGCACCAGCCTGACCTGGCCATGGTGGATCGGAGGAGTGCCGGTACCACCCAGTTATCTGCAAGTCATCTAATTCATCCAATTCATATGAAAATGAAAAACAGCCAGCGCGTATGGAGTATCGAACTTGGGCTTAAGCAGCACTCGCGGTCCACAGCGATCAATAACCGCGAGGATGATGCTGGCCACCCATTGGTATGGTACGACGTTTCCCGACAACGAAAACGCTCAGGTCGTCAGAAGGGTAGGACGATGAGGTCAACGATCTGACAATCAATGTCCGAGTCAAGCAGTAGAGCAAGACCCTGCCTATCTCATCCACTCACCATCAGTTGTTGCTGCACAAAGACGCGAGTGGACGTGTCGTGTCAGTGGAACTTTTCATGTCTTACTGTACCAAGCCGAGAACCAAGGAATCATTTCCGCTCGTCCTCAAGAGCCCGTCCGCGCTCAAATCTGGAGGCTGAATCGTCCAATAGGATGGGAGAGCGTCAACCCCCAGCTTTTGCGTCTTATCCCACCTGGGGCACGATTATGGGCCTGGTGAGCCCATCACTGCTCCTCGGACGCCCCGCACCAGATGTCGTGGTCCCCCAAAGGGTCGCGCCCATTCCAAACCACTGTGCCCTGCTCGGTAGGATTCCGGGGTCATGCTGCGTGGAAATATTCCTTGATACAAAGATCGTGGCGCTTCCGAGATCTATGTTGAAATCGCCGGAGAAACAATGCCATCCTTCCAGCTTTCCATTCCAGTCCCATTCTTCGTGCCTGCTGTAGAACGGTCAAGAACTCGGGTCCTAAACCATGTCTCCAGGTCGCTTAACCGAAGAAGATGAGTACGATTTCATCGTATGGTAAGTGTGCGGATCCTGTCCTTGTCGCGATGCGCGATATCTCTCTGACTGGACTTTTCCCAAAGTGGTGCCGGCACAACGGGCTGTGTTGTAGCAGGCCGCCTGGCCGAGGACAGCAATGCCAGGGTCCTTCTGGTTGAGGCCGGACCTCATAACAAAGATCTCGAGAACGTCCATATGGCAGGCGGGTGGTCCAAGAACTTCGACTCCGAAACCGATTGGAACCTGATCACTCCTCCCATGAAGTAAGCACTCGCCAGAACCCTGTGTCAAGGTTGCGTGGGAGCCTTTTTGAAGCATCACAAGTCCCCGCTGCAAGTCCCAGTGCTAACAAGGGCGGACAGTGGTGTCGACGGACGCCAGGTGAAACTCAGTCGAGGAAAGTTCCTCGGCGGCTCATCAGGTGTCAATGGGACGTTGTGTATCCGTGGATGCAAACAAGATTATGATGACTGGAAGTAAGGTGCACCAAGGGCGTCTTGATTGAGTGGTTTGGCTGAAAAAAGTCCAAGTCTCCCAGGGTGGTCCGGCGAAGAGATGTTCCATTACATGAGAAAGGTCCGCATGGTCCACGGAGAGAACTTGACACACCCTGGTATTAATGCTTAGCCACAGGCCGAAACGTTCCACAACAAGCCATGGTTCGAGGCCGATGAGAGTGCGCATGGCTTTGACGGTCCTCTTCACACCGAGCCACACGATCTTGCACCAATCTCCAAATTACTCCTCGAGTCCATGGAGTCTCAAGGCATGCCGTTGGTACCTGACATGTTTAGTAACGGCGAAACCGCTCACGGTTGCGGCCACGCTCCCAGAACAGGTACATTATGAAGCCTCTCATGTCTGGAACGTTTCGCTGAGTCTTCTTCCTGCCCAGTGCACAAGGGCATTCGGACGACCGGTGCCGATTTTGTCACAAATGACCAGCACAGGGATAACATCGACATCGTGGTCGAGACGGTGGTTGATAAAGTCAACTTCGAAGAGAAGAACGGCCAGCTAGAAGCCACGAGTGTAACTCTCGTCGACAAGACCGGAGCCAAGAGAGACGTCAAGGCGAGAAAAGAGATTATCGTTTCCGGAGGTATATTGTTGCTCGTTTTGCTTGATTGAACCCGCGGGAGGATTGATCAAAAGTTCCTAGGTGCATATTGCTCGCCAGCAATCCTTCTTCGATCCGGCATCGGTCCAGCAGAGGAACTGGAACAGTTAGGCATCAAGTGCTTGGTGGATTCTCCAGGTGTGGGAAAGAACTTGCTCGATCACCTTGTCAGTGCCATCATGCAATTCGTAGAGGATGGCGTACCCAATTGCTAACCGCATCTGCAGATAGTCTTCACCTTCTATGAGACTGAGAAGGAGGGCTTGACAAATGACCATCTCGTGTATGTCCCTTCCCCGTCCGTTTGAGAATTCGCTGACTTGTGGCAGATACCACGGAGACGCTGCAATGGCCTCATACATGCTGTACAAGGAGAAAAAGGAGGGAGTACTTTCAACGTTTCCCTTTGGTGCTTTCGCATACGCCAGGCTCGACGACCGACTGCAAAATGAACCGTTGTGGCAGCAAGCGAAGAGAGAACCCGGTCGTGATCCGATGGGCCTGACTCCCAAGCAACCCAACATCGAGTTTTTCACCACAGAGGCAAGTCTTCGATCCCTGGCCGGGAAATCATTCGCTGGCTGGGGAATCAATCACTGGCTGAGGAACAATCCGCAGACTGACCATGGAATTAGTTATATGGCGGCCCAAAGCAATACGACCAGTTGCCGATCGGTGAGCCCATCCTCCTAGCGAATTCGAGACCGAGACCGAAACGAGCTCGGTGGCAAGGCAATGCTGACGCTTCTGGCTTCTTCTTTTCGCAGACAAAAAACACGCCTTTGCAATGATAACAGAGCTCTTTTCACCCCGTTCCAAGGGCACCGTCACCCTCAAATCGACCGACCCGTTCGAAAACCCCGTCGTAGATTGCAACTACCTCTCCGACCCACTCGATCTGCTGGTGCTCAGTGAAGGCTGCCGGCTAGGCAACGAGATCGTCATGAAAGGAGCTGGCACAAAAGATATCGTCAAAGGATCGTGGCCATCTGGTGAGTCGAGTACCTTAGTAAACCGTTGAATGGTTCCCGTGCGGAAACTCCTAGGTAGCTAACAAGCCCATACGATGGTTAGACCTGACGCACCATTCCTTCACCACCCGCGAAGCCTGGATCCCGCATGTCAAACAGCACGCCACGACATGCTACCATGCTGCGGGAACCTGTAAGATGGGCCCAACAAACGACAAGACCGCCGTGCTTGATGAAAAGCTGCAAGTCCGCGGTGTCAAAAGACTAAGAGTTGCCGACTGCAGTGTCATGCCATCGTTGCATGGCGGTCATA
This sequence comes from Vermiconidia calcicola, assembly GCA_035928285.1. Taxonomy (NCBI): domain Eukaryota; kingdom Fungi; phylum Ascomycota; class Dothideomycetes; order Mycosphaerellales; family Extremaceae; genus Vermiconidia; species Vermiconidia calcicola. The sequence continues at coordinate 2,668,754 of JAXLQG010000001.1, read as the reverse complement.
CACAAATGCCAGCATACGGTATTGGTGAGAAGGCTGCGGATCTGTTGAAGGAGATCTGGGTCAAGGCTTAACAGTGGATGGAGTAGTTGTTAACAACACAACGTCCACAACATCCCACTGACCAGGCCCAACTCAATGCCAAGACGTATCGTCGTTCACTTGTAGTACCTAGGTATGCTCTCAAGGTCTGTGGGAGAATGCAAGGCATTTACAGGGGACACACTCCGTAGAAATCAGTGTCATCTTACTGGTACAGGAGTACGCTATTCTCTCGGTCTCTTTTCAGCATCGCTTTGTCCAGAATTGCATGCCGTTTCCATTGCTTTATCAGAACGGATCATCCGTTGTCCTCGATTTCTCCCTGATCTCACTCATGCCCATACCAACATGTCTATGTTTCTGCCTATCCATGATATTGAGCAAATTACTCTTCTCCGCAACCGACTTGTTGAATCCAAACAGGTGCAATTTGTCGTCGAGATCCTGCTCGAGCGACTTGAAGTCCTTGTCCATTTTACCTGCCACATCTAATCCCTCAAGTTAGCAAGTGTCGCAACAATACCCGGGTCGAGAAAGAGAAAAGAGAACTTACCCAATTCCTCCCACTGCCATACATTCGCCTTGATGCCCACTCCATAGAACTGCCACTTCCTGATGAACGCCAGCCAAGTTTCCACCACGCTGGCCTCGCCATCGTATATCGTGATCAGCCTCTTCATCGTGATCCTTTCGAAATTCTCCTGCGCTTTCTTATTGACGAAATTGCTCTTCAACACAGTCCAGCGCTCTGTCTTGCGCGGGAGGGGACCAGGGCCGGAGCATGGTAGGCCCAGGTAAAACGCAGCCCGGACGCAAAAGTCCGCGTAAAATTGAAGGTTGCGCACGGAGTAAGAGTGAAGCTGGAGCTGGGCGACAGGGATACCGTGCGTAGGGGCGTGACGAAGAGGTGTGCGGTATGCGGCGAGGACGTTGGGAGGGACTGGGGGTAGTGTAGTTTCAGACGAGGAAGCTGCTGAGGGTAGGGATTCGTTGACGACGAGTTCTTGCGGGAGTGAGAGGCTGGTCGATGAGCGACTGGCGCGGGCAGCCTGCTTGTGGGATGGAACTTGTTCCTTCAGGGTGTGTGTCGCACCGGGGACGATAGGTGTTGGTTGTTGAGATAGCTCTTGTTTTTGAGGTCGGGGTTGAGATTGAGATTCGGCCTGAGGTGATTGCTCGTCAATGTCAAGCTTGTGCGATCCGATTTCAGGCATGGGAAAGCCTGCTGTAATATCTTCAGGGAGACATCGTGGGACACTGGAGGAGAAATCTCGTCTTCGCGGAGGAAGGATTCGAGGTTGAACGCGGATAGTGGAAGACTGGATCAGAGGAGTGTTAGCTGAGGCCTTTGTGCAGAGCCATTCCATATTTTCGACTCAGTACATGCATTGTGCACCAGGTTCGACGAAGGCAGGATAGGAAGCACGATCAGAGACGGCATACCTTGCACGGTCGACATGCTTCAATAGCTGTCCGCAAACACCGGGGAGCCGACATCTCACGAGCGCAATCCGGTCGTACGAGCTAGGTGAAGCTCAATTGGAACCAGTCGTCTATATAAATGGCCGTCGAGGCCTCGGACAGGTCGGTAAGAGTCGTCGTTTAAAGGTGGTGCGATTACCTGAGAATCAAGTCATTGGCTTCAAAAGTCCGCGGAGAGACCTTCAACTTTTTCGAGACGCAACCCACGTCACGTGCCCAAGCCTCGCAGCCTCGCCGCAGCCTTGCCGCAGCCTTGTATTCATTCTCGGTCTCCGCCTACGTGCCAGCCACTTTCTATAAGTGCATTCGAAGAGGCTACCGAGAAACTCAAGAAGTACATACGGCCACGCCTGCGATCGGGCAATGTCCTCTTTATTCCGCGCTACAGTATCAGGCACCGAAAGTAACCCAACGACAAGCGTTCTTCCAGCTCTGTTGAGGTTCTTTGTTGATGCCTCACGAGGTCAGCTTCACGTATATGGATGCTCTTAGTATCCAAGTCAGGAATTAGCTCCGTGATGAGGGAGCAAGTCATTGCATTGCTGCGCAACTACTCTAACCAAACTGCGTAAGACATACATACTTTGTGTTATGCTTCTTCCAAGTGATAGGCCCCATCCATTACCACCAATTCTCACAATCCATATCGTCGTCAAAAAGGAATAGGCGTGAAAAAGCCAAGTATGAAAAGTCATAAGCTCTTGACATCGTAAAGTGCCTTCTCTGCTCAAGCTGAGTTGGACTTCAATAGCCCACACCCCAGCTAGCAAGAATTCATGTCCTGGTTCAGCACGTCCAAAACGCTGTTCAGTAGAATCCAACCAGTCGCTAACACAAGGAACGGGGAATCCATCACCCGCCCTTCCAAGAGAGCATTATGTATCAAGTCAATCATTAACACGTTAAAATCGGGAGGTGAAACTTCGACCACCAAGTGAAGGTCGTCGAATGTGATCAGCAGACATTTGCACCGAAGGTCCACCAATCTTCTCGAAACCCTTCAGGATATCAACTCCATCCTCATTATCAGAGACTTCGTTCTCAAAAGAATTGAAGTCAAAAAGATCATGCTCACCAAGGCCCGTGGCGCTTTCCATCGAGCCTTTCAGAGGGGATCCAGACAGAGTAGCACGTACTCCAGGTCTAAGCAGACTGCCTCGAGTTGGTGTCTTTGCATTAAGCTTGTAAGCATTTCCAACCATCTCGGACAGCGCATTGCCCGTTGTCGTCGCTCGTCCCCATGTCGAACGAGAGACAGACGCTTTGAGCGGTGATGATGCAAAGGCAGGTGTAGCAGGTGTCATACCTATCGCCGCATCGGAGAAGATCTCGAATGAGTCCTCAGCAGGGCCAATCGGGGTAAAATTCGACCACTTGAGAGGACTGTACGTGTCCATTTCGTACTGACCGAAACTCTTGATGGGAGAATTCGCAAAGTCCCGCATAGCCTTTCGATGCAGGTGGAGCTGCGTATTGGGAGAAATCGAATGAGGTGGCCGAATTGGTTTCTTGAAGACAACCGACGGCGTGACCGGGTTCAACCTCGTGGCAGGGCCGACTCTGACAGGGGAGGATGACCGCGCGATGTCTATGGAAGCATTACGGAATCTCGCATGACTCGGCGTCAGATCATGAGAAGAGCTTCGAATTCGATCAATCTCTTCTTCGGCTCTGCCGGTCTTCTTCCTCATCGGCTCAATGTCGAGCTCTGATGTCAGCACCACAGCGTTCTTGTTTGGCCGTAGCACAGAAGACTCAATGGAAGAGAAATAGCCACTGTCGTCCATCTTGGAGAGAGATCGCTTCTGTCGATGGGCTGAAGCGGGACGCTTCATGCGTGCAGTGGGTGATGAGATGTTGCGATGATGGTTCGAAGCACGTACAGGAGGCGACGAGTTGATGACATCAGGAGGAGACGATTTCGGTGCTGCTGGGAGGACATGCTCCTCAGTGTCTGCCACGTCTTGTTCTTCCAAGGCCGGATCAGATGCAGGTAGGGTTGCATCGGAAGATAATTCTGGGAGGGCAGGAGCCGTCTGGGGTCGAGGTGGTAATGCCTCACTTGACTGAATCATGAAGGGACTGGGCATCAAAGCCTCAGACAATGGCTGGCCCAGCTTGTGAGGGTCAGAGCGCATGATGCTGGCGTGGATGTTGAGGTGCGCCAAATTGTTGCCACGTCGGTGCTTGTCTTTGTCCTTGATGAATTGACCTTCCATTCCTGGTTCTATGACCCAATAGCTTCCTTTACCCGGGTCTCCTTTTGGTCGTTCCTCTTTCTTGAATGCCTTGTGCAGAGACAGATTATGTCTGATGCTGTTGTGCCAGCTCTGCTTTGTGTCCTCGCGATAATACGTAAAGCTCGTCGAAATCCATTCGTAGATTTGTGCTAGTGTCAATCGACGGTTGGGTGCTCGAAGTATGGCCATACCGATCATCTGAGCATAGCTGTAAGACGGCTTGTTCCCATCATCTTCAATGGCAGGCATTTCTTCGGGTGGTGGGATGATTGTGGTGGGTTCCTCGTCTTGCCGCGCCTTTTTGAGAGGGCGCTCACTGGCCAAGGGGGCATCGGAGTATGATCTCTTCAAAGGCATCTTTCGCATGTACGATGGTTCTGGGAATTCGACAAAATTGTCCTGCATAGGAGGGCGGGGGAAATTTTCCTGTTCGAAGGTGTCAAAATTACTGTTGAAGGTGGTGAACATTGGCTGCTGCATCATTTGCACAGGTTGAAACTGTTGACCCGAGGGCATAATGTGTCTCTTTGCTGGCGAGTCGGTGTACATATGAGCCGTCGAATGTGGAGGGGGTAAGGGTATGTAGTTGAGATTCGAGTAATTCGGCTTTGGTGGTGAAAGCGGATGGCTCTTCAAGGGTGAGACCTGGTGGTGGCTCGAAACCATTGGGGCGCTCAGAATGACTTCTGGATGCTGCGTAGGAGGATTCCTCATCGGCTGGAGAGGCATCGCTGAAGGTTGCAACTGTGGTCGTGGTTTGTGGTTGGGAGATATGTTCGAGGGCAGCGTCATTGGATCCTGGTAGATCTGAACGAACTGGTGGTGTTGACGCGTCGAACCCATGGCGACAACTTCAGTAGAACGTTCGGAGACACCGGTACAGTTCGATTGATGCAGAAAGTCGCGTCGAGTGAAGAGTTGTAGGTCCCATGAACCAGATTTCGAGGGCGGCTTGATTGAGTGCGAGAGGATTAAGGCTCAGGCACGAACCCAGGTGGTCGACGCACACAGAGTACAGGACTTTTGAATGCGAGAGCAGCCCGGAGGTTAGCAAGGCGAGGGAGAGATTTGATGGACGTCAGAGTCGAGCCGGTTCTCGAAAGTAGGAGGAAAAATGGACGTGTCTGTGCGGGAGAATGGATAGTGGAAATCGAGAATCGAGGCTGCGGTGGATCGAGGGGTAGGCCTGGCTGGCTGGCTGGCTGGTGAGGAATGGGCGAATTTGGAGCCTCGAGGTGGAAGGTGAAATGATTTGGCGAGGCTGTTGAAGAATTGGTTTCAGAGGATAAAATCCAGAGGGTCCAAAATGTGGTGTTTATTGTTTACAGGTGATGCAGAAGGTAAGAGGTGCATGGATGATGCGTGAATTGAAAGGTGGGAGGAGAGTGTCGCACAAGGCGTGGGAGAGATGGTGGGCGGTTAACGTTTAAGAAGAGGGACAGCGAAGGAAGGCACTTGGCCAGAGAGACTCCGAGAACTTCAGGCACTCTGGTTGCAGACCTTTCACAACCCACGCACAACCTTTCCCAGGCCAGGAGTGCCAGGAATGGGCTGAATGGGCTGATAAACGGGCACGGCTGGCTTGACGGGAAAAATCCTGGCAGAAGCAGTGAATTCGATGAATTTGATTTGACTGATTCCAGCCGACTGACGCGCGGGCGTGGTGTACGTTTTGCCTATTTAGGAATAGTGGCTCGGGTCATTGACACGGTCGTGTTCTCAGATCACGGGATGACAAGGATGGGCGAGAGACGAACGAACGACGAAGGGAATTTGGAGCGCCACAGAGGCATCCTGGAGTCCTTCTCCGTTCTATCTTCTCCCTTCTAACTGCTCACCTACCGGCATATGACAATGGGACACGGGACATGGGACATGGGACCTGGGTCGACCTCAGCTGCCCTTACGAGCTACACCCTTGATGGGCCGGTGCCCTCCATCCAATCATGCAGATCTCGTCTCGATCGCTGGATATCCAGGAATGTCCGTCCCTCTTTGGCCTTGTTCCTGGACTCTGTGCCTGAGTGTCAGCCAGACTGCGGGCCGTAGACTTTGAATGGAGCACATGGAGCTCCTTGCATGAATCTGCACCACTCCATTGACCATTCCGACTTGCGAAGCATTCGAGTCCGCCACCATCCAATTTGATATGATGTGCACTGCCATCATTCTTCATTCAAAAATGCCCCTCAGTTGCCCTCCCTTGTCACATAGTTTCTTCGGATGTCTGGGACATTATTACGGAGCACTACCTCGTAAGAAATTGATCAACTCTGACCTGATTGCAAGTCCTGTCACCTCCAGAGATCAGCTATATGTCTTTGACGCCGGACCTGTCACTTTTGGCTGGGGACGTAAGAATGGAGCTTCTCAAATCCAACCTGACAGCTGCCGCCCGCTGTGGCTTATTGAACTACCTTCACACAGACTCCAATCACCCGACTCGGGAAGCTCTGTAATAAGCCGTCATCATCCGTCGACATCATTCCACGTACATCGTGGAGCTCCTCAAATGAAGCACCACAGTACTTCGTATGCTTTTTGCCCATCCAATTTTGGCAATGACACAAGTCCTTTTGATATATGCCCGCAGAAAGAGCGCCACCTAATTAGCAAACGCCAGTTTATACCACGTGTCTTGTGTCCAGACCTCCCACAAATGCTCTTGGATATTTCGCTAAAATCGCTGGAAAATATGTCTCTCATGATTCCAAGAAAGTGAACAGATTGGTGTGTAATATGTTCAACGCCCGGTCCGCATCGCGCTCCTCAATCACGCACGATATGTTGATCTCACTCGCTCCTGTTCACTCAGTCAGCACGGCCAGGTCGATCCACGGGGTCTGACCCGTCGTCGGGTCGCACGTACCTTGTGATATCATTTCGATATTCACATTGTTCTCGCCGAGCGTCGAGAACATTCTGCCCGCAATGCCCACCATGTTCTTCATCTCTTTCCCTACCAGACTGACGATCGCCATCTCAGGTATGATGTCGACGGTGCCATAGCGCTGAAGCTCTTCTATCGCCCCCCGAAGATCCTGGTCCACAATCTTGTATTCGTCGTCACCACCACCAGTATACAGTGGTGCCTCGGAGTGCAGCGCCATGGACATGTTGACTTCGCTCGTCGAGATGACATCAACTGACAGCCGCCATTTGTCCAACGTGGCGAAGATGCCCGCGAAGAAGCCGTGGGATAGTGACCTTTTATTGGAATGGACGTTCATCACCAGAATCTTATGCTTCATGGTGACTGCCGTCGGACGCTTGGGTTTTCTGCCCAGCTCCACCAGGAGGGTGGAACTCCGTGACCTGAACAGCTTGGGATCGTGCCCTGCTAACGCAGAGTTCAACTCGGTCGGCGTGTCAGGGTAGATGATCGTGCCGCCTCCTCTTGGATTCATGACATTCTTGATTCGTATCGGTATTCGGGCACGAATGACCTGGTCCATAGTGGAAGGATGGATGACCTCGGATCCGTAAAACGTGAGCTCGGCGGCTTCTGCCGGGCTGATTTGAGGAATCAACTTGGCGGTAGGCACCTTGCGAGGGTCGGCCGTGAAGATGCCGTCGACTTCTTTCCATATCTGCAATTCTTTGGCCTTGATCCCCACAGCGACTAGAGCGGCGCATAAGTCGGTGTAGCCTCGGCCTACAGTCGTGAGTAGACCACGAGGAATGGCACCAAAGTATCCTGTGATGACGGGAACTTTGCCCGTCATGTTCTGTAACCTTTGCCCTAGCCTCTGGGCGACATTGTCGTAGAAGTGCTGGTCCAAGCTGTGTGAGACCTTGAAGTCGATAATGTCGGCAAGATCTACATATTCGGCTTCAATCCCTCGATCCTGTAACAGCGCGGCCATGAAGCGACAGCTCAGCTTTTCTCCTGTGCTCATGACCTTGTCTCTTGACCTGGGACTGGTCTCACCGAGTGTCTGAGCTGCTTCCAGTATCCGCACTACCAGGGAGCATTCCACTTCGATCTCTGCTTTTAACCGGGCGCATATTTTTTCTGATTGAATGTGGAATTCGGCAGTCTCAACATGATCCAGCCTGACGTCTTCTATCAAATGTTTAAAATCTTTATGGTTCTCTGCTTCGGTGGCAGCTCGTAACAATCGGTTCGTTGTGCCTGCGGATTTGGTACTGCTCGACCTCTAGAACAAGTGATCAGTAGTCGGCGCGTGCGCTTGGGTCATAGTAAACATACCGCTGAGCAGACAATGGCAACATCGGTCTCCTGCGAGGCCGACTTGACCACATTGACTATATCCAAAGGAAATTTGCCAACACTGGTCCCTGAGAAGCGTTAGCCATGGGGCAGCGGTTGGTGCCAATGACTCGACTAACCGCCGAACTTCAAGACATTTGTGGCACTGTTCGCGGGGGTATTTGTGCCATTTGTGAAAGGAGTCACGGATGTTACTGGTGTCGCGCAGTCGACACCATTGGAGAGTATGTCGGTGGTCATAATGTGGAAGGAGGAATAGCTTGTGAGTCAGTGTTTAGCATACTTCCAAGAAGATGATGAAGAGACAATAAAAAAGAGTGGACAGCAGCAAACGAAAATGACTCGAGTTCGCGAGCTACTAAACCCCCGACAAGCAAGCCCTCTAGTTACACGGTAGGGCCAGTAGTTTAGGGTGATCGGATGACGATGACTGATCCATTTATTAAGAGAATTCTCTCAATAATAATCCTCTATGCGACTGCTGCCAAAAGTGCCAGTCAGCGTCTGGCCCGTTTCTCTCGACTCACAGGAAAAAATCCCGGCAGAATAAAAAATTCAATGAGGGGCTAGCCGAGGCGGTGTGGGCGTCTCGGCGTCCGGGGGCGTCCGATCTCGGCGAACAACATGCCACCATCGTCCGCTAATCGTAATGGCATCATGGCATATCCTTCTCGCCTTCTCAGACACCCAGACAACTCTTACAAGTAGTACTACTCAGTTACATCGTTGTATGGAAACCCTACCCAGTTATTCCAGAGCACTCCCTTCCGTGATGCGATCAAAGGGCTATGCTTGCACAGGGACTTACGATGTTCGCTTGCGTCTGGTGACGTTCTGGTCAGCAATACGGACCTCACCACGGAACTGACGAGGACTGATTTCTTCTTGCTGACTCCTTTCTCCTGCTTACCAGCAGCTGAATACGGGCCTATCCTCTCAATCCACTCGGTAACGTGAGAATTATTGAAGGCGCTTTAGAAGAATAGACATTAGACTCTATCTTCGAGTTGCTCTGACCTCTGTCCCCCGCTTTCAGCCAATGGTAAATACCTGGCTAGCATCACCGCTACATGGTGTCTGATCCAGCCTTCCCGATGCATTCGGTACCAGACAAACATCCCCTGACCCATTCTGTGGCTGGAGCGTTAAGCTCGTCTCTCCAGTGGTGAAGGTGAAAAGCTGGCTGTTGGTCACAGCACCACCGCCGTCTGCCCTACCACCACAGCTAAACATGATGACCGTATCTCCAGCGGCTCTTCTGGGGTCGAAATTCAAGCATCCCTGGGTCAGGCTACTAACGATCAAGGCAGAGTTCGGCTGGTCATCGTGTACTCCTGCCGTGATGACATCCCACTGCTGATTTGTACTGCCGTCACACGGTTGAAGAACGATTGGTATGAGATTCTCGCGGAAGTCGCCGGCTGTTGGATCGATGAAGAGGCACTGTCCATCAGCGGATTTGATTGCGACGGAGGAAAAGGCGCGGGTAGCAGTATCGTCCCGAGGATTTGCCTCTGCAGCTGCCGAGGGGTTGAGAACACTGCCAGCACGAGAAACAGAAATGATGGATCCGGAGGTAGAGACTGTTGCTGTGCTTGTTGAGGCGGCAGGTGGCAATGTGATTGTGGCTGCAGCTGTGTTTGAACTTGCGATCGGGCTGCTTTCGACCGCGACAGCAGTAGTTGTAGTTGGAGCCAAGATATTGGCCGCAGTTGAGGCGGCAGCACCACCGAAAGTGAACGACTGGTTTGGATCTGCTGCGTTGCACGCGGCTTGGTCAATGACGGCTCCGCTGACTGTTAAACAAGTCCCAGGTGCATTCTCTGGAGAAAAGGACTGCGGCCCGGCGCTTCCATTGAAAGGAAAGAGCTGGGAGTCCGTCACAGTACCACCTGAAAGTTCGTCGTCAGCACCAAGCTATGTCCGATACTGGAACACGATACATACCACCATCCGCCCGGCCTCCACAAGAAAAGAGCAATACCTGATTTCCGGCAGCACGACGCGGATCGAAGTTGAAGCAAGCTTGTGTCAATGTGCTGACCATGAGCATAGTGCCTGGCTGGTTGTCATGCTTCCCAGCCGTAATGACATCCCAGAGTTGTCCGTCACTCCCGTCACAGACACCAACTTGAATTGGAGTCAGATTGGCACGGAAGTCTCCAGACAACTCGTCAACGAAGAGGCATTGTCCATCAGAAGTCTACCCATGTCGTCAACAAGCGGTCTTTGAAGGCCACTGAGTTCAACATACAGTGATTGGGACAGAAGAAAATGCTCTTGTAGCAGTGTCGTCCCGCTGTTGAGCTTCCTCAAATGCTGCCTGGTCAAGCGCCGTCACGGTACGTTTCTCGGCGACTGGGAGGCCAGTAACGAGGGATGTGCCTCCCAGCAAAGCAGCATAGATCAGGGCAATCATGTTGATAATCAAGAATGTAGTACAAGTTCAAAAGAATGTCTGCACCAGGCAGAAGAATGGTAGCCTGGTCAACAGGCGCGTGGTAAAGAACGTTGTTGGAAAGAATGAAGTCTGAGAGAAGGTTGACAACCCCTTCCAGAGGAGTCCTCCAACTCTTCATATTAAATACTGCGATGTGCAATTTCCCACGGCATCTTTCATTCATCCTTGATATACATTAGTATATGCTGAATCTTGCGTGGTAACTCGATATAGTATTTTGGCGTTGGACGAGACACGCAATGTTTCGCCATCGCGTTTCAACCATCTTTAGCGCTAGTGAGGTAACACTGACAAGGCTGCTTACCATTCTTTTCAGCATGTATACAAAATAGAAGTAGGAAAGCAGAGGTTGTCACATCCTTTGCAGATGGAAAACGTGAGACTTGAATTCGAGACAATGTATCCTTCACAGCCAAATTGTTCAGCAGACGCAGCAACTTGGAGCCCGGGAAAATGGTATATGTCAGACGGGTGGCCTCAATTTAATTAGGGGACGATGGGCGATGATTTGGCTTCAAGGCTTGATGGTTTGCCCCTATAGTTCCTCATTCTTAGGGGGCCCTGAAAACAATCAGCTGTCAGACAGTTTGGTTTGTCCTTGGCATTCTCTCCTACACTTGGCATTCACCTCAGCCTGCTCATTCATCACCGCACCAATTCACCATTGTGACCGCCTGGTTCTGCACTGCCGCTCAAGACGCGTCTATCTCTTGTCCAAGTTCACAATCATCCTCATGGGGATCTCTGTAATTCATGAGATCGAGACCACCACTTTCGTGCCGGTCGTCGATCAGTGCCAGCCGGATCCTTCGATGACGATCAGATGAAGCTTCTTTGTTTGTCTGGTGCATGCCTTTGAATAACGCGACGACCACGACGAACGTGGCTCCCAGGGACGTCCTTGTGAAAGACATCATTCCGCCATCATGGCCCACGATTATCAAGCACAATACCTTCGATGCCCATACTGCCCTTTTGGCAGCCATGACTTCGATCAACTTGATAGGCATGTGCAACGTCGTCACGCTGACGAGCAACACACAAACAACGGAAATCCTCAATCCAATCCATCTTGCCCGCAGAATGAGCCCGATCTCGACGATTTCGAATTAGCCCAGGTTCTTGCCTTTGAAGAAGCCGGACTTCCTCGAGAACTTGCATTATCCGAGGTACAAACTGTTCCTTCCAACAGACAGCTTGATCGAAGTCGGGAAAGTGCCAATGGATCTCACGTAGATCTGCCAGTCGCCCGTGCTAACGATGAAGCACAATGGGTTGAATGTTTCTGTGGCGAGCGGGTACATATCCTTGAGCTCGATGCACATTCCGAAATGCATGCTCAAGAGAAGCTTTCAATTGAGGATGGCGACCTCCCTGCAGTGGAGCTGGCAAATCTTCCCTCTACCGCCGAGCATCCTTTGACCGATATCTCTAGTTCCTTTAGCACCAATATCCCGAGATCTCTGCGGAACTATGATCAGCTACATCCCAAAACTCCTCCAAGCAGCGGCAAACGACGGACTCCGTCTCTGAAGGATATTTTCCTCGGTAGCCCGGCATCGGCCAAGAGAAAGTCCCCATACAATGCCGTATCTACTAAAGAAGGCAAGACACGGCGTCTTGGGGTGAGAACCTCTGAAGATGGATTGCGAACTGAAGCTGACAATTCACAGAGGGCAGAACTCGGGCCGTATGCGCATGAACGTCAAATGCCTAACTGGCTACGAAAAATGCTTGAAGATGGAGCCAAGGTCACAATCACTAACAGAATCGGACCCGACGGCACCTTAGTCCGAGTCGAAAGCATCGCAAATGAAACTCCTGGCCTAGTACCGATCCTTGCACGACTATCTCAACTTGACCGAAGTGTCGAACGCGCGTTCTATTGCAGCCCCGAAGTACGTCATGTGTGCAAGATGCCTAAAGAAGGAGGGTTCTGCGGCTATCGCAACATTCAAATGCTCATATCATACATTCGCGAGGCTGGGGCTACTGGGGCTGGACGTTTTCGTGAAAAGTTGCCCTCCATTCTGAGACTTCAGGATCTGATTGAGGATGCTTGGGATATGGGAATCAATTCAAATGGACGAGTCGAAACTGGCGGTATTCGACTGACGCGAAAGTACATCGGTACTCCCGAAGCACAAGCATTGTTCATGAGCTTGAATATTCCCTGCGAAGCGACGGCATACACTACGACGGGTAATGTCGAGGCCTGCGAGACCATGCTTTGCGCAGTCTGCGAGTACTTCGACGATGACTTGACCAAAGACAACGTGGATAAAGTTGTCATCACGGACAAGCCACCTATTTACTTCCAGCATCAGGGTCATTCGATGACAATTGTCGGTGTCGAAAGCAGAATGGACGGGGATGTCAACCTGATGGTTTTTGATCCCATGTTCAATCCGTCTCCTGCTCTCAAGAAGGTCGTTATGTCAGGGAGCACATCATTCAACTGTGCAGAGCCGGAAAAGTTGCTCAAGGCGCACCGACGTGGAGAGAAATATCTCGGAAAGTACCGTGATTTCGAACTCCTGAAGCTAAAATGAGAGCACGCTACGAGTTCAGTATGGAGAGGATTTTTCAGCTGGGGACATGACTTGTTATTGCGTTCAAAAGCGAGCTTGGGGCAGGCTGGTTCTTGGTATTGCATAGCGAATGGACGGGAACAAGGAGGGTCTCGATAGAATATGATACAGCTCAGGCATTGGCGTAATCATGGCATCAGTTCAAGCAGTCATGTTGACGATGCAGAATGCATATCATCATCTCTACCCATGTACGCTGCTCTTTTTTGTGTGCAGCAGGCTTCGCTAGACCTGTGTGCTTGCTGTGTGTTGCATCTTGGTGGCTCTCAGTCAGTCGACCGGGTCCACTTTTCCCGTATCGTCATGCCAGCCTCGTCCGAAAATAATCCTTAATTGTTACTTCTTGCCCGTAGATCCTACCAGGAAATCTTGTTGCCACTCACGAGTCACCAGAGACAGACCAGAGAGAAATTTGGATTTGGACCAGAGAGCAGCAGAGCAAGAGGAGAGAAGCAAAATGTCCTCCCAACCACGCCCGACGACATTGAATTTCATCACGGGCAACGCGAACAAACTCGCCGAGGTCCAGGCGATCTTGGGGGAAGTGCAGAATCTAAGGTTACAGAGTCGCAATGTCGAAGGGAACGAGATCCAGGGGAGTATCGAGGAGGTCGCGTTGGATAAGTGTAGTAGGGCTGCGGAGGTGGTGAGTCTGCCCTTCTACTCTTCTTTTACTTCATTTACTGTCTTTTTATATTTCTCTTTCTCTTTCTTTTCCTCTCTCAGTTCTCAACTTCTCGCTGGCTTGGCTGGTGGTAGTGGTACACTGGTAGTAGAAGTAGACTGAGTTCAGGCTAGGGGAGAACGGAGAATAAAATGTGCTAACAAAACACTCCTGTTACTACCCTTAGGTCGGAGGACCCGTATTGACCGAGGACACTGCGCTGGAGTTTCAGGCTTTGAAGGGCTTGCCTGGACCGTACATGTAAGTCAGTCCTGACGATACGATGACTTGGCCCATCAGCATATGCTACAACTAGATTTCTGATCATTGATCACTGATGACGCCGGTATCCCCGACAATGACTCCCACCTCCCATTCCACATATGTTGCACGCGAACCATCCAATCTCTTGCATGTGTACTGACAAACACTCTGTCCCACCAATCTAGAAAACATTTCCTCGGTGCTCTTGGTCACGAAGGGCTGAATAACATGCTGGTCGCGTACCAAGACAAGACCGCCTTTGCTGTATGCACCTTCGCATATTGCGCTGGACCAGGACATGAGCCGATCTTGTTCCAAGGGCGGACGAGAGGAAAGATCGTGCCTGCAAGAGGGCCGCCAAATTTTGGTATGTTCCCGATCCGATGCTGTTTACTGAGTCCAGCATACTGATCCATGGGAATAGGCTGGGACCCGGTTTTCGAGTACGAAGGGAAGACGTATGCTGAGATGGACAAGGCTGAAAAGGTAATGCCATGCCCTGGATGTGCTCGGCAGGGGCCCATCGCTGGCTGTTGTGGCCTTCAACACTTTCTGGCCAACATGCTGACTCCTGGCAGAACCTGATCTCCCACAGAGGCAAAGCCCTGGAGAAACTGAAAGCCTGGCTCGCTGGTGGGGAGCTGGAGCCTTGAACAAGTGGTCGCAGTTGGACAGGAGGGATACATGAGCCGGCAGACAAGAGTAGCCTGGCACATCGCTGGTGATCGGCCGCCCTGGAATCGACCAGGCATCCATCCGCGGACAGACTTTAGATGGTGTCTGCAAGAGTACTAGGTATGCATCGGCGCCTCAGTGTCCATTCTCTTGCTGTTCATGATCCTTGACCCAATTCTTGATCCATTGCAACACTCTCTCTGCATTCTCTTCGATATCCTCCGCTGCCACACTGCTCAACTCGACCACCTGGCCCTCCTCGCTCCAAGCCTCGCGGGCTTCCTCACTCACAACGGCGAATATCTCGGCGTCCATATTCTCTTGCACCTTTTCGTCCTTGTAACCTCTCGACATGAGTCTGTCGTAGAGTGTGTTTGTCTCCTGGCATCGCAGGACAACGACAAGATCGACCCATCTGACGGCAAACCCTGCGGTAGAATGCCAGTCAATGACCCAGCCCCCTTCTCCTTGCCCGTCTGCGATCTCTTTCTCGACTTCATCCATAAGTTTGTCCTCGTCGACGATCAGGGTCTGCAATTCTTCATCGTAGCCGGTGTGGCATGACCGCTCTTTGACGATGTCGTTGATGGAGAGGTGTTTGAGGTTAAGCGGCGGAGAGGATTGAGAGGCTAGGCTGAGCAGTTCATTGCATGTCGTGGTTTTCCCGACGCCAGGGGTACCTGCGATCAGGATGTTGGGCAAGGATCGCATATTGAAGAGCCTATTTGGTCTATTCCTGGACTTGCAGAATTGTCGTGATTATTCCGGTGAACTTTTTTTCGGGTTCGAAGTACGAGTAAGACTGCGGGAAAACTGCCGTTTTGGCTCTAGTCGCTCTTCCGTACAGTAGCGAGAGTAGCTCCTAACCACCCATTAACTTACACCACGCGTTGACCACGGCAGCAGCAAGTTCATACAATCGTTGCTGACACCAACACTTGTCAGGCGTCGAGGATGAACAGCCCGAAGCCGCTTTGTACCAGTACCACCTGGCCTGCCAGTCATGCTGGAAAAGCTCTTCAGTCTCTCGCTCAACCTGGCTAATCACAGAAGCTGAATCACCTGAAGCCTATTCGTTGCAGCAAAATATATCGTCCAGCAATGTCTACGACAAAGTCATCTGTCAAGCCAAACTACCGTGGCTCACGAGATTTATCCGAAACCAAACGTCTGAAAGCCCAGAGTGATCTAGTGACAGCCGCATTTGATGGCCTTGTCTTGTGCCCAGTCGACTTGACCGCTTCTGACCTGCGCGTACTCGACTCGGGAACCGCCGATGGATTGTTCCTGACAGCTTCGCTCCATGCTGGCTTATCCGGATTCTGCCACCTTGATCGGCACGGACATTGCGCCATTTGAGCAGAATGTGGACAAGCCAGACTATATCGAGTGGCACAAGCAGGACATCAACGCCGACTGGCCAGAGGTATGGCAGGGCACCTTCGATTTCGTCCACCAGCGCGTTGTATCTAATACAGGTAACTGGGATGGTGCGGTCAAGGCCACAACCAGACTTGCTAGACTTGCTAAAACGGGCGGCTATATTCAGCTGGTTGATAGCGCTCTGCCGATCGAAGAGATTGAGGAGGGTGACCCGCCAGGCCTCAAACTAATGAACACGCTGAGCCAGTTTCGGCAGTTCTGGTCTTAATAACCACGCTGGTGATAAACTGGACAATTCGTTGAGCGCGACGGGCGAGGTGACTGAAATTGGCCATAAAGAAGCCGCTATCCTGCTAGGGGTCAGCGCAGAGGATGAGGAAACGAGACAGGCCGGAAGGGTTTGGCTCAGTGGCCTGAGGCATGCAGTCGGAAATGGACTGGCTAAGATGAGCGATTCTGCTACTATGAGCCAGACCGCCTGGAATGACCTTGTGACTGAGGTCGAAGATCAATCTGTCGCAACCGGAGTCGAATTCAAGTGGTGGGCCGCCTGGGGCAAGCGCAAGATCTCGGCATTGACTGCATCATCCACTCCATTGGGTGGCCATCGCTACCGGCATACGGAGTATGATTGATGCACATCAGCTGCTCTGACGGTGTAGGTCGATTCCGGGTGCCTCCACGGAGGAGGAAGAGCAGCAACGATGGCACTTGGTAGTACTCCAGCCAGAGCCAGAAGCTCCCTTATCCATGTCCTGCATTGGGAGCTCGAAATCGATGAAGATCAAGATGGGTACTGCTTGCATCGGTCAAAAGCCCAGGGAACATGCGACAGCGTGTTGTATCAAATTTTCTACTTTGATCCTGTCTAGACATCACCTCAAGGAAGGTTTTCAATCAGACGATCCTTGAGGAACAGTCCAGAGCCTTTCACAGTTGGAATTCGACCATTTTTGCACAACACTGCTTCAAGCATTGAAATCTCGCTATCAGCACGGATTGGACCGGCATTACTGGCCTAGTATCCTCCAGCTTGATGCCGGCATACAGATCTCGCCATTTAGACCACAAGTGGCACGGGGCGATCGTGCAAGCGTGATTACCGGGATCTTCCCAGCCAGTGAGTGGTACGCTGGCGGATACGGCAGACTATCGTCACGAACCCATGATGAACACCGTCAAACTACTCTTTGCCGGAGATTCCAATTGTCACGGCGGACACCGCTAACACTTCACTACGGGCTTCGGACTGAGCGGATGATCACTCACATAATGTACCGACTTGTTCCACATGGCAGACCTCACCATCCCCTGGGTGAGTCCAACCACAGATATGCAGAGGCTGAGCTGCCCCAAAGCTCCTCCACCAGGATCCAGGCAGAGCTTAAACCTGAACGCCGGGCAGAGCAGCAACGTTGCTGAACCGTCCTAGACTGCCGAGCTTGATGAGCTCATAATATCTGTTACTAAGTCAAGACCACCGTTTCCCGGGACTGGCGGTTCCTCAATCGCCCTACTACCAACGTCCAGGAACCGAGATTGACACTTTGTGGAAATGGCTTTGCCACCAGTCGTCAGAAGGCAAGGCGGTATCGTTAGCAATAGCATCGACGATCCATGTGCACGACACGCTCGACCGGACTGGAGGATCTGCAGCGTGAACAACGTCAACTCTCATTGTCACTGACCGAGAGCCATTTTTCCGTCCCAAAAATCTGGCGCGATGTGATGAAGGGACGAAATCAGCTTGGTCAGCTTCGTCCGGAACCGCTCGTCTACACTGAGCTCTGTTAAGTTCTATCCCGCTCCAAACGAACCAGGGCCGAGCTGTACTGGTCTGCTGCTCCCAGAAAGCGCAGGAGAGGATGGAATGGATGAAACTCTCATGGCTGTTTTCTCAACTCAAAGCCCGCTTCCTATCATTACATTACGTATCGACCGACATGTCAGAAGAGCTGGGCCAGAGGGAATTGGAACAACGAAAGATAAAGACACGTCCAAAATGATTGAGCTGGGGAACGACGGTATCAGTCAGTGAAGATTGCTGCTTATACCGAGTGTGGTCCAGACCCTGCTGAGGCTCGGGTCTCACGCAGATCTGGAGTAACACTGCCCACAGAGTGAGCCCGCCATACACTGCTGCCACGAGCCGGTAGTCTCCGGACATGGCAGTCAACGCCCTTTGTAAGGATACGATTCTCTTGGGCTGGACCTGCCTTATCTCCTCACCACCCGACGAGTCAACGACGCAATGTAAGGTCGAAAGAAGAAAGGGGATTAACTACTGTGATGATTCTCGGGCAGTGGGAACAGTTGCAGAAGGGCAGAGGGTCGCATGGGTCTACTAGCCAGTGCAGCCAGTTTGTGTACAACTTGCCTTAGGTAGGTACTGGTAGTTTGAAGTGCGAGAAACAGAGCATTTGCATCGAGCCAGCCCTGTTCTGATCCCCTTTCCCCAAAGCCTGCTTAGCTCTCTCCATTTGCCAGACGAAAAAGCGTTAGCATCAATAGTACCTTAAGTACCGAAGGATAAAGAGACATTCTTATGATGCGTGAGAAGTTGGACGGTTCGGAGGAGATTAGTTGCATCTTGTCACTGACTCGGTACCCTTCAAGGCCATACCTAGTATATACGGGGGTTAATAATGACGATGTTCTATTCCCGAGGCTTTCCCTTTCTTTCTCTCCGCATTTGTAATCGTCCCACGACCACGACCATCACCATCATCATCACCATTTCATCCCGTACACAGCCTGACATTGGCGAAATAACTGGAATCCCTCTTCAAGTTTAGCTGAATACTATACTGTGTGTGTATGCCCTTCAAACCACCGACCCCGTCAAGGACACTTGTACTTGTATCGTCAATCACCAGGCCAAAAAGGTGGTCCCGGACCCTGCACAACAACACCAACACCAACACCAACACCATCACCACCACTTCAAGAAGAACAACACCATCAACCAACCGTCATTTTCCTCTCAAAATGTCGACATCCTCCTCTTCTTCTTCTTCCGCGTTCCCACCCCCCGCCGTCGCCGCCGCGGCCGAAGAAGTCGCCAGCCTCCTCCGCGAGCGCAAGGAAACCATCTCCGTCGCCGAAACGGCCGCGGGAGGGTTAATTTCTGCAGCCCTGCTCGCCACGCCGGGAGCTTCGCGCATCTACCGCGGCGGCCTGACGCTGTACACGCTGCCCTCGCGCGTCGCGTTCGCGGGCTGGACGCAGGACAACATCGACAAGTACGACGGGCCGACGCCCGAGCTTGTGGCCGGCCTGGCGAGCCATGTGCGCAAGACGTTGGAGTCGGATTACTGTGTCGGAGAGGTTTGTTTTTTTCCCTGTTGTCGCTTTTTGTTTCCTGTCCTTTTTTGTCCCTTTTGTCTCTTTTCTAAATCCCTTTTTGAAATCCCTTGGCCTTTCCGACAACCCGACCCTTTTTTTGGCCCCGGGATGTGTGTGTGGCTTGACTCCCTTGAAGGCCTTAGGGGAGGACGCGTTTCTTTTTGATCGAGACGACGCAGTGCTCAAGAGTACTAGGTACCAATATGAATGATGTGAACATGTGGACTTACGAATTGTTCTTGGCTTCTAGAGTGGCACCGCGGGACCGACGGCGAGTGGGAAGACGCCGAATAGGCAGCCGTAAGTCCAACACCCTTTGGCCCTTCCTTTCTTGTTTTCTTTTCAGGTTTTGGTGTTGGTGTTGAGAGGGACACACGTCCTGTCCAAGAAAGTAATAAAAGGCCATGCTGACTGAACCGCGACATCGGTGGAGGTACAGTGGCTACGTGGCTTTGGCGGTGGTCGGGGACAAAGGAGCCCTGAGCAAAGATCTGACTACGAGTTGTGGCAACGACAGGAACGCGAACATGGTGGCTTTTGCGATCGAGGCGCTGAAGCTGGTAAAGGAGTATATTTCGACGAACGCGGACAAGGATAACAGTAAAAAGCTGTGAAATACTACACTGTAACGTTTGCGACATTGTGGGTGTGCGCGGGCACATGGCCATGCGAGTCTCTCTCTTTGCCATGAGGCACACAAGCAGTGGCGCTACGGAGCACACAGTAAAGCTATCCGACGGTTTGCCCGTGCTATGAGTATGGCGGCGGGAAAGCCTAGTCTACCCAGTACAAGTACCTGTGCCAGTACGAGTGCCTGTGCCTAACATAGTAGAATTAGAGATTCACCGTCAATTGTTCCTTACTTCTTTCTGAAAGGTCGGAGAGTGGCGGTCAAGTGGCTGGCCGAGGAGATGTGTCTGTGTCAAGACTTCCAAGGTAGTATTGAACACTTCCATAAACCGGAAAAGGTCTCGAGGTCATGGCCAATTGCATTCTGTCCACTGCCCCATCCCACGTTTCCAGGCAGCCCAGCCCAGCCCCGTCTTGACGCATTCACATTTCAGCGGCCAGTTGGTGCAGAGTTGCACACTTCCTCCACATGGTACAGCTCAGAATATTGACGTGGTCGTCGTCGTTGTCGTCGCAACTGAGTCAGTCAAAACGTGGGTCATCGGACGTTGATATTAATAAACCGGCAAAGGGGCGGCGCATCATCATGAATCTCTGCGTGGGTCAGCGACGTTGAATGGGACCTCCGGAGGCATCAGAGGATATCCGAAACCAAAAAACTTCGGACCGCTTATTGCCTACCGAACTCGCCTCGTGGAGAAGGGTTGCTGATGCATCTCACAGGCTCTGTCCAACCACACATGCTGAGTTGCTGGACTCTGGAGAGCATTCGGAGCTTTCCAACTTTCCGGCGTGAGATGGTATCCGAACTTTAGCAAGCGTGGCAAGTGGCAAGCAAGCAAATCTGGGATCCTCGTAAAAGTAAGGCGGGGCTTGGTGCATGGGACTTTCTTCCAAAACGGCGATGCGACCGTTGGGAACCACGAGATGCAGGGTGGCAGGGTATCTTGCAGCTGCAGCGAACGTGTCAATTCGTATCTTTTCCTTTTCGAGCAAAGAGCCGACCACATGACACGGACTTTGACAGCCATTGCATCCCATCCCTTCATGTGCAGCTGCCCACATGATGCCACCCTGGCGGTCTTTTGACGCCTCGATATTCGGATGTGATATCGAGCTGGCATGTGTCTTCGGCACTGTGGAAGTCAATCCTGTTCTGTCGCAAGCTTCCAAGGGGGCACTCCGCCCTGATGTCTCGCCCTTCAGTTGCCAAGGCATGTTGTTCAAGTTGTTTTTCCGGAAAGCGAATGCCTCACGAAGGTGCCATCCCCGAGGGTATCAATACGGGTCTGCAGGGGATGAAATGGCCCATCACATTTTCACCCTGCTAATCAAGAGTTTCGGTCATGGGAACAGTGGGCAAATTCAGATGAGCTTTCACATGCGGGCTGGCCTGGATTGGACGGTACGCTGCAGGGGTACTTGTCATGGAGTGTTGAAATCCAATGGTTGGAGATGTAGAGCTAGAGCATGAGGCATTGGCGAGGGTGTGATGTTTGTGATCGGACAATCATTGTGCTGGGCATCCTCTGCGGACGTTTTACTGCATAGCACCTACCTTCCTTTTCGTCTGGGTCTTCAAGTCTAGTCACTCACCGGTGCCGGTGGACATCTGATGGTAGTCGTCTGCGGTGTCTTGTTCAAAAGATTGCGTGGCCAGGATGCGTGGCCAGGATGCGTGTGCGATGGTAGGATTTGGGTTCCGGCTAGAACCCCCAGGCTCAACGATTGTGTCAGGACGCCCCCAGTGATTTGACTGCATGGTCGTGAAGGAGGGCGGCGTGTCAGCCTGCAGTAGACCTGTGTAACCTGTCCAGTCAGCATTCTGGAGCTGGCCAGATCTCGGCGTCGAGCTGGGCAAAGTCATTCTCTCAACAGTGTCGTGGTCGTTGGATTCGAGTCAGGACGAGAGATCTCACGTCGCACAAGCCGGTCATTTTCAGTAGATCACTTGTGATCCCTTGTCGATGACACGCTGAGGAGTGAAGGAAGCACCTTCCACGCCCATATTCTCGAGGCAGGTGCCCAAGGAAATTGTTTCCTGCCTTGCGCCTGCCCGCACCCTAACCATTTTGTCCTGGTCTAGAGCACGATGGGAGTATAGCCAATCGCTCCCTTATCCCTGATTTCCAGAGTGATTCGAGAGGCTATTGCAGCATAGTAGGACACCATCTCGATGATGCCCGACTGGCGTATGAATGATGCAGATCATCTCACTGTCTAGGACTGACCACAACGTCCAGTCCAGATCTTCAGTTCCGAAGCTCCTCGGGGGGTTCATTCCCGACATCTTGGGGTCAACTCGAGGCCCTTGACACCCTTGATCACTTGATTTGATCAACTCCGAGGCAACTTGGGCGTCAAACTGTTAGCCAGCCTGTCAGGAACAAGCAGACACCATGTTGATCACTTCTGGCAAGGTTATGGTTTCTAAAGAGATCATATCTACCTACAACTGGACACGGGGAAAAGTATCACGGAACTGATAGGCCCGAACCTTCAAGAGTCCAACCTTTATGACATCGGCCTAGCTAATGTTGAAGCAGTATAGCGTCAGGTCCCGAACACAAGTTTGCTGGCAACTGCACCCGATGGATTTCGAGAATTAACTGATAGGCACGGAGAGGTGACCTAGCGAACGCTTCGCAAGAGGACAATCACCATTACAACACTGCAGGACCTTGCACATGCAGACGATCATGCCAACAATTGCTTGCAGGGCATGATCACATTTGAAGAGGGCTTCGGGCACAAGCTTCCTCATCTGCGAGACACCAAGGTCCCTCTTGATCGGCAGGACAACCTCGCAACCTCGGAGACCGCGGTGCGAAGGAATACCCAGTACATTTTGGGACTCCCACCTCAGCAATTGATGATGACTTTCGCACCGTCCTCCTGGCACACAGTTACGTTCCTTTCATTTCGGCAAGGTCAGAAGGAGGAGGTGGACTTTGAGAAGGAGTCTTGTGCCGCCCCATAATGTCACATCGTCCACTCTCGGAGTATCACGGTACAGTAATGCTTCCACATGGTGTGTGGGGCGTGTCATTGTTCGACGCCGGCGTCGATGCTAGCCCGAGGAACAAATTTCGAAGCCTCCAGAAAAACACGAGAGCCACCAAATTGTCTTCTAGAAGGAGACGCTGGGCGAGGGAGCACTGTCGTGGTCATCTTGGGCTGAAACATGGTTGCACGCTTTCTTCCGAGAGCAGAACCATTGGGCTTTTTTTCATTTCACGACGCTGCATGGCTAGATCAAGCGCCGCTCGACGATTGTGCCGGAAACGCAGGACGATGATGCCATCGTCCTTCGGAATGCTTTGAAGTGGGTGACTTCTGAAACCCCTTCTTCACGATGTACGTACTGGTAAGACAGTAGGCCGTGCCATGCTGAAGACTTCGTCGAGCCTTTGCGGAAAACATGGGTTCCGGTGCCACCTTCTCAAGGCTGAGGAATCTGCCACCAACAATGCGTGACTATGATGTAGTCGTCGCATCGTACGCGAGACAAGGAGCTCCCATGTTGGTCGTGCCTGTTCAATGCCATGCACACTACGGAGTAGCGATGCAGGAGTGCAGTACTATGGACTCCGTAGTGACTTGCATATTCTGACAGCGTGCAGTACGACCCTGTTGTAACTGAAGTTACCTCAGAGATGGGTCGTCAGCGCAGGCGAATGAGGCAAGGTGAAAAAGCCATAGCCAGCCACTGGGCCAGAGTCTAATCATTTTACCATGGCTTGCGGAAGACCGCCCGAAACGGGACGACGTGCCGTCTCTGTGGTGCCGGGTGCAGCCCATCACCGAGCTCTAATCAGCCCCCTCAGGCGTCGCTTTTGGTGGCTTCTCATGCAAGAAGACCACTATCTCGGGTCCCTGAGTTACACACCACGTGGCGAGCCGGACACAGGAAGCCGGGGAGATGCCATGCTGCCACTTGAACTTTAACATCACCAGTCATGGTGCTGCGCAGCGACGTTGCTAGTTGTCTCTGAGACAGATGGGCTCAATACTAGTACTACTAATGTGCAGTGTACCAGGAAATTCCCTCATTCACCGCTCAGGATTGAGCTTGTGAGGCCTCCATCTATCTTCGCGTCTGGGCAGGCGACTCGAACTCGGTTTCCAGTTTCGGACACTGCACGACTGACATGATAAAAGCGACTCGCAACTGCAGACACTACGGAGTACAGATCGTCGATTTGAGGCAGTGAAGGAGGCACTAGGGCAAGAATGCGGTCCTCGTATCGCCGAAGCGAGGTCATCAACCTCAAAACCTGATACTCACCATTCGATCCCTTCTGCTGCACAGGTACTCCGTACGTACCCTAGGCGACGATTTTCAAGGCTTCTTTTTGCGACGCCTCAGGCACGCGGGCTTCTAGTTACGTCGCTATGACGAAGGGAGTAATGGCCTCCCGAAGCCATTCCAAGGAGCATCGGCCGGAAGGCTGAGTTTCCTGTCCAAGTCTCTCCTCCGTAGCCGAGCATCTAATCTCCTTGTCAGCCATCCACGGTCGGCCGGCAGGTTTGGAAGAGCGATCTCAGGGCTGAACACTGAAGGGGAGCCCAAAACCCCTATTTGATTGGACGATGATGATGTAAAATCTTCATCTTTTGGCGAATGCGGCTCGTCTGGCGTCTGGATGGGCTGCTCGGGCGGTCAAGCCAGGCGTTGAATTCATCTCGAATAATCTAGCTCGAGCAACGACTGCGCCGCGGGAGATCATGCACGGGTACCTCGCCTCGCTGGCCCGAAACAAGAATCTGATGGGAAAGCTTCGTGGATCACTCCTAGCATGAATGAATCATGTCATTGCAATAACGATGATGTAAAAAAGGATAACAATCTTCCTGCAAACAGAGCGGAAAAGAATCCGTTCCTTGTTTGCGCCGGAATATACCCAACACCAATTGCAAGCCAGCCGCAACCCGATGCCAGAAAGGGACGACATTACGATCGTATTTGGGAGGTGCAAATCCGCATGCTTGTTCCCAAAAGCATCAAACGCTCTGTACCAATAGGGCCTGCAGACTGGGCCGTGTTTCAGATTGTTGCCTCGAGAATACTACGCAAACGGACGAGCAAATCAGAATAGGAGGCTTGATGATCAACATGATACGCGCAAGAGGCGCGCCTGCAAACCTCCTGAGCC
Organism: Vermiconidia calcicola; assembly: GCA_035928285.1. Taxonomy (NCBI): domain Eukaryota; kingdom Fungi; phylum Ascomycota; class Dothideomycetes; order Mycosphaerellales; family Extremaceae; genus Vermiconidia; species Vermiconidia calcicola. The sequence continues at coordinate 2,643,590 of JAXLQG010000001.1, read as the reverse complement.
CGCCGTTGTCCCATCTCAGCTACGATGGCGGGGAGCTCCGAGTCCGCGTGAGCCAAGGTTGGCCTTGCCTAGCAGAGGTATTCACATCTCCAGACCATGTTACCATGGAAGAAGGACGACTGTTTCGGAGCCAGAGGACCTTCTGATGTCAGGATGCGTGTCAGGTCTCGAGGGCAGGTTACCGTTGTACCGGTATCGTACTCGTACCGGGCCAGCTTCGAGACCATGACCTCACCGACGAACCACTTTCTCCTGAGGTTTTATACAGACCCTTGTATGCGGAGCCTGCATCTAAAGCCAGATTCCCTTGGCGAAGCATGCAGAAGATGCGAACGGCTCCAACCAGCACCCTGCATTCATTGTTACTACTGCTGGTTTGTGCAGGCTCGTCCCCCTGCAGCAGTCTAAAGCAAACAACGGGCGAAGGCTCGAGGAGTTAACGTTGACGGCATTTGACAGCCAGTCGAATGTGGGACACAGCACTAGGTGGGTTAGTGGGAGCTCAACGGAGACAATGTGGCCCAGCAGGGATTAATAAATTGACAGGGTTCGCTTCCGATCATGAAGAGCCTGCACGCCAAGTTCTGACCGCAAGAGTTACTGGACAGAGCAAGGTGGGTTTTGTTTTTGGTTAGATGCGACGGTGTCTTCCAAACAAGGCTCGGTCGATTGTGACAGTCACACAGATAATATGGAGAATACATCTCCAGATGCCCGAACGGCCGGTAAGAGCAAGGAAGTTGAAGTGGACACGATGTGGCCCATGTTTGCGTCTCTCGCGACAATAGCACCGAGCGATGCCTGGTACCGAGCGATCCCCGCGCATTGAAGCTGTGCCACAGGAGACCTGCTTACATGGACTACTATGGTAGGTCTGTAGGTACCAAGTAACTTGGGTACCGAGCCGGCTGTGCCTGAGTTTCAGAAGGAGTGCCAACGACGACGAAGACGACGACTGTGGACAACCCCTCAAGCCGGGAAGGTCCCACCTACAAGTACCTAGGTACCTTATCTTGCCCAGGAAGTGGGGGACACAAAAAGAGATAAGTATTCTCTTAAGCGAAGTGCCCAAGCCATGAGTACTTGTAAGTGATACGAAACGAGCTTCCTCTTCGAGTTCGAGTTCGATTTCTCAAGGAAGTCCATGTGATGGCATCCACGTCGAGCTTTCAGAGGAACACCGGCAGAGACGCACTCTCTAATTTAGAGAACGGACTCCTCTGGCGGAAATAAGTCCACTCTGCTGCAGCAAGCAGTGGTACTATGTGCATAGTATACGTGTTGAAAAGTATACAGATGAACCCGAGGCAGCCAATGATGAGGAGGCCTGTTACGTCCTCCGTTCTCCCCCTTGTGTCAGTGCCAGCCCCTCGTTGACTTGGCCGAGTGCTTTTTCCTCTGGGGCTTGGGCTTGTCCAGTGGACCCACGCCGGAGTATTTTCTACGCAGTATACTGGTACAGTATTATACGGAGCAAGGTCGACAGAGACAAGAGTGTCGACGTCTGTCCGCTACACAGTCAGTCATGGGCCTAGCTGTACCTGGCGGAGCCGAGTACTGGGAGAGGTGCCACTCGGAGCATAGACGACGAGCCACAGGTACCTTAGCGAGGAGGTCAGGCACTGATTGAGGGTAATAATAATCGTATCTCCTCCCGGAAGTCGGTACCCCATTTTTGCTGCTCTGGGAATCTCCTCCTCGAAGCGAGTCAAGCGCAACAACTATCACGACCAGCGAGCAAGACGGAGACGGAGTGATGGTCAGGGCTTATTCATGGCTCTTGCCGGGCCTCCCTTCCTCCCATCCTCCCAATGTCCTATCATGGTACGGATACAGCACTAATAATAATAAGCCCACCGTTGGCTGTAGCTCGTCGTCTTTGCCATCCGCATAGTAGGGTAGGTATACAAGATGACCAAGTCAGGAAGCAGGTGTAGATACCTACTACTGTAGATGTGGTAAGAAGGTGATGCTACGCAGCTGCAATCCCGGTTCCTGTATGGAGTATTTGTTACCTCGTATACTTGTACTCGTACGTTATCCCACTCTCCCTCATCATCACTCATGACATCCAAGTGGAGGTTCCAGGGCAGGGCCGACCTTCTGACCATCTGGATCGGCAATTCCACTTTTACTCGCCCTTTGCCTCATCCTTCTACGCCCTCCAGTGGCCCTCGTAATAGCCTAACTTAGTGAACTGTGAGCCCTGCCTTGTGGTGCTTGTGGCCCGATGCCCAAAGGAAGCTCCTCCATCCCACCACTCTCCGTACTGCTGCTACAGCATAGTCCTACGTACTACTGACAGCTCCTCGCCTACGCCTGGCACTTCCCGACTTCTCTTCCAGTTTCCTCCCTCGCATTCGCTTCTTCCCTAGTCTCGGGACACTTCCAAAACTTTGTTGATCCAGTGCTTCACCATCACCCAGAGCCCACTTAGGGACCGCCCCGAAGGCGCCCTTTGCGCCTCATCTCGCACACTCGCCACCAAGCCTACTCGGTATAGGCCTCTGCTTGGCCAGGTACCACTGCTTTGGGTTGGATCCTTCGACTACCGCACCAAGGCTTGGGAACGACCAGGGATCGACTCTGGGACTCACTGCTAGGCTAGTGTGGCCACTGTCGGGAGCCCAAAGCCTACCTAGGTAGTGGCCCTCTTTCCACCTCATTATTCTCTGCTGCTCTGGGGCTTTTCCTCTTGTACCCTTTCCATGTTCCAGTGTTCCAGTGTCCCAGCTCGCTCGACTCGACGCCTCAACTGATCCCGGCACCTCTGGCCGCCGGTTCTACCCATCAATTTATTTTACCCGTGTCTACCTCACCTACTCAGTAGTAGTCACCGTCGCAAACAACCTGGAACCCGGCTGTCCCTTGTCCGCCAACTGATTCGTTCTTGGAGGGCATCTACAATTATCCTCCCGCCAACAACCGACTGGCCGCACTCATCTTTCTCCGGAGAGCCATTATTCTTCCATAATCCATTTCATTTCGACCATCCCGGGTGCGTGCATCCAGCAGCAAAGCAAAGCCTACTCTTACACGAAACTGGGTGATCGACATCCAGAAGAGCATCTAATTGTTTCCAATTCTCCGTTTTCGCCTTGTCTTCTTCGCATCACTCCTCCCACCCTCAAACGGCGATCAATTCCCAAAACACTCTTCCTGGAGCTTCGGGTCTTTGGGCATCGACTTCAGGGACTTTTCGAGATCAGCACCTCGGGTGTGCCTCCCCCACCACCTGCCCTACCAGACCCTACAACTACACAGAACTTGGATCACGCCCATTACCATTACTAGTAATAGCGGGCGTTGACCCTTTGATATTGCTGCCCAACGACACTATATTCAGCGGCGCAATCATCCCCATCGCCAGAATTCGAGACCGCACCGCCAGAGTATCCCTGGTCCGGTGTGAATGTCGACGGCCTAACCCAGATCCTCAATTTCTGGAGCTGCAAACATCAAAAGCACTGGCATCCTCTCGACAGGTCCGCAACCAATTTGCATCTCAACATCCTTTCGAACCAGACTTTGTCTCCAAGGTCTAGTTTGCTTTCACAGTTTGGGTGGTTGTTGTGTTTGCTTCGCGCTGTACCGGATTCCCACCGCTATCCATCCATCGACTTATTCCGACTAATCAGTCCGCCGGATTGCCATCGGGCCTGCTTTAATCGTCCGCCTTTCGATTGCGCTGCGTCCCTGCGGGTTTGCAGTCAGCAGAACCACCTCGTGGTAACAACAGGAAAAGCAAACCCCGCCCTTTGCGCCTTTTGGGATCCCATTTTTCCCACCAACCAACGTCCTTTGTTCATTGCTGCCGTTGGCAACTGGACCTTCCTGCAGCCGACCTGCACCAAAGGTCGCGAGGTGCAACAACAGGAATTTCATGCAGCCTGGCGAATACGTATACGTAGTATAACGATTTGCCATGAGCCTTCCTGTCGAGCGCGCATCACTTCTCTGATCGTGCATAAGGTCATGCCGCCTTTGTTGCACCACGTTTCATTGGGTATAGAGACGCGGGAGGTACAGGCTCGGTTGCTGGACAAAGGATCGGAGGTTGAAAATGGATGATATCGGTGACGTGGATGGGAGACACGAACGATCCAATCCATACGCTCAACCACCACCACCAGGCTCTATCCACCGTATGCCGCCAGCCGAGACCCCTACGTTACACAACTATCCTCCACCTCAAGGCGCAGGTATGCCACCACCAGGACCGGCGTGGAATCCGGCCCCATCGCCATATAGTGATCCTTCCGAACATCGACCTCCGCCGCCAGACCTGGGTCATCAGCAGCCATATCCGCCTCCAGGTCAGTCATACCCACCGCATCCTCCACCGCCTCCGCCGGGAAGAGAAACTCCAGGTTACCCCCCCGATCCAGGCTACGGACGTCCAGGAAGTGTCTCAGGCCCTTCGAGATCTCCCGGAGATCCGTACCGTCCTCCATATCATCCTGTGAGTACTCCCCACGAGCCTTCATACTATCAACCCCCTCCGGACTACAGACAGCATCATGCCTATGCTACGCCCGAGAGCCAGCCAAACGGAACTCACCAGCCACTTCATGTGGTGACAGGTCATGAAATGATGTCCGCTCCGACCCCCGGCCCTTCTGGACCTTACGGGCCCCCTTCGGCCGGCCCTCCTCCGTCTGCAGGTCCTTACGTGCAGCCCGCCTACTTCGATCCCAACTACCAACAGCGACGGAAACCGGTGCGAGCGGCACAGGCATGTGATTCATGTCGTCAGCGAAAGGCAAAATGCGACGAAGGAAGGCCGGAATGTCAACACTGTAAAGACAACGGCTTGAAATGCACCTACAGAGAGGTGCCCCCTCAAAAGACCGAGAAGCAGATGATCACCATCACTGACAAGCTGGAAACCATGACTGGGAACATTGAAATGCTCGTCCAGGTTCAGAAGACGCAGAGCGAGCAGTTCCACAGGCAAAGTGAACAGATCGGCAGGCAAAGCGAGCAGATCGGCATGTTGTTGGATGCGCTGCAGAAGAATCAGGTCGATGTTGGCGCGGCAGCGGCGGCCACGACGCCAGAGGAGCAAGTGGAATTTGCCAGACGACTGAAGAAACCACCGCCACAGGTTGAGTACACCGTGGAGAAATATCCCTTCCGCAGAGGCCAGAGCTCCGAGGCGCAGTCCATGCCACGGGTACGGATTCAGACGACAAGTGCTCTTATGAAAGAGGGAAACCAAGGTGGAAACCTCCTTGAGCCGGAATCTTTTGAACTCACGCTGCCCGCGAAACATACTACGGCCGCACAAAACCTGGTCAATTGGCCTTCCATCAAGGCTCTAATTCCAGCCGGCATCACCACGTCGTATGTAATTGACGAGGAGTCCGGCCGGGGTCTGTTACGGCTGTACGGCTCCGGCGAAGGCGAGGACAAGCATGATGGACATGAAGGTGCTCCGAGTCCTGCCAACAGTCACTCGTCAGAAGGACGTCGGATGGATGAAGAAACATCATCGTCCTCGCCGCACGGCGTTTGGGGCACGGGACAGTTTCATGCGCCATTGACGTCCAACCACAGCCACACTGCTCGTGACCATCCCGGCGGCGTCAGTCCACAAGGTGGCCTGATGCTGGATACTGAAGCCGTCGACCGGTATTTTCGGAGCTACATGGCTAACATCCACATTCTTCATCCGTTCCTCGAACCTGTTGTTTTGCGCCAGATGATTCACATCTTCAAACGAAAATACAGCTGGGATTACCGTGCCATACAACCTACGGTCGCTACCATTGGGACCAAGCGAAAGCGAGAAACCACCGATTCGCCCATTTCGATAGACGAGCAGAGTACGCCAGGCTTTGTTGGTAACCGCACCCAGACCCGTGGATATTCTACCGGTGTGTCCCCCATCGAGCATTCCGTCGCAAACGCCATTGTGTTGCTTGTACTAGCCCTGGGGAAGATCACGTCTCATCGTGAACCACTACCGGGTCCAGCAACCACCACCAGCCTGCGAACCTCGCTCCCTTACAGTGCATTGTACACTGATCTACCAATGCCCATGTCCGCGCCGACATCACCATTCAACCATCAAGTGAACTCGAACGGCACCAATAACGTGGCCGTTTCGAGTCCTGCAAATCCTCAAGGCAAGAACATGGATGCCATTCCTGGGCTGGCGTATTTTGCCAAAGCGGCAGACATCCTGGGTGAATTGCCAGGAGGCATCGATGTCTCGCACATTCAAGCCAACCTCCTCGCAGGCTTGTACATGGGACAATTGGCCCGCATTCTGCCGAGCTACTTCTACATCAACAAAGCATGTATGGCAGCTCAGATCCTGATCGAGTCGACGCCATACAAGGAGCAGACGATCAAAGCCAATCGACGCAATCTGATCAACTTCGCATTCTGGTCGTGCCTCCAGCTAGAGAGTGACATCGCCGCCGAGCTGGAGTTGCCTCTGAGTGGCATTACTCGATACGAAAGTCCGCAGCACAAGGAAATGCCGACGAGTGTCACGCTCCAGAACATTCCTGAATCTAGCATCGACGATGATATCCTGCGCTACTACTCATACCAGATCCAACTCCGGTTGACGATGAATAGTATTCATTCAACATTATACCGTTCTTCGAAGGACCAGAGCACCCGACCGAGCATTACTATGATGTCGATTCTGGACGAAAACCTGGAGGATTGGAGGAGAATGCTCGATGACTGGAATTGGGAGGATGAGGACCACGAGAGTCCGAACATCAATATCGCTCGGATGAGAGGGAAATATTACGGCGCCAAATACATCATCTGGCGACCCGCTGTGCATTATGCTCTACTACAAGGTGGAGGCGGTCTGCTTAAAGACCGTCCCTCGGAATCGCCTGCAGGTTACCGGCCGATCTCCGAGCTCACATCGCCCTCGGTCCAGGATGTTAACGCTGGAAGCTTCAAGGACAGCGAGATACCGATACCCAGTGTCGGTCCCGATCTGTTGGAAGGCGCGAGAAATTGCATCAGCGCCGCCATTTGCAGCACCACGGTCTTTGACAAAGTCCCTCGCCGTCTGGTTGTCACGAACATTTTCGGCACCGCGCACGCGTAAGTCTTTCTATCTGTCCATCCGTCAGTAGCACCCGATGAAAAGAACCACACACTGACACACAGGTTTGTGCTAGACAATTTGGCAACATGCTCGTGCTGTACGCCACTTATTCTTCACCTCATCCGGCACTGAGGTCGTTGGTAGACGAACAGACCCTCAAACGTCTACATGACCGCACCATCAACATTCTCCGGGAGAACGAGGCCATCTCACCCGTCCTGGCCAAGAATCTCCGGATCCTTGAGCATGTCCGGGCCAAGGTATTCGGATCTGCCGCAACGTCTCATCCCGGTGTCGGTACTGGTACTACCTGGTCCAGCTTTTCATCGAATCGATAGAGATCTATGGGGGCGGGGGGCGGCAACTTTTGTGTGAAAACATGTGTGGAATCGATATCTGGAGAGTTGCATTTTGGCGACTACACATAACCCGGACGATTTGGCGGCCATTTTGAAGCGTTCAAAGCATTCAATGTCTAGCATTTTCCTTCTTGTTTTTGTTTGATCATACCACACCACGGAGTTTATGAAAAGACTGAAACGGCCGACTGGGAGGCGTTCTTTATCTATCTATGTTTTTCTGGTTTATTGTGGATTCGAGCGGTGGGTGGAAGTTGAAGAGAATGACCCCCAACTTGCATCTAGTCAGTAACATGGGTGTGCTATTTGGCATTGGGGTGGGGGGAGAAGAGATGGCATGTTGTTGTCCAAATGTTCATCGGAAGAGAAAGACAAAGATCTAAGCGATACAGCCAGCTCGAGAATACGCGAAAACTACATCAGCCATTACTTATGGAGACGTCGGAAAGGGGGGGGGGGGGGGGGGGGGGAGGCAAACATGGCAATGGTAATGGCAATGGCAATGGCAGTGCTTCGAGCTTGACGAGGCGGATATACCCCTTCTTCTTGTTGTATGTCTCAGGAAAAACGACAGGTTTTTTTTTTTTCCGTATATGGTTTCCTTGTGTGTGTGTATGAAGGGGAGGGGGGAAGGAGAGGACAAAATGGGGAGGGGAGGAGCTGTGTGTGCGTGCGGTCTCTTAAAC
>JAXLQG010000001.1:112018-570787 GCA_035928285.1 Vermiconidia calcicola | reverse complement strand
CTAGAGCTTGAGAGCTAGAGCTTGAGAGCTAGAGCTTGAGAGCTAGAGCTTGAGAGCTAGAGCTTGAGAGCTAGAGCTGGCACTGGCTGACACCGACACCAAAGGCAGCCACGATGCGAAACTGTTGTTCAAAAATCAAAGGTTTGTTGTTTGCAATGAACTGCGGGATGCCAGGGCGCGCAGGCCAACATAGGAGGGGACCCCCTTGAAGGTGGCCCAGACTTATGTTCACAGAGCACGACAGAGGCAAAATGGTAAGAAGCTGGAAAATCGAAGAGCAGGATATTTGATCCGGCACTAATTTATGAACAAGTCTGAGAATTCGATGCCCGCTGGAGTTGAAACTCCGCACATTTTCATTGGCTAATTTCTCTCAGTGCCGAAGAATTTGCGATGCCGACGAGCCATGAGATTTGCTGCGGTGCTTCGCCAGAGAGAAACACCTTCCCACTCGGTCGTGTTAGTGGCACTGCCAAACGCCACATGCTAAGGTCTCGATGGTTCTCGATGGCTCTCATCGTGCGCAGCCGAGCAACCCCCCGTGGTACTCGTAGCCGGGTGGATCTGCATGGCCAGTCAACCTGCAGATCTTGCATGGAAAGATTTCCCGGGGTTCAATGACAATCGGGACACGCTCGATGTCTTGCAGGGCTCTTCCGATCCAGGGAGCACTTTTGAATTTTAGAGTCGCCATGAGGGCGCACCTTTGCGACTCCTTCTCCCACGTCGGCTCTGTGACTCTGTAATTCAACATCGTTCGAGGACCAGTGTTCTTGGCCCGGCGCTCGCCAAACCCGCGAGTTTTCCCGACCGGTTCCGCCGGTGCACAAACCCTTCAGGAGTGGCAGACACGCAGATCGGCAGAAAAAGACGAGGCGAAGGTGGCACCTTGAATATTTTGCATGGCTCGTGGGCTCAGATTGGTTTTTGCACGGCGGATCGTTGTGGTGATCGACGACGCTTCCCGATGGGCAATCGTCAATTGACCATTCGCAAGTCGGACGGAGTTCAATATCCGCTGCATGGCTCGTATTGATATTTCTCGGACCCAAAACCCTTCCAAAGCCAAGCGCTCTCCGAGTCCCCAATGACAGTCCCTGACAATGATGATACGAGTATGGTTCGCTTTGGCGTTTGTTTCGAGGAGCGCTGTCGCACCAATGACGGAGTTGCGGCGCACTCTCCGTACACTACTCCGTAACGTAGTATATGTCGGCCAACGCCACAGAGCAACGGTGTCGTGGGTTTCAGGTGCGCACAACCCACAACCCACAACGCACCCACTCCAAATGCCACGAGTCGTACTCGTAGTCTTTGTGGTGTTTTGGGAAATCGATTGCGAGACCGCTCATGGCCGCAGCGATCGCGGCATCCCATTCGATAGAGCATCCTAGAGAGATAACCTAGGCACTTGGCTGGTGACGTCGCGGCCTTTTTTTTCGTCTACCACAGTATTGAGAAATGGAAAAACTCCATTCTTTTCCATCGGTCTAGACCAAACCGACCGTGGTCCATCTTTAGTGATCTACACAGTAGGTGACAATACTGGTGAGGTAAGGAAGGCTATACAAAAAACCCCGGTGAAACCCCCAAGCCTCTAGGTCGTTGCGGAAACGGGTTCACATCGTGTTTGGCTTCGATCATCAAGTGCCGTTACTCGTAGAAGGTTTGGAGCTGCTTCCCAGAAATTGAACACGCAATATCAATAACTAGCCTTTATGAAGAGATGGTGTGCAGTGTGCGTGTGTGTACTTCCGCAAAGGCTGGGCTGCCGTGGCTGCGGACGGACGGATGGACGTGAGGAACATTTACGTTTTTTCTAACTTAGGTGGTTCCGCGGCTGAGCGGGTAACAGCTTGAACCCCCGGGAGGGGAGCGATGAAAGTTTCTTGGAATTACTTTAAGAAGTAACTATGGGTTTGTCCGTTGATGGCCCTTTGACGAAGGCCACATACCTACCTTAGGTATGCATACACTTTGCCTACCTAGGTAGGTCGTGGTAGGTACACAGTTGTGGTGCGGAAGGAAGGGGGAAACGTTTGACGTGAAGGTCTGGGGGCTATGCCTGTCCTTCTGTCCTTCTGGTCCTGTCCGCCTCGAACCCACTGGCCGGATCTGGCGAACTAAACAGTAAACAACAAATCCTAAGTACGAGTTACAGTGGTCACGGTGGTATAAGTTACTCGGGAGACGCGGCGTAGCAGTGAGAGGCAAAAGAACACTACCCTCAAAAGTCCACACTTTGTTCCTGGCATCAGGGGCAGGGGGAGGTGCGGAACCCCGGGGCTGGAGTAAGTACAAGTACAAGTAGTATGAGTTCAGGGATCGACGTAGTAATAATGTACACAGTACACAGTAAACAACCCTCAGCAAGTTATTAGTAAGACCCCACTGGAACCCTGGTGGAGGGGGGAGGTTGTAAAGTCTACAGTACTTGAACATGTCCCCATGTCGTTGACGGCACCGTGTCGTGTCATGTCATGTCGTGTCGTGCTGTGCTGTACCTGTGTTGATCCGGAAACCTAGGTGATGTGATGGGGACATGGCAAACTGCCCGTTAGCATTCGCATACGCATTCGTCACATCAGCCCGGAGGTATTTCCCATGGCATGCATGCAGGCATGCAAGATGCGAGATTGAGCGACATGCCTTTTAACTACATACGAGTATTTGCCTCGTTAATGACGGAAGATGGCAGTCAAAAATGTGTCGGTTTCAGAAACGATCCGCGCTTTGCTTTGGTCCCAGTCACCCACCAGTCTATAATGCCCGGGGTGGGATGGTGTGTCGTTCGTATTCGGTGGAGAATTTCGCGACCTGTTACTACGTATATCTGCCGACGGTGTGGTTCAACTTCCGATGGTAGGGTAGGTACAGGTGGGTACTCGTAGGATGCATGCACGGTTTTGTGGGCTTGAATCGAGCATCTGGGCCTTCCTTCTCCTTTGTAGAGGGACAGGGGGGTTGGAGCATGATCGGCACGGCGGCGGCGATATGGCGTCGTGGGCGTGGAACGTTTGCCATTCCTGTCCTCGTAGGGAGAGGATGATGCTCACTGGCCTGGTCTCTCGATTCGCCCACGTTTTCCGGTGAAGTACCTGCTCCGATAATGAACGAGAGCCTTGTGACTGATGGAGAAACCAACAGCAATCCATCGTTGACAAGGGGACACCGGCTTGGATGTTCGGAAGGATGAGGCGTACGCAGTAGCCGCTGGATAGAGCTGGCGTGGATGATTGTCCCGTTGGGTATATGGTGCTTGTCATGTTAACTCGGCGCTATAGGCGCGGAGACGTATCCCTTTGTATGATCTGCCCTAGTCGGGAAGGATTGAAGCTTCCGATATTTGTCAAGCTGTCTTCCACGAAGTCAGTTATATTGGTCGCTTTATGAAGGTCACCGCATCTCCAGATCCGACTTTTGCTTTGCTTCTTCGGATCCACGACATAGCGGCTAGAAATCACCAAAGATTGAGCAATGCTTTCTCATTAAGCAACTCCACCCACTTCTGGGGCGCCAAAAGTCATGACAGCATAGGGATCTCTCCGTCGCCAGAGACCCGATCCCGCACCGTTGTAGGCCCACCACTCCTGCAGCCGGGCCGTCAGACTGTCTTCGAGCGTCTTTCGTACTGCTTCAATTTGGACATCGGCCATTTCCAACTCTTGCAGATCCCCTTCCATGGTCAGGTACACGATTGTGTGAGCGATCAACATCCAGGACGTTTCGCACTCGTTCCACGGGTCATTGACGTCCATGTGGCCTCCAGCCGACTCGATCTCATCGCGGAGAATCGTGGTATCGGGGTCGGGACACAACTTGACAAATAGGCGTTGGAGACGTTTCATTTTGCGGATGCATTTGAGGATCTCATCGACGTGATTGTAGAAGGGAAAGATGGCAACAAAGTCGAAGCTCAGCAGGTTAGCGAACAAGGCGTCACCTGAAATGGAGTTGTTGAAATGCAGCGCCGTCAGAAGAGAGGGCGTACGCCGTAGGAAGAATTCGTACGTCGTGTAGGCCATTAGACTAGAGCCTTCATTGACCGTCAATTGTGACCAGGGTCTAGCGGCTAGGAAATTGGGGAGATCGTCGTAGTCGAGTTCCTGCTGAGCGGAGTCTGATGATAGACCAAAGCGGAGTATTTGTAAGGGCATATCAAAGGCCCAGGCATCGGTACTCCAGGTATGTATGCCTGCGAGCGCATCTAAGATTTCGGGGGGCGCGACTATGGCGATCTGTGTAGCGGATGGCAGGGCGTTGAGGAGCCGAGCCCACCATGCTGGATGGAGATGGTTGTAGTGTGTATAGACGTGGGCGGTCAGGCTTGAGATCTTAGAGGCCAGACCGTGTGAGGCTACAAAGGCGAGGAATCCATCGAGTTCTGAAGGCGAGAGGGTTGAGTGTTTGAAGAGTTGTGGAAGAGTGAGGGTCCGGAGGAAACGGGTTGTAGTGGAGAGGGTTTTGAGCGGAAGATCGCGGTAACTGGAGTTCGCCAACGTAAAGTGTTCCGCGCCAGGAGACGAATAACCCCAGTCAGAGCCTGGAGCCTTTGGCTTTTGAAAAACGGTGGCTTCAAAGGGGTTTGGTGAATCGAGGAAGACGATAATCCGGTCAAGAATTTCAGTCGGAAGAATGAGGAATGTTGTCATGTTGATTTCAGAGAACAGAGTCAAGCTCGCTGTTAGGGACCACAAGGCAAAATTGCGGATTGAGTAGGTATCTTCAACAGGATTGGGGAGGTCGAGGTCGAAAGACGACTTCGTAATGGAACAGAGGCCGTGTTGCGAAAGTTGCGAATGTCACGAACCTCACGCAATACGACAGTGGCAGTCAACGCCAGGCTGCTTCAAAGGTTTGGAGGCAGTCGCCCGAACATGCTGAGAGATCTGAGCCAGCCTCGAATTTGATACCGCAGAAAATGGTGTTTTCATGTCTCTTTCAGATCAAAGATCAGATGGAGGTGGAGGGCCGTCGATCATGACGCACGTGATTGAGATACACGTGAATGCCAAGACGCGGGGTAAAATTGCTTCGCCCAATCACGCCTAACTTACTGCTAGCTTCGTAGTCCTCTCTCCACGACCAGCCTGGAGAAGGTCCGCAGATGTAGGTATGCAGGATATTGTGAAGACACAACTCGACCCAGGAGGGTTTCATGTACGGCTTGTTACTGAGTTGGACTCTCTCTGGAGGACAAGCCCAGAGAGAAAAGAATGGTCTGATATCATTAGAGACGCATTGGAAAGGGGAAATGTCTTGCAAGGCCCTTGAAACCCGAAAGAAAAGTAATGTCCATTCTCAGGGCAAGGGGCGAACGTCGAAGTTGATATCGTAGTACAACTCAACGTTCGACGTTAGGAGACCCGAAATCGAATACGTTCCACATCATATCATCATTGTCTCGTGTCGTCATTGTTGCATAATGAGTTTTAGAAGGGTTTCACTCTGGAGGTTCTCTTGCCCAAAATGTGAAAGAGTTGTGGCGTATGCTCGCCCAGATGATGCTATTCAGCTTGATGACCATCATTGCACTTGCAGGTACACATGCCCTGCTCCCAGGGTGTATGGTTGTGATCGATTTCGATACCAGAAGCTGGAGACTGGAGTGCTGTGCTGGCTGCGGTCTTAATGGCACCATCCCACGTACAGCCAACTGGACCATTCAGCCACAAGGCCCACCATCGGGTGCAGTGAACGTCACGGGTGCTGCGTGCCCACAAAGGTATCCAATCTCCTGGGTAAACGTGACCTCAGGGAACGGCAAGTAGGAGAAAGTCATCTGCTCTTGCCTGCGTGTCAACGCCCCGTTGACAAATAACGGCTCGTCCGCGCGGAGGTCGTACATGGTAGACCCCGCCATATCTCGGAGCAGCCAGCGGGCCAATTGAACTATCTGACTCGAAGGAGAGCTCTCACTGGCATGAATAGCCCAGTGTGTGATGTATGGATCGTCAAAAGGAATCATGTCGAGACCTTCGCGAATAAGGAGGGATAGGAGCCGTGCTGTCAAGTTGGGACCTGGATGAAGGTGTTTAGGTCGCGCGCAGGCAAGGTGGAACAGCTGCAGTGGCAATGGATGCGCAAAGGGACCGACCATCGTGCGAGTCTTGAGGGTAGTCCCGCCATCAGCCTCAGGCTCGCCTTGATCAATTTTCCTTATAGCGTAGTGCAGTTCCAACAATACCAATAGCGCAGCTTCGTTGCCTTCGTGAATTGCTGTAGCCATCCCCTTGAAGAGGGCCTGCACCGAGATCACCAGTACGTTCTCCCGCCTCAAAAACCGTAGTCCCTGCCGTAAAAGTTGAACGAGGGTAAGCCGCTCTTCCGTCCAAGCCGGCACAGCCAGGACGTGGTCTGGTATCACGTAAACTGCCATGATACTCACACCTTCATCTAGTATTTTTTGCGGTTGGCCAGCGATAGTGATGAAAGCCCAAACTATGATTCGCGGAAACGTTCCTGCGTCGCCGACAGGACCGACAGGATCGACAGAGCGCCTTTCACCAGACAGAAGTCCTGGTCCTCGTGGTGGCGCTGAGGGGGCTGACAGATCATCCCCCGAAAAAGACTTCGCGAGAAAATGTGTCTCCATACCGACATCGTCGTCTAGCTCGGGCAGCATTGGGGATAATCCGTGCCTGCTACTGTAGTCTAGTGTGGATGAGAGTGCTTCGGGCTCAAGTTGAAGTTCCTCTTCAGCATTGTGTTCGCGGTGCCATGCCTGCACCATTTGGAGACGACTCAGAGCTGGCATGCATGACTTCAGCCGCGCCAGCGTGCACCACCTACAGTTCAGGATGCCCTGCTGCAGACGGATTTTCTCGCCGAGGTTGACATGTCGATATTCAGCCGGTAAAAAGTGTCGGGTCTCGACAGGACTCTCTTCGTCTGAGTCGAAATAAGCGAATTGAATCAAGGCATTGTATATGGAAGGATTTGCGAGCGCGTGGGCTAGATATGGCGAAGCACGCGGCATATTGACCTCGAAGGAATGGAAAAAGATCTGCTGGATGATTTCAACAGGAAGTGACTCGAAGGTCGACAGCTCAGTCCGTCGTGTGATACTCATGTCTGCAGTGGCTTGTTCGTGTATGACTTTAGCTCGCTGTCTTCGTGCTTCCAATGATGGCTTCAGCTCAGATGTTCGTTTCATAGGTCGCCCTCGAGAGTGGCTTGAGCTATCAGAAGTATCTGCATCCTGTGCCTGCCGTCTCGGCTTGCGTGAAGGCATCAACATGATGCAGATATTTCGCCACTTCAAGTTTCCTTGGCTGGTACTTTAGTACTTATGCAGTCGAGCTGAAATCGAAGTTCTCTTCACAGTCGCGACATTGACGCAAAATGAGGACGCCGGGTTGTCATGATGGACAGGGTTATGCCAAAAGACTAAGATCGTGTCTCTGGGAGTTCAATAGCACTGCTAGGTTCCGATGAAAGCAGGTTTACCGAATATGTCACATGTCAGGCTGAGATGTCGCAAGGCTGCATTTCCAATCCACCTCGCCACGTAGCGGTTCCTGCATTGACATGACGGTAGCGAGAGCAATGTAGACCATCCTTCTAGCTCCAGCGCCGGAACTAAAGATGGCGGACCTCGAAGAACGAGTTGCCTTTTGTACATTTGGCATGTTTATAATTGGTCCGCTGCCCACTTATTGAATGATATGCGCAAATTGACTTCAAAGCAGACCAAATCGAATACCTCAACGGACGCGTACCAGCAGAGAAGATCCTCGGCGGAGCCGGCACATACGCTGCTCTTGGAGCTCGCCTTGCGGCTGGCGAAGCGAACTCCAAGTATGTATCCTGGATCGTGGATATGGGATCAGATTTCCCACCAGAGTTCAAGGTCTTGATCGACGCCTGGCAGACTAGATGCACTTTCAGACTGGATATGAGCCGGCTAAGTACGACTGCTTGGAACGGGTACGGGCCAAATGAGTACAGAGGTGAGCATCCAGTTCACCGTCCCTCTTGCCGGTCATGGCTGATATGGAGAAAGCATTCAAGTATTTGACGCCAAAGCTACGACTTGATGAGAATTCATTGTCAGACGAGCAGGCTCTAGCGCGGTCGTTTCATATGGTCTGTTCGCCGGCACGGTGTATATCAATCATCGAGGGCATCATGGCTCGCCGACGCAGGCTTGCGGAGGATGAGCCTCGTCCGATATTTGTCTGGGAGCCTGTACCTGAGCAGTGCACACCAGCAGAGCTCGAAAGAGTGATAGAAACAGCTGCTCACGTGGATGTTGTCAGCCCGAATGCCGAAGAGTTTGCAGCATTGTTCACGGGTAGTTCCGAGCAATTTTCGCGGCTGGCGATGGTAGAGAAGCTGCTAGGTCAGCGAGGATTAAAACCTTTGAGCACAGCACTTGTCGTAAGGGAAGGTGCGCAGGGATGCACTATGTATCGAGGCTCGAGATCCTTACATTTGCCTGCATACCACCAGAGTGCAGAGCGTGTGATAGATCCCACGGGTGGAGGAAACACTTTTTTGGGCGCTTTGGCAATCGCCATGACGGGGACAGTTTCACCTTCTGGGACTGATGTGGTGGAAAGGCAGGTTCCGGACGGCTTTACCCAACAGAAGCCTCTGCTGTTTGCTCTTGTGCATGCCACAGTAGCTGCTAGTTATGCGATTGAGCAGGTTGGAATGCCGGTCCTGGCGACCTCAGGGACTGATGCTTGGAATGGCGAACCGTATCAGGAGCGGTTCATGTCATACCTGCATAGGGAGGGGGCGTATATATCAGAGCAGCTTGAAGCGCGGCAATCATCGAATCCGTGACATACAAAGCACTGCCGTAATAGCGTTTTGATCCGGGTCAGTTGTGGTAGTGTTTTGTGATTGGTTAAGTGGTTCCTTTCTGAAGGGATCTTATTTCTGGTACTCAAACAAAAGGCCCGAGCCCGGACACGATCCCTGGAATTGAGGTGACCCAGCTCTAATATTGATAGAGGATGATATTTGTGGCCTGGCATTGTTCCATTCTTCTCCTTTGATGGAGTCCTGTCCTTGACTCCTATTGTCGCTCACTGTCCCCACTTCCACCGTGGAAAGGTCAAATCCGTTCGATGCATCATAATCGAGTATATACAGTGTATGCTGCGACCTTCTACTCTGAGAGGTCTTCTGTTCACAAGGTCCTGCTTGCGTCCGTCGAAGGAGGTATCTATTTCTGGGCTTTGTCGTGTTCAATTATCTGTTTGCTCCAACTAATGACAAAGTCAGCTTGTGGTCACTATTGAGACACGTTTCGCAATTGTGAGGCCGTGGTTTCCATCTCTTGACTTGATCTGTTCCACTCCCGGAGTGAAGGTTGCGTCGTGCGAGATGGACTTACTTTCGACTGGGAAAGAAACTAGTTCGCTCCGGCATCTTGTATCTGTGCTCCCTGTTTGCCGACACATTCCATGCAATAAGTGCACATCCCGCAATGACCGCTCCGAAGATCATTGTGTTCGACTTCCAATTGTGAGGTTGCGCATACCAACCACCGGCGGGTGACCAGACATGCTTGGGGTAGGGTACTTTTCCACCGCCACCCATCTTCGTAGGCAGTCGCGGTCCGACGGGGTGATATGAAGCTGGGAGATCTCGTTGATGAAGGTCACAACCGGTGTGGCAGCAGGACAAGCGAGTGAGGGTTCGTCGCAGGGTGCAGCTTGTAAGGTTGAATGATCATTGGCTTTGGAAGCATGGGCTCTGCACGTGACTTGGTCCTTGGCAAAAATGGATTGGCCTGCAGCTTCCGTGCCGTAGATTTTCTCGCGTGGTCTCGTCTCGTGTTGCAGGAGGAAAGTCGTGGGAAGGCTTGCATTCATTTGTACATTGATTTTGTATTTTATTCTTCGTTCAGGCGGCGTCCCATACCCAGCGCCTGCTTCAACGTGTCGCAGAGCTATTGTAGCTCTAATGAAGAGGCTGAGGCTCCTGCGATGGAGCGGTTGTGTACTTTCACCCCGGACGAGACCCGAGTCTTCCCAATTTCTTTTCTACAATTTTCGACGATGTCAAGCTACGGCCGCCATCGCCTCCGAATCTCATGACCAGCCGGTCGACATCATCGAAGATACTCGATATCTCCCTGAAAAGATCCTCACGAGACTGCCCTCGCCTCCGGTCACAGCGGCGAAGACTTCCGCCAAGCTTGCTGCTCTGCACGCTCGACTTTCTCTCCCTTCACGACTTCCTCTTGAGACGTTAGCGAGAACGCTCGTCGATGAGTCCGCCGATCCTTCACAGCGATTCAACAACAAGTCATTCGCCGTGCTCGGGAATGATCTGCTTGGATACTACACTTCTGAATACATATTAAGCCAATACCCGAGATTACCGACGGCCGTCGTGTTTGCAGCGATGTATGCCTACCATGGTCCGGCGACGCTATCAATGCTCACAAGAGAATGGGGTGTAGAGGCAGCGGCGGCGCCGGGTGGTGAGGTGGATCCAGGCTTGCTCCAGTTCAAAAGGCTTCCGCCTGAGCCAAAACCCGATCTGCGAACACCGCAACTGATTGCAACGCGGGAACCAGGCGAGAAATTCCGACGGACGATGAGCTCAAGAACGGTCTACGATGATCAATTTGGTGAACCCAAAGAGCGCCCCGAGGATCTGGCGCAGAAAGGCGTCACTTTAGAAAAGGCCGCGACCAACTTTGTTCGGGCACTATTTGGTGCAGTATATTTACATGCTGGAAGAGCGGCTGCGAAACAGTTCTACAACGATCACATAACTTCTCGGCAAGTCAACATGGCTAGCCTTTTCCACATCAAGACTCCAACCAAGGATTTGAGCCGACTTTGTGCTAGAGAGGGCTTCCAGGCGCCGGTGGCTAAGATTCTCAGTGAGACGGGTCGAAAGAGCAGGACACCGGTTTTCGTAGTCGGAATCTATTCTGCCGGCGACTTACTTGGAGAAGGTGCAGGCGCCAGTCTGGACGAAGCCAGAACACGAGCGGCCGTAACAGCACTGAAAGGATGGTATCTTTACAGCCCAACTGAGTTCCGGTTGCCTAGCGAGATGGAAGAACCAGGAGCTAAGCCGTGGATACCGGTGATGGTCGACGCGGGAGAGATCGCCAATTGAGGTCGATTTCGACTTGTAATTTACGGAGTACCTTGTTGTCATTCAAGGTGTCCTTTTATCGTGTATTGCCCAGCTGCGGCGACCAAAGCGTGGCATTTTCAGGAGTGAGGTTTGAAAAGGGCCAACTGGAGATTCCCATGGATATGAGTCATTGAGTTTGAATGCACATACTGTAGGGTATCAATGTCCTCTCAACAAGACTGCCCGGGTGTTCCACGAGTGGCCATGGGTGAAACGGTGCAGAAAAGGCGAACCCGTAACTCGGATTATGTGACGTGAAAGTGTTCGCTTCCACTCCTCGCTTAGATGTCATGTTCTGGATGTTAGTACGAGTACTACCCAGGAACCACAGTACCTAGATTCCGAGAAAGGCGTTCAACGGGATGCGGAAACCACTCAGGTCATCTGTTCAGTATTGACTTTTATGACCGGTTCGGTCTTAGGTACCTTAGGTATACGTGCTAGGCACGTAGTGTACCTATTATGTCAAACCAATCATTATACTCACACGTGAGAGCTTGTCACAGGCCAGTGATGACGTCGAGGATCTGCCTGGCCCTGAATTTTAGTCTCTTGCAGCGATTCTCTTCACTCTGCTCGGACAGGCGTCTGGCCTTCCAAGTCGCAACGTCTCGTAGCAAAACTGTGAGAGAATTCGCTGGGGCAATTGTTGTGGCGAAATTTCATCTCACAACAAGCGGGCGATTCACAGCCAGAAAACCGACAAATTCCAATGAAGCCAAAGGACTTTATGATGGACAAAAGTCTCCCCTACAAAAGGTCGCCCCTGCGCCTCGGAATGGCGAGATGGTTCGCACTGCCCCACGAATTAAGTCGGCGACATGACAGCCAAGAAGCCTACGATTATCAACTGGAACTCGGGCTGGGTGGCCTTGTCTCGTATCCCCACAAGATCGTTGCCTTGCCTTGCCGGGGGCGCATGACTTCAACCTGTGACTCGTCTATCACAACCTGAGGATGGCGATTACAGCGATTTAGCCTCGCTAGGCACTTTCCTCCGGAGTTAGCCACTCATAGCGACTGCAGCTTTCAACATGTGGCCAGGATTCTGTTATAAGCTTGCACTAACTCGTGCCATTTCAATATCTGTCTCTTTCTCCTTATTGTGTACTCATTTCCTGCTACAACAGCTTTGAACCGATCTACTACTTCTAATGGCAGCCGCAGAGTACTTCCAGCCTGGCGCAAGACCGCCGTTTGAGCAACAAAATAGTCTACACCTCCCTCCACCACCACAGAGAGCGAGTTCCTCACAGCCGGCCTTTGGTGGATGGAACTCGACACAACAAGGCCATCCCAGCCCGCAGCATCCAGCTCAGACTACGCAATACCCTCCGCCTCCTTACCAACCGCTTAACCACGAGCAGCAGAAACCTCAACCTGCCGTGCATTTCGCACAGACTCCCTCGCCTGGCCGCGAGCATCACCGACCTTCTGTTAGTGCTCAGCCGCGACCCCAACAGCCATATTCTATAAATCAGAATCAACCCATCTATCATGCACACCCAAGTCAACAGCTCCTCGCTCCGTACCAGCACCAACAAAATCCTTATGTGCCGCCACAATACCAGAACCAACAGTCTCAGCCTTATTACCCGCCACCGCCCCAACAGTACCCTCGTCCGAGCATCTCGAACACTGATTTAGCATATGGGGGTGTGGGTGGCGGGTACCTGTCCGACCCAGAACCTCACAGGAGGAAGCACAAGAACCGATCGCGACGGATATCAGACACTTCACGGTCTACGAAAGCAGATGCGTTTCTGGGAGCCGCTGGCGGTGGTCTCATAGGCGACCTGATATTTCCTGGCCTGGGTACACTCGGTGGTGCCGTGGTGGGATGGGTTGGTGGCAAGGACTATGGCAAACACAGAAAATGGCGTGAAGATAAGAGAGGTCGGGAACAATCAAGATGGGAGAAGCAGTTCAGAGATCGGTCGAGGTCAAGGAGCCGCAGTCGCAGTCGCAGTCGCAGTCGGGGCAGGCGCCGGAGGAGTCATGAGTAACTACTGTAAGATTTGTACTGTTCACGTTTGGGTGGTCATGGCTTGACAGGTTACGATGCTTACGACATGTGTTTTGCTTTTTTGGCTTGGATGTTTGCCTATTATGGGAGGATTCTTGTTTTTGTATTGCATCTTGTGGAATGGTTATACTGTGGTAGATGATGTTGTTGGCCTCCATCTTACGGCCCAACTCAATGGTATGCAATTTGAGTCGTATATTCTTCTTATTCGTCATGGATTGTCTTTTTCTCCTGGTGCTGCAAGGGTCAGTTATGGTGCGAATCAGGCCTGCATGATTGTGTCATGCATGAGATGGGGACATTTATCCCGCGCCTATCTATCCCGGCTCCGTCGATCCCGGTAGACAGGTTCGTGACTCGACTCGTGACAGTTCCAATTTTAGGCGCCAACCAGAAATCGTTTGCGGGCTGATGATGGTTACTACAGTACTGTACCTAGGTACATAGGACTTTTAGTTAGTTGCCACTATGAGAACGAACACATCGTTGGGCCGGTCTGATCGCCACGGTACGGGTTACGGCATCGCCGTGACGTCTTTTCCAATTGCATCAGTTTTCGATTGTTCTGTACATGAGATTTCTCGTTCCTTGCTAGATATGCCTGGCAGAAATCGATATGTGGCCCTCCTTTCGTCAAGTAACTACTAAGCGACACTCAACGACCCTTTACCCCTTACTATGGTACAGCTTGTTTTCCAATCCCGGCACTCACGGCATCAAGTCAACATCAAGTTCCAGTCCCAATCCGGCAATCACGACATCAAGTCAACATCAAGTTCCAGTCCCAATCCTGTACACCCGTCCCAACCTCAGTGCCATCGGCGCTGAACATTCCGGCATTACTACCGTCAGGAGGAGGGTCGAGACTACCCATTCCAGCCATTGCGGCATTGTTGCTCAAACGATTGATGTAGATGTCGTAGCCGTCGATCGCGGTGTCGATTTCCGTGAGCCATGGATTGATGCCAGCATCACCGCTGGACTCGCCTGCACCTGCAGAGAGAGGGAACCCATGCGCGAAAGGTGCCTCGTTTGAATAATTGGCACTGGCACCCCAGCTGTCTTGGCTGGGCTGATGCGGTTGTGGCTGCTGCGATTGCGATGAGGGCGGCTGTGTTGTTGTTGTTGTTGTTGGCATTAGACTGTCGCCGCATAGTCTGTAGATGATGTCCCTGCATTTTGTGGCGCTGGAATTGAGGTTCGTCATGGCGTTGATCACGTTCAATGCTGTGAACACTTGCTTGCGCCATGACGGTGCGTCGGTATGCATGGGATTTCGTCGAAGACAATGGATCGGGATCAGGGCGGCTTGGAGGAGGAAGTATCTATTTTTTCCGAAACGGCGAGTAAGTCACTTTCTTAGGTATCATGGCATGGGTAGGGTAGGGGTAGTTTGGGAGGGGAGGCCAAAAGCGAAGTCAAATCACTACGAAGTACTTACAATACATACCAAGCCGCCAGCCTGGTGTGAGTTCCGGTCGACCAAAACTGGAAGATGCAGGAAATGCATTCGTCCGCAGCTCTGAAACAGCGTGTGGTGGCGATGCTTTCGGGAGTCGGTGCTGGAGGTGAAGCAGAAGACATGTTATCTGTCCCGAGCCCGTCTTGGGTCCATCGGATCAGAAATGGTCGGTACATTATGATTCGCAAGAGTCGGAAGCGCCAACGACCAATTGAATGGCCAAGCAGGTATTCATTGCCATGGGGCAAGTCTCTGTCGTTGTAGTGCTCTGGGAGACTGGCAAGCCAGCTTCCCACAAGTTCGTCATCGAGGGCAATGAGCTCGGCCGCTGAGGGGAGTGGGCTAGAAATGAGTCGATTGTAGATTCGTATCGTGCGGAGATGGTATTGTGATTGAGTGCTGATGTATGTGTAAAGTGTGGTCTCGTTCAGCTCCGGTGGGAAGCACGACGAGGTGGGTTCGAGGTCCTAGTCAAAGATAATTGTCAGTCTTCTGGCTTTTGTGAGGCGGTAATCGCACAATCAAGCGTAGACGAACCTGTTCGTGTATATTCAGTGGGAAGGCTGTCTCGACGCCTACCTGGGGCCAGTTCAATGGACGCCCATATGTCACTGTAGCCCCAACGTCGAGAACACAGAGCGACCACCACACTCTCCGCCGCACTTCCTTTTTGAAAGGAGTCGCCTGCCAACCATGAAACTCCTTGTGGAGGCCCAACGAAGTAGCCATTCGCAAGGCGATGCCTCCGTAGTTATACCCGCTGTTCGGCCTGTTCCTTTTTTGCAGATAGGTTGCAGCCATGGCGAAGGCTTGTACGAGACTCAGACTTCCCGTTTCCAGCGAACCGATGGTGAGATTTGCTTTGACAGCGTTGAATAGAGTGATATGGGTATCATCAGCGCCACTGCTCGATACAAAGGCTCCCAATGTGGCAACAAGGTTCACAAGGATATGGAACGTGCTCGCCCCGGGACGGCTGCTCAGCTTCATGTACTCCTGGCGAAAGGACGGTTGATGAAGGATGGGAAAGGTCGGATGATAGAGCGCGAAGTAGGCGTCGACCATGCTATCGACCACTGCTCGTGTGATCAGAGGCTGTGTCTGGAGCCACGAAGAAGGTAAACGGTCTTGGTCCTGGCTGTCCTTGAAGAGCTGTTCCATGGTTGGTCGGCGTTCGGCTGGCCTCATAGCGCCTTTGTTCTCTGTTCCTTCCGCCGTATTGCCCATCCAGATGAGGCGAAGAAGTGCAGCTCCAGAGACTGAACCATAGAATCCAGTGTGAGAATCATCGGTTGTAAGCGTCGCCATACCATCCGTTATCTTGGGCGTGTCGGCATCCGCGTCGTTCTCAGAGGTTGGAGCACCACCTGCCAGATCGCTGAAATTCCAGGAGGGATCCCTTTCGTCCCATTCAAAGTCATCGTCCGCGGCTGGAAGATTTTCGAAAGGGGCGCTGCTCTCTTCGGCGGGACTTCTGGATGATTCAAGTGGTTGAAAATCAAACTTCTGGTCCGGATCAGCACTCGGCATGGAGAAAGATTCTTCTCGTTGGGAGGAAATCGTGTCTGAACCGGGGTGGCTCCTCAATCTTGTGAGTAAATCATCAGTCGAGGCCCTCGCTGCATCAATGGACCTTGTTGGCGCAAGATTGGTTCCGTTTGAGGCTCCATGAACTAGCATCTGAGATAATTCGGCATCGGTGAAAAATGTTCTCAACAAGGCTTCAGCCTTCTCTAATCGTTCTTCCACTTCAGTGAGGTGTCTGGCGTTGATATTAGCCCTTTTCATTCCGCGCTTCAAGGAAGACTACAGGATTCAACATACTTTCTGGTCAGCGACGACCTACTGTGCTTATCGTACAGACAGTGTCGATTGTATCTCTGGCAGACGGAGCACACTGGCATTTTTCCATCACACTTTCCTTTGCGACGTCTGCACTCCCGACATGATTGGCCGGCATTTGAGGACTGCTTGTCATTCTTCTGGGCGTCGGCCATTGCAGGCGCATCCAAGGGACGTGGTCGTGTGCATGTAGCGGAATTGGATGCTGAAGAAAGTGAAAACAGAAAGTTCTGGCCATGAAGGCGAACAACATTTAGTGGCCCGACCCCGCAATGACCCCTAATTGGTCAGCTTGTAGCGGCAGAAGCGACGCCTGAAGAGTGGCTCGCTGGCTTTTTGGCGCCCCCATGATGCCCCGGACTCTCAAGCGGCCACTTGCAGCCGAAGTTAAGGGATACCCGTCACTCCATCTCGATCTCGTGCTCCCGGCGACATACCCTTGCAAGCCGGAATTCGCTTACAATGGTAGGTTCATCCTACTCCCCGTTCCGAGGTAAATGTCATTCCGACGACCTACAACACTAGTATTTCACTGGGTGCCAGCAACTAAAGACCTTAGAAACGTCGATGGCGGCCGGGATATTTCAATAGACCCATACCTGCTGTATGCACATGGGTGATATTTATATTAGCAGGACCGCCGAAATGCCAACTATCCTTTGACTTTGATAACAACCTTGCCAAAATGACCACCACTATACAAATACTGGAAGGCTTCTTTCGCCTGCTCGAACGGGAATGTCCGGTCCACGACTGGCTTGATCTTATGGGCACCGTAGAACTGTAGCATCTCCTCGAATCTGTCCTTCGGACCGTTCAGAATGCCTTTCAACGTAACGGTCCTCCTTAGGGCTAGGACATTAGCATTAACGCGATCACCGGGTTCGTCCTCCTTGCCCGATAGGTAGCCGATGCAGTTGATAAGACCGCCGAACGCTATACAGTCGAATGATTTGCGCAAGGTTTTGGCACCACCAGCCTCGAGAATGATGTCAACTCCTCTGTCGTGGGTCATCTGCATGACAGTGTCTTGCCAGTCCGGGTTGGTGCGGTAGTTGATGGTGTGTGTTGCGCCTAACGATTTGGCGCGCCCGAGTTTGGCATCTGAGGAGGATGTTATGATAGCTATTTGTTGCCGGTTGGTTAGTCTTCAAGCCACTGTTGCCGCGCTGACAGGGTGGTGGCACTCACTCTCTGCACCTGCAGCATGTCCGATTTGCAAGCCACCAATCGCCACGCCCCCAGTGCCTTGCAACAGAATTGTCTCCCCCTTGCCGCCAGGCGAACCCATGGGTCTCGTGCCATTGATGGACATCCAAGCTGTGACTGCAGCAATAGGCAGTGTACTGGCCTCCTCGTTACTGAGATAATCTGGAGTTTTGACTAGGCCGGTGACCGGAAAGACTCTGTATGTCTGTAGGACACCGTCGAGAGGTAAGCCGAGCCCAGACGCCATGTCTTTAGGTGTAATTTGACCAGTGAGATGTGTTTGGTTGAAAGTCGACAGGACACGGTCACCGATATGCCATGGACTGGACTTCGTGCCTTCGCCGATCTCGACTACGACGCCGCACATATCTGAACACGGGACGATTGCTGAAGAAGCGCCAACCGACTTATGGTGCTTATAGGTCCCCATAGCCACTATCGCGCATGACTGTGTCTCAGCTCAAAGCTCGGGAGGTTATAAAGGAGAATGTTTGCTTGCCAGACTTACCTTCAGTATCACGGTAGTTCAGCGAGACCGCATGTATCTCGACGAGTACTTCATCCTTGCCTGGCGTTGGCATTGGTCCAGTGGACCTGGTCAAGTTTTCAAGTCCATCTTGTGATGCTTGCCATTTATGGACTTCGCCAGGTAGACTCATTTTGCCGCAGGGGAGGAACCAAGGCGGAGGTAGGAATGAAAGATGGCACGTTCGACTTTTGCAAAAGAAATTGGAATGTCCAAATCGATCAAACGATACCTACATCTCCCAGACCACTGGTTCTGGTTCTGGTTCTGTTACTCCAATTCCCTATTTCGTCAGCAGACAGAAAAAGGTTCACCGGCTAACTCCGCCGACGCCCGAAAACGCGATGCCAATATGCTGTTGACCTGGAATCTCTGTCCGAGTGACTTTGTGGGGGTCTCGACACCGTCTCTGCCGACTTTGCATCTCAATGATGACATAAGCACCGGTCTGTAAGATTGTTTCTCCGGGTATAACACCCACTAGTACTAACACGGCTTAGTGTTGTTTGGGAACGAGGGGCATGATGATTGTGCATTTTCTTTTGTCCGAGTCTCCCGAGTCTCCTCGTCTCCTCCTCGCCCTGCATATTAACCTCATATCAGCCTCTTTTTCGCCTCTTCTACTCGTACCTAATGTATGACATTATCAAAACACTTGATGATGAAGCAAATTCAGCAAATTCATCATTCGTCTCATACGGTTCCCAGCCTTTGATGAGCTTTGACCGGTTGGCCAATGAACGCCGAGACGCCTAGGCGCTTCGAGGACTCCCAAAACTTTGCATTCATCCGATCCGTTCCTGACTTCCACTTCTCCATGCTTAAGGTGGATTACTTTTTTCTCCCTCACACCATCCTTCGGTCCTCGTTTTCGCATTCTCGCCTGCTTCACCTCGTGACCTTTTCTACTCCTCGACCGTCTGCTGCTGACCAATTTCCTTTTACTTCCTTATTTCTAGCACCCATCTGCCCTCATGCGGCCATCCTGAATGTCGTTCTTCTAGCCAGCCCAGCTTAGCTATCCAACATTCCGCGACTTCAGCTGTCACCGTCCAACTAGCCTCCAAATCCGACATAGCATCAGAATACTTGCCACACCCGAGGAGCTGGTTCTCCTGCTCTGTTGCATCCAGCAAGATGCTGCCTCCAGTCCCCCAACTCGAAGACTACGGAGTCTCGTCAGACAGAGGCTTCCTCCCTTCCGAAAACCCTATACAATGTCTTCCCCATCCTGTCTACGATCGGTGGGAGCGCATCATGAACAACTTTCAATCCCTACTACTCTCCAAGAGACTCCGAACCGTCATTGACAGACTGCCAATCATTCCCGCAGCCCATCTCGAGACCGAACCAGAGTGGCGAAGAGCATACAGTATCCTTACATTTATGGCGCATGGGTACATCTGGGGCGGCGACAAGCCCTCTGAAAGATTGCCCCCTTCGATAACATATCCACTTCTCCAGGTCTCAGATCACCTCGAGTTACCTCCGGTCGCCACGTATGCCGGATTGTGCTTGTGGAACTTCAAACCCATCTTCTTGTCCGAATCCCTCGTCCTCGATAACCTCTCTACCCTCACCACATTTACCGGTTCGCTGGACGAACAATGGTTCTACCTAGTCAGCGTGGCTATGGAAGCAAAGGGTGGCCCTTCCATACCCATCATGCTCCAGGCAATTCAAGCTGCAAGAGACGATGATGCGCAGACCGTGACAAAGAGCCTTCAGTCCTTAGCTCAAACCCTGGACGAGCTTGGCACTTTGTTGGTGAGGATGTACGAGAATTGCGATCCACACGTCTTTTATAACCGGATAAGACCATTCTTGGCTGGAAGTAAGAACATGAAGGATGCTGGCTTACCACACGGCGTCTTCTACGATGACGGAAGTCGCAGTCGCTCGACGTGGCGGCAATATGGAGGTGGTTCCAATGCACAAAGCAGTATGATCCAGTTCTTTGATATCGTCCTCGGTGTTGAGCACAGACCGACAGGATCGAAGAAAGACGAAACTTCCGAATCAGAAGCCGAGCCAGGAGCTGCGCCGAAGCCTCGACACAACTTTATCCACGAAATGAGACAATATATGCCTGGACCACATCGGAGGTTTTTGCAAGCTGTTGAAAGTGTTTCCAATATTCGAGATTATGTCCAACTAAACAAGTCCAACCTAGAGCTGTGCGTTGCATATGACGCTTGTTTGGCGATGCTAAGGACTCTGCGGGACAAACACATCCAGATGGTGTCCAGGTACATTATCGTGAAGAGCAGGGAGTCTCGCAGTCTGAGCAGAACAAGAAGGGGAAGTAGTTCAGACCACGCTCCTATGACGAGAGGGAAAGGAATCGCTTCCATTCGCTATGACCTATCCAGTGTTGGCGAACAAGCTCAAAAGAAGAAGAGAATGCGTGGCACAGGAGGAACGGCTCTCATTCCCTTCTTGAAACAAGCTAGAGACGAGACTGGCGAACCTGCCATTGACGAGTGGGCTCGGAAGCTTCTTACAGGTGGCCGACGGACAGCTGCGGACGCCGAAATTGCATATGAAAGCAGACTTACAGCTGCCGACTTGGATGCAGACGAACCTCAGATCGTCGGTCTGGCTGGTGCCTGGAGTATGGAAGATGCTGGCGGAGGTCTTTGTGCTTACTAGACCTGTAGCGCATTATATCATTACTTCGGAAAGCTTTATTCTGTGGTCTCTTCACTGAGTTTCTGACCTCTCCTGTCGTCCTTCAAGGTGAGCCTTGACCCGGCAAGGTGCTCCCCAACGTCTTCGGCAAGGCTGCCGTGGAGCTGCGCTGAAGTACATTGGGAGAAAGCCATCAGCTGTTCAAAGCTGACGAGTCGTCGAAGATTGGAGATGATTGCAGCGGCTATCACAGCAGTAAGTGATGTCTTCATGGCAGCAGACCAGCCTCGAAGCCGAACCAGATGGCGTCTGCAACCTCGCCAAAACCTCGGAGGAACTAAAGGATGGCCTGACTTCTGGATCGAAATGCGAATCTGGAGGAGGTAAAAGTGTCATGACAACGTAGGTAGGTATCAGAATCCTAGCAGTTCGAAAAGGACTGCGGACTTTTGGAATTGGAAGGAAATGAGGGTGATGTCGTACAAGATCGCCCTCAGGCTGATATCGTCTAATCCTTCTCTTCGACACCGATGTGAAACTGAGGTCCACAGAGGAATGGTAAGGATGGCTCATCTTTAATCACTCACCGATCTCTAGAATCGTATTATCGGTGAGATCAATGGTGCTATTTCTACTCTGGACGGCTACACCACTTCGCAAGATCGATATCCCTCGCTCTCAAAGGACATTATGACTTTGAATAGAGGCCGTTCTATCAGTTCTTCGACAATCATCAGACCTTCATTCACTTCACTTCACCTCTCACTCGTTTGTTCTTAGGCCAGGTCCGGCAGTATCCACGACCGCCAATCTATCATTCCAAACGCATGAAGACTTTCTGCCGCTCGAGGAGAAGTGAAGCATCACTTGTGTCTTTTCAGATTTCAATCTCTCGCTTTCATCTTCTTCTCATCTCTCATATAACCTTATCACTTCCCATGCCTCCTCTTCCTCTACTGTCCACGGGTTTCCTCTCAGTGTCTTGAATACTTCGGTGTACGGCTCTCTTTCATCATCTTCTGGTCGCAGTTGACTGGCTAGAAGCTTGTTGCGTCCGTCTCCTGTCCAGAAATGGAGACTCCGACAGCAAAGAAGCGCCGCCGTGGAGACACCGGTGAACTCAACCATGCATCCAACTCTTCTCTAGGTCAAAGACAAGCACTCACCACCTCACCTTCGAGTGTCATGGGAGCTCACTTCACCAATCCCAATGACATGGTCGACCCTGCGCTTCTCAATCCGAGCCCCTACCGCTATGTCACCGACATAACAGACACGGATCCCTTGGGCGTTGACACGGGTGGTCTTCAAGACTTTGACTCTGGTGTTTTGGAAGATCCGTTTGGTGCCTTTGATGCTCATCCGTCCGATTTCGTCAG
Source organism: Vermiconidia calcicola (assembly GCA_035928285.1). Classification (NCBI taxonomy): domain Eukaryota; kingdom Fungi; phylum Ascomycota; class Dothideomycetes; order Mycosphaerellales; family Extremaceae; genus Vermiconidia; species Vermiconidia calcicola. The sequence continues at coordinate 548,597 of JAXLQG010000001.1, read as the reverse complement.
CTTGATGAAGTCTGTTTCTGGTGACAATGCAACTGAGATGGGCATGCACGACACTACCTTCGGTGACAGCTTACTTCCTCAAGTCAGTCAAGCTACGATCCAACCAGAACCTCTGGCTCCTGCCTCATCTACCTCATCTACCTCACGACCACCTGTCATCACAAGTCATGGTGCTATTTTGGATGATTGGCCTGAAGACCACATGAACCATGAGGACTTCATCAAGGACTGCTTCAGTGTGCCATTTACCGATCCAGACGAACCTGTCAGCAAAGTCAGCCAATCTGGCCCTTCTTCTAAGAAAGATTCTACACAACCGAATGGAAAGACAAGCAAGAAAGGAGAGAAGAGCCTCAATGGTAGCAACCCTGTACCACGATCCAACTCTACTGTCAAGACTCCAAAGAACAAGCCTACGGATAACATTGGCCGAGCTCCTGCATCTGCGCCTCCACGAACCAAGTACCCTACTAGTGCCAGTTCGTATGGGCTCGGCTTTCCTCCTACCTCAGGTTCAGCTCAGCGTCGTCCATCTACCAATGTCTCTCCAAAGTCTACACCAATCCGTGGGCCATCGGCCGCAGCGAGAAATGCGTCGTCTAACCCGGCACAAAGACAGCCATCCATGAACACAACATCGTTCGACCATACCTTGAACAACATCGGTATGAGTCCACCTCCAGCCAAACGAGCTAGGTCCAATACCACAAACGGCAGTGATCTTCTCACCAATTCCAACACTCATCAAGACAGCCAAAACGATGCGACAGATGATCTGCTTTCCGGTTTTCGGGCATACCTCGAGGAGAAAAAAGCCAACCCACCAAACATAAACCAGCTGGTCGCCAACTTCCAGGCTCAACAAGAACGCCAGCCTCCGCGTGTTATGGGAGTGGGTGTTGTGTTTCCTCTATCAACTTACTTCTCCGATCCTGCCAACCATGCAAACTTTAAATGGCTGGGTCGTAAGTTCGGCAATCCTGACCCGCCTCCATCATTGATCCGGCAAATGACTGGCTATGACTTCCCCATTCCCAGTGTCAGTGGTGTGTTGTATCCGATGGCACAAGCACATGAGATGATGGAGAAGCGGAGAGCGAGAGCAATGGACGTGGAAGTGGGAATGGGAATCGACAATCAGTTCAATGGTCAGATGGGAATGGACAGCCATCCCAACGGTCAGATGGGCATGAGCAACTTGGATCAGTCTTTCGGTCCGGGTCCAGCCAACCACCCCGAACATTTCCACCCCCAAAGCATGGACTCCAATGCAGGATACTCAAACGCAGGGTACCTACACCCACAAATGCAGGCTCAGCCTCATGGACAGTTCCCCCAACAGATGCGGCATCCAGGACGAACTCCACCACTGCAGCCATCGCCAATGACTCCAGGTGGTCCACACACTGGCATGGGATTTCCACAGGCATTCAGTGGACGCCAAATGACCCCGACTCCCTCGCAACGTCGTCCTTCTCTCATGAGACAGTGTTCAACCGTATCTCCAACCCGAGCACCGGCTCAGGATCATCCAGGTCAATATCAAGGACAGCGCCCGAGTCTACCAAACATGAGCGCTGCCGCTCCTAGTACCAATATCATGAATGGAGTGGGCTCATATCTTCCGAATCAGCACACCAACCCAATCCCCAAGCCCCAGGGGACTCGGACTCCAGCTAGAGGCCCATACCAGCTTCATGCAGCATCTCCTCCAGGTTCGGCTTCGAGTCAGTACTCTGCCGGCAACACTCCTCCAGCTTGGCGTGGTGGTGGTAACAACCTTCCAAACCTTAGTACAACACCTACCGGTCCAGTCCCAGACGTCAATCCATTCGACAATATCCACATCATGGAAATCAATCCGTGCACAGACATGAACCACCCCAAGAAGCGTTCCCCGAGACATACCTCAGATCAACTGTTGGATGTTAACACGGAAGCCGCCCTGCGTGCAGTGGGCGCAGATGTCGTCGACTTTGCTCCTGCAGCCACCAACGCCGTCCTTCCCAATCCGGTCCCACCCACCGCCGACGCAGACGTAGACGCAGACGCTGCCACGACGAATGCCGCCACCACGACCAGCATGATTACCCCTCCTCGTCGTCACTTCAGCGGCTACGACGGCGCGAATTCCGGCACTAGCACCGAGCCATGTATGGCGATGACCATGGCCCCAAACATGAACATGAACATGGACGTCACCAATACAGATACAGACGGAGGTCTAGATCTTTTCACCTTCAACCCCTTCCCCTTCCCCTTCCCCTTCCCCTTCGACAGCGAAGGTGACGGAATTGACCTCGACGGCTGGAGCTTTTCAGACGGTCTTTTGCTCGACGAGGAACGTCCTTTCAATGCCCAGGATTGGGGACTTTGATAGTCTGATCGACCATCGACCACCGACCGCCGACCACCGACCTTACCTCGCCAACTCCTTGTTCCGCCTGTTTGGCACCCCCTTCTTTTCATGTCTTTCTTGTCTTGATGTGGCTATGGCTTGGATGGGATTCGTCTGTCAGGGCGTCGTGAGGTTGGACGAACGGCAAGAATGGGAGGGGAGAGACATGAACATGCGAGACAATGACTTGGAGACTCGACTCGTGGATTTACTCTCATTCTGAAAACGCTTGTTGGACATCCAGGGCGCAACCGAACTTGGACTTGGGGCATGAGATTGGCGTTGGAAATGCTTGCTTCTGCTTGAACAGTGCCATGCATTTCTTGGACATATGGGAAAGCGAGATGGCTGGGCATTGGAGCTGCGAATTGAGGAATGGGGTGATTGGTTTCAGGCTTTTTCTTGTTTACTTTTATTCTTATGTCATTCACCAACCACATACATACAAGAAATGAGTATGTGGCAGTGTGGCATCTCAACCAGAAATTGAGAGCGGCATACCTAAGTACCTACCTTAAGTAGTACTGCCGCCGAGCAACAGATCGTGTGCGTCTGCTATACAACTCCTGGCGAAGATCGAATACCAAAAAAGGAACAATTGAACATGATCAGTTTTCAACCGAAAGATGGTGGTAGCTACGCGTCAGATTGAAACTCGATTCAAGAAGATGTACGCATCGTGCTTCTAACATGTAGCCATCCTCCGAATTTGATCCCCTTTTTCACTGTCCTCATGTGCCCATCCGCCTTGATTCTCCTCCCATTCCAGCTGACGCGAGTTCAACACGCAACAAGAGCCTATTTGTTCCGAGCCATATACAATGGCGAGGTCAAGGTCAAGGTCACGATCCATAGAAACTCAAATCCAACCCCATCCCTTTCGCCACCTTCCGTTCCATCCACCTCCTCTTGAACTCTTCGCGCGCAAGCTCCCTCGTCTTCCTACTCCAGACATCCGCGCCGACCCGGCCCCTCACGAATCCTTCCTGCAACGCCAGGATAGCAGCTTCAATCCCTCTCTCCTCACACGCCGCGTCGTAGAGCTGCCGCGCCACCACGGTCGGCGGGACGAGCATTTCGTCGACATGTGGGATGTCACTCTGACTCGCGCGCTGGCGGGCCGAGGTGATGACACTGTCAGACTTGGAAAGCGACGTGGAAAGGAGGGACAGGTTCGAGGTCAGAGTGGAGTGGAGCGTTTGAAGGTTGGATAGTTCCGAGCCAAGGCTGTGCAGGGTGGACTGGAGCGCCACGTTCTGGGACTGGAGAGCGGGCAGGGCGGATGTTGATTGAGTGATCTGGTTGTGTAGTGAGGAGGTGATTTGGTGCGAGAGGTGGGACAGCAGGGCTTCCTTCTCCGGGTTGATCGGGATTGGGGGAGCTGGGATGTTGGTGTTTGAGGGATGCGAAAATGTCGCGGTGGGACCAGGGAGGGAGATGTCGAAGGGGGAGTCCATCAGGTCTGGTGCAGGTGCGGGTTTCGATTCTGATGGGGTTTGTCGAGGGTAGTACTGCGGGTGTGGTTGTTGAGGCGGTGGCTGGTGGCTGCCAGGTGGGTAGTGTTGAGGATGGTGCTGAAGTTGGGCTTGTTGATGGGGTATCGGGCGATATTGATCAGGTTGAGATCTCGTGTCATAAGCTTGGCCTGTTGGAGCACTCATCGGACCGAGAGGTTGCTGGGGAGGATAATGCTGGCCGTCTCCTGGTCTGGAAGGCTGAGGTCGATATTGAGGTTGCTGTTGTTCCTGTGGAAGCATGGATTGCCTGAGACTGCTGGTTCGTTGAGGCATGTAGTTCATGCCGCCAGGTGACCTAGGACCATCACCATTTCCATATGGCTGCTGCTGGTGTCGTTGACCTGGACTTTGTGGATGAGGCGGTAGCGGAGGAGGGGCGTTATACCGGCTCGGTAGCTGACCTGGACTTCCTGGGGACGGACTCAACACGCCTTGTGAAGGTTGCTTCGGAGGAGGTGGCGGAGGTCCTCCATGCTGTGGCGGTGGACTCGACATTGGCATATTCGGAGGATGCGGTTGGATTTCCCTTGGTAAAGGCGGCACGGGTGGTGGTGTTGGTTGGACCGGTCTTTGTTGTGGTTGACCTCTGGCTACAACGGGTGGCTCTTTTGCAAAGACATCAGAAAGTATGGATAGGAATTCGACGATGTTGGATCTCTGACGTGCCCTCCATTAGAACGCTGGTCTCAAGCCCTAAGGGATTCCAACTTACCTCCCAAGCTTCCCTCCAATGTGCCAGATATGGATGATATACCTTTCCATCTCCACTCACATGTTGACCCGGGCGGATCGCCATGTCTTCTGTCGGCGTGACATACCATATCGGCGGCTCATATGGGTATGTATGTGGCACCCATAGCGAGATCGGAAACCGATAGATGTTCCCTCGAAAGTTGACGGGGATTGTTCCTCTGAAATGTACTAGCAGCGCTGAGGCTCCATTCTCGAACGCTGGTCATCCTGTCAATAACCATGGCCTACTCTTGCTTTCATTCCGACTCACTGAAGACATCTGTTCGAGGTGCAAACCCAGGGTTGCGGGCGAGCACATGGGCGAGGTCGGAGTAGGTTCGATTTGGATCTCGGTATTCCTGCGCCAGTCAGCACAAAAGCAAGTGATTTTGCACCAGGAGCTTTACACGCTTCAAGACATCATACAGCCAGTTCAGAGTCTTTTGCGGCACACCGGCCATTTGTCGCAGTCCTGATTGATATACTCGAGGTCTTGCAGGCGCAGTCCAAATGTTCTAGGTCGTTTCTTATTGGCCAAGACACGGTGACCTCGTTTCGGTAAGAACGTCACGCCGCTTGATCTTTGTCGTTCATGAATACTACCACAGTACAGCGAGCATTTGTTTCAACGGCTACTGTGGGTAAAGAAGAGAAGGAAAGGATGCCTTATGTTGTACTGATGCCCTTCCACTCGGGTAATCTCTTCAAATTCTTCTGCTAGGCGTCCTCTTGGTCAACGACCATTCTTCATACCACAGTATCCAACACGAATCCCTTCTTTTCACTTCCTTTCCGACTGCCGTCTTCATTGTTATTGTGTACGCGCTCCTCCTTCGCCTCTACACCCACAGCGACGCCCTCAGCATCCAGTCCATCGATCAAGTACAGCTTCCCAAAGTCCTCGTCTTCTGTCTTGACAGGAACCGGCGAGATCGCGGTCAAGGCGGCATAAATCAGCGCCGAGAATGTCACAACGAGAACATAATTCCAAGAATACAGATTGAGTATGCCCTTATTCGTAACCTTGACGCCCATAGTCTGCACCATACCGGGCAACAACGGCGCCAGCGCGACGAACCAAGCAACGAAAGCCCGCCAATTGAAGCCGTGAGTGTACCAATAAATGCCACCATTGCCCGGCTTGAACAGATGCGAAATGCTGATGCCGTAGCCGCGTCGGACCCAGAAGTAATCGGTCATCATGACGCCCGTTGTGGCACCCAAGAACAAAGTATAAGCGCCCATGAAGGCCAGGAACGTCGTGGCTTTGGCCTCGATCTCCCAGGGACAGATGGCGAAACCAATGACCGCGCACACGAACTGCCCACGCCGGATGTTGATGTACTTTGGGAACAGGCCCGTGAGGTCGTTGGCGAAAGGGACGGAATTGCCCGTGACGTTGGTCATGATGTTGAAAAACACAAAGAGTGCCCCGGCGAAGAACTTGCCGCCCCGGGCGTCGAAGTTGTTGATCGTCACAAGCGGGTTCCATTGGATCTCGCCGTAGACGACGGAACTCGCCACGGCCATCGTGCAACCCAAAAGTTCGGTGAGTGTGACGAACACGGGCAGAGCGAAGAGCTGCGTCATCCAAGCGGCCTTATTGCTTTTCGAGTGTCGAGAAATGTCCATGATGTTGACGGCGAACGTCGCGTTGCCTGAGATGGCCGCGTTGACGCAGATGCCGAACAAATACCCAACGGACATGCCGTCGGTAGGAAGACTCGGTTTCTTCCAGATATGTGCCGGCCATCCTCCAGCCGCGGTGATGGACCAGGTGAACAGCGCGGTCCAGTACAGTGGCACCAGGATACTCTTGACGACAAAGAGCCAACGCAGAGTCTTGATGGGTAGGTACAAGAACGGCAATGACAGCAGCCAAAAGATGACGAAACACAGAAGTTGTTGGGCCGTGATGTGTGCGGACGCCGGGAAGGCATCGACGTGCCAGTGTCGGAAGGACGGCCATATCGCCGTGACGCATGCCTGTACAGCTTGACCGGCGAGGCTGGTCTGGATGCCATAGTAGATCAGGCAAGGGACAGCGCGGACAATCATCGCCCACTTGGATCCCCAGAGTCCGAACGAGGCTCGCACAGTGCCCGGGAAATTGGTGCCCAGCTTGCTTCCCAGGTATCCTGAAGCGGCGCATGGGATGGAGACGATGATGTTGCCGAGCAGGCAGGCGACCACGCATAGTCCTGGATTAAGGCCCAGGGAGAATGCCGAGCTGGAGACCTGTAGCTGAGCGGCGTTGAATCCTTCGGCGATCCAGAACAGGCCCATCTGGTACCATTCGTATGTGCGGTCTTTACGCTTAATGGGATCCATGTCTTCGTTGGTGTAGGCGGCAGCATCTGGGTCGTCGATAGCGAACGAGCCTGCGTGGGGCTTGAGGACGACATATTCTTGCCAGATATGCTTGATGTCCATGTTGGCGGGAGACATTAAGGTAAAGGCAACACTGTCAGAATGCCGGGATGTTTTGCCTCGATTTTAGGCTTCACACGAAGTATCTGAAAATTCAAGACGCAGCACGCGTGGGAGGCGTTTCTTACCTATATATGCCCATACCGATTCTGACGGTGAAGGGCACATTAACCATAGTATACCGTGTCGGAATGTCTCCGATAATGCGAGGATGACACCTCGTACATGTTCACTCACGCCCATATCCCTGCAAACAAGTGCATATCTTGATTGGACACAAACCAACACGCAGATAGGAGATTTGGTATTGCCCGTCCGTACGAAGGTAGGCAAGATAGGAACTTTCGATAGTAGATAAGATGCTGGCCAAATAATCGGTAGATGATGGGAGAATCTTGCATACAATCATGCAGAGCGCTTTTCTCCTTCGTTGATCGCTTCCCAAGGAGGAAAGTCGTCAACGACATACTAGTACTGATCCAATAACAGCCGCAATTGTGGATGGAGACGAACACAAAGCCCGGACATGAGACTCAAGGCTCTTCTGTTGCTGTACAGTAGTATGTATAGTAGTGATCATTTCTCCGAGAACTCACAGAGGCGCGTAAGTCCTCGAAAGCGCGTTAAGCCGCAGGTTGTTCCTCCACACTGTCAATAAGAGGACTCTTGGGCTGCATCGAGACTTGGAGTAGGCTGCCAACTGAGGTATTCATTCTTGCTTGAACAGCTTGCCCCAGCCCTCGATCTGCTTTGTTCCCACGGCACTGTAGCTACCGCGTCTAGGACAATGACTCCCGATTTCTGCTCCAACCGAAGGTATGTCCGTCGGGATGATGTTTTTGGAGCGAATATATGTGACGACATATCGACCGGATGAATAGGAAGGGAAGAATGAGAGCAAAGATCTGATAGAAATGAGAGTTATCATGAGTGAAGCTTCTGTAAAAGCGGCGCCCACCTATTGTTCGAGCGGGACTTATGGCAAGGACTGGTTTAACTGGTTTTAATGTGCGAGTGTGGTACCTGTCTCGCAGGAAAGTGATGCCAGAAGATGGTTTCAATTCATTATGAGTCAATTCATGGGTATCATCTAAACGCTATGGATCTGCGTCCACTCTAAAGAAAAATTGCGTTTCCACGTCTGAGCAGTGCCTCAAGACAACAGCTTACTTCTGAGCAGCGGCTTGTTTGTCCATGTCAAGCTCCACGCCACGCTGTCTCGTCTTTCCCTCGTCATGGATATCTGCATATCTCTGCTGCTCGGTACGATCGCCAGTCAAGGCAGCAGCGGCACCGCCGACGGCACCTTGAACCCGATCGCTGACACCCTTTCCAAGGTCACTCAATTGACCCTTGGCTTCCTGGCCCTGACCCTGAAGATTTTGTTCACGGCCTTGTTGTTTGAGGTCCGCACTGCCGATGAGGTTGCCGACAGTTTCCTTGGTGGAGCCCATGGTCTGATCCCACTGTCCTTGCGTGCGGTCACTGTTGTCTTTGGCTGGCGCACCAGATGAACTGATAGTGAAGGGACCAGCTTTGGCGGCGGCGTGAGAGAGGTCTGACTCGGCCTGGCCCTTGGTCTTGTACTCGTCTGCTTTGGCCTGATCACCGGTACTGCCCGTCACGGCGGCGATGCCAGAGTTGATGTAGCCAGTGGCAGTGTCCATCATGGACTGGAGGCTGGAGGTGTTATCGTTGGAAGACATGATGATGGTATTGTTATGGATGTTGTTGAAATGGATGGATCTTGTTTGATGGATTGAGATTGTGAGAGTCGTGTTATGGAGATAGTCGTTAATGGCAGGGGAGGTCAAGTGGTATTTATAGAGGGCAATTTGAAAACGTTTGTTGATGGTGAAGCTGAAGCCTGGCATCACCCACAGTAAAGTGAAGATGATGTCATTGCAGCCACACCGAGGCTGGAATGCTCGTGAATGCTCTCTAGGCGCTTTCAGGCTTGTTACTGGCTCCTTCAGGCTATTTAGGGCTGTTTGGTGGGGATGCACAATCCATTCCCTGCCCCCATGATGGCCCCATATGGCCCCCAAGCGTCCTTCAGATTTGTGTGGAATCGCCTATCGACGTCATCCTCTTCCACAAGATGCCAGCGGAAGAAATGCCACAATGGCCACATGATCGAGACGCGTGGACGCGCAAGCCAGAATGAAATCTTTCCATTAATTCATGTGAAAGTCTCGCCGCCGCCGCCAGTCCAGGATTCGCCCAAGATCTCGTGTGAGTGCGTGGCCACTCTGGCTTAAACGATTGGCAAATGTTGTTGTCACTCGGCCAGATCGAGGATGCACATCATGACTGAACTTCAAGCACTCTCCCGCAGCAACCAGGATTTGGGACAACGCATGCCTTGTCCACGGAACGAGTGTTGCAATGACCGTGACTGATGACTTGGAGCCCGATTTTGTTTCGATAGCAGTTGACCATTGAGATGAGCCTTTCTCGAAAAACTTGTCCAGAGACCTGTATGAGTATGTGTTCTGATGCCCAAGCAGAGCATCAAAACCTGATCTTTGGACCAACAAAAACCAGCAGAAAGGCGAAAATCCACATGCCAAATATCATGGCATATAATTTCATCCTTCCCAGCCAACCTTCCTCTTCACTCATTCGCTTCAAGAAGGCCATATTCTTGCTGGCAGCTTCCATCGATGTGACACTGGCGTCCAATCCTTCCATTGCTCGTCCAAGAATTCCTTTGTCCTGTTGCAGAGAAAATTGCATGGCCTGCGCTTGCTGCTTCAATTGAACTGCCAAGTTGACCATCGACGACGAGATGTCTTCCTGCGCCCGAGAAGAATCCAACAAGGACCGCTCCGTAGACTGTATGTTCGAGAAACCCGTTGTCTGCGCCTCCGGTTTGGTGGCTGTTTCTGGCTGATCTTTCCCTCTTCGTCGCACTGTAGACGAAGCAAACAGTGCTTCTCGCTGTCCTTCTGATGCCGGACCTTCCTCCACGTGTGCAACAGATTTTCCTTCCCGTAATGTGTCGTCCTGCCTGATTTGGTCTTCCTGCTCATCACGATCTCGAGCGTGCTGTTGGAGCAAATCAAATAGAGTCTCGCCCTCCCCATCTTCTGCCACCGGCGCCTTCCAGGACTCAGTATCCAACGTTTCGACCTCGCGCCCAATCTCTTCAACTCGGCTCTTCAGTCTCTTTATGATGGCTCTCTTCTCCGCCAAGTCCTTGATAGCTTCTGATTTCGTTCGCTGGACGCGTAGTGCTTGCGCCTTCCGCTCTAGCTGTAACAGCAGAGTTCGCGCTCCTTCGATGTTGTGCAGCCATTTCGTGCGGTGGTAGGGCAGTGGAGACCAGAGTTCGGCTTGAATCTGTCTTTGTAGAGGCGTCAAATCCGTGGAGCCGTGAGAGGACGATGAAGGAGTGAGGAGGATCAGATGCTGGAAGCGAAGTAGTGTTCGGTGCAGGTTGAGGTAGCTAATTTCATGCTGGAATGCTCGCGTCTGTTGGTTGTTGGTGGGCGCGATTTCCTTGTTTGAGCCTGCACCGAATGGTAATTTGACGGGATGGAGCGCAGAAGTCAGAGACATCTCGTGGTTGTGTGTGGGAATCAGATCTTGTGAATACTTGGTGCCCAGCACCCTCACTGCATGACCTGCGGTTGAAAGTGTCCTGGACTCGCGAGGCAATACTGTAATTCCCCGGACTGTGGCCACTAGGCTGCCTCCGTGCACCGAGTGACCGACCAATGAGTAAAGGGTGATCACGAGTATAAAATGTCGTGAAAATTGCTCCCTCCTCTCCTACTACGTAGGAACACAGATGACAGTGTCTTCGGGGGGCTAGTGTTTCTATTTGCCGATGATGAGCTCAGGTTTCTCTGAGATGCCTTCGGGTGCCAGTCCGACGGTCAGGTCAGCTCGTCGGCTTCTAATGGAGACCACTTCTGAGGCACTTCAAACTTCTGCTTCGTGGCCGCTGAAAACGAGGCACGCACCATAACCAACAGAAGGCTTGAAGCAGGTGCGTCATGCGTGCTTTCACGGAGGGACAATGGGAGGTAAGGATGAAAATCGGCGTCGAACCGAATCACCCACCAGAAGAACCAGAGCGTGTTGCAGCTGTTATAGGGCAATATGTGCAACCTCGGGATATCACCCTCACCCAGTGGAAGACAAGTACGAAGAGCCAGGATACGATGTATATAGGTCTGATGACGAGCATGAGGATGGTCATTATGAGCGGCTAGTCACGGTGCAAGTTGCAGGAGTTCTATCATGTCACACATGCCTTCAATCAAAAGGTGTGATATACAACGGCTGGATTTTTGTTCGCTGTGGAATTCTAACTCAAGGCGGCCCCTTTCATAGCCCAAACCATAGCATCTGCGAACAAGCTCCTTCCTTTTCAAGCATTCAAGCATGAAGAAAAAATATACATGGCCTCGCTGCATGTTGACAGCACATGATTCGTACGAGAAACAGGATATGAGGTGCCGGGTACAGAATCTCATTGTCGTCGGGACAGTCGAGAACTGTGATCCACCACAGGCCCAAAAATCACCCCACCTCCAAGTATCGATCGCGGTAGGGGAGGGAGGAATCTAGACTCTGGAGGTTGTCGTTGGCGACAACAGGCCCGAGGCAGAGTCAAGAGTTGATTGCGCCAAAAATGACGACGCTTTCCTAAAACTGAAGTTGGAAGAAAATAAAGCTACCCCTAAACGCCGGTGGTATATGCAGTCGTGGATCAATCGAGGGCTCGGAAAAACGAAACGCCAAAGCTGTCGTGACAGTCATCATATCAGACCACACATTCGGAGGTTTTCCTGGATGATGATGTCTGCAAATAATTAGAATTGTTTGGTTGCCTGGAGTCAGTGTGGAACTTACCATTGACAGCACCCATGACGAACCGTATCTGGGTGGTATCGGTGGCGCAAGTGAAGTGAGTGTAGATCTGCTTTGTTTCGGCCTGATTGAGAGACACGAATCTGTTCAAGATGTAGTCGCATGCTGCGGCATAATCAGGGCCACCTAATAACATCGAATCAGCACTTTGGTCACTTCTCACGGACGCACTGCGAACGAACCTTCGTAGTCAGGGAAATAGTTCTGCATTGGGCTCACAGGGAGCTTCTCCTTGAACCTGTCGATCTTGTTCAAGAACAAGATAATGCTGGTCTTGATGAACCATCTCGAGTTGCAGATACTGTCGAAAAGTGTGAGGGCCTCTTGCATTCGGTTGACAGTCTCGTCTTCGAAGAGCAGTTGATCGTATTCGGAGATGGCGACCAAGAAGAGAATGGTTGTGACATTTTCGAAGCAATGAATCCACTTCTTTCGCTCGGATCTTTGGCCTCCTACATCAAACATACGATACGTGAGGTCTTGAATGATGAATGTCGTTTCGGTGATACCGGTAGTCTTGACTCGCGATCGGAGCACATCTTGATCATTGGGAAGGTAATCGTGTGCAGCAATGCGGTCGATAGAGTCGAAATAGCTGGAAAAAGGTCAGCGGAGGTCGGTCTTTAGCAACTACGATAACTCACTATCTTGCAGAATCGTTCAGCTGGTATTCCCGTGATCGTTTGAAACATTCTTGGACCCCAGCATCCTGCCACAGCGCTTTGATGGCAGCTCCAACCTCAGGAGGAAGGCTTTCTCCCTCTATTTGTGGCGGTTGCATGAAAATTGTCTGGACGTGGTACTCGGCGCGTTGATCGTCAAGCGGAAGCTCGAGAGACTCCATAGCCTCTAGTATGACCCGCATCGACTGGACCGTATTGGAATAGATGATTTCCTTGAATGATTCGCGCTCGTCGCGCGAATATCCTCCCTCATGAATGAGCTTCATTTGCTTGAGGATGGTGGATTTTCCGGATTCACCAGCACCTGCAGTCTTGTTCAGCCTCGAATCCGTGGGGAGAATAGTGGTATGAACCTACCGAGCAGAAGCATCTTAATTTCGTTGCGCTGGGCCATCTTATCTCTTTTCAGCTGGTTCTCGATCTCATCATTTCTCGCCTTGCCGGCCGAGTCTTCCTTGCTTGCGCCGCACCCCATCCTGCCGTTTGTGGAAGAATCGACTCTAAAGTTTTATTGGATGCGACGAGGGAAATATGACGGATGTTGAGGAGCTACAGAAGCTGTGAAAAGCAAGTCAGCTTAACTCTGTTTAACTCTGTTCTCGACTCCCAGGCGTCGCGCGTGAGCGTGCTGGGTAATGCTAGAATTCTGCGTCGGAAGTAGTTCTTGCTTTCCAAACTCACCTGTGAATGCACTGAATGTAGTGAATCGCAAGCTGGTACTGACTCGTTTGCCAGCCTCGAAGTGACGAGCTCCAAAGTGACAAAAATGGTGGTGGACGGGAGTGATAGAAGTCCGAAGAGGGATCGACGCGGGAGATGGCGAGATGTGGAAATTTTGGCGTCGATCAGTGACTAGCTGAACTGACGGGTGTGATGGATCGGGAGCTGGGACAATTGGGATGTCGTCGCCGGTGGTGGGTGGGTGCGCTTTTCTGGCAGGTCAAGCTCTGGTCTCGAGATGTGAAGGTGTTGGTGTTTGTACAAAACTCGCTGCAAGAATGGAAGAAACCCAACTGCAAAGAAGTAGTGCTCTGGTAGTGTACAGGGGCAGACGAAAGAAGCAAGACGGTAATGAGATCGGATGGATTAAGAGATGTGGACGGGATGGCACAAAAATCGAGGAATGGGATTGGATATGAGGCCGGCAGAACAAGCGAGGCAGGGAGAAAATCGAGTGTTGATGGAGAGGAGGAGAAGCAGCTGCAGCAGGACCAGCCGGGGTTCGTTTGGTTAAGTTCTGGCTAACTTCCCTAGCGTCCCAGCGGTGGCTTTACCTGGAAGGCCCCTAACCACCCTTAACCAGGTCTGTTAAGAGCCTGACCTGCATGCCGCCAGCCAGGCTAATGCGGAATCAGCTACGAGTAGCAAAGACAGGACATCAGGGGCCATCATGGGCCCAGCAATAATGCCAGCTTCGTGTCTCGACTCCCGACTCTCGACCCTCCCACACTTGTCAAAAGGCTCAAAGCATACCTAGGTACTATCCTTGTCCTGGACCAGTCCGTTGACTTGTCTCTTTTCTCTCTGGGGCCTCCAGCGTCATTCCCAGTTCCTGTCGGCTCCTGACTGGCTTCCTGCACCTCTTCTCCCCTGACCCATGTCCGTTGGAGCTTGGCTTCATCGACCGACACTTGAGATTGTCCCACCCGGGTGCGCCAGCGAAGCTGTTTTGGGATGGTCACCCCTCTTGTCTTCGCGCAGGGGGGCAATACGAGTATGGGTTCTGAGTTCAAGGACCGCTGAAGACTCGCATCAACCTCCCATTCAAGGTGTAAGGTACGTGAAGATCTTGACCATTCAGGAAGTGTAGCTCGTACGAATCAAGTTGATGCATGCATATAACCAGAATAGAAGATGTCGATCTACATTGGAATATGGAGGATCCCGTACCTCCCATATTCATCGAAACTTGTTCTTCCGACAGCAATCGAGTGGTCTCCTGTGTACACACTGCACAGTATGACCCCTTTTACGATCCTATCTCGGCTTAGCAATCATGCTTTCTACCCGTTCAAAAGCCATGGGTCAAGGTCCAGAAAATTCCAGGACCAAGCGCAAATAGTGCCTCTTAGGCGAACAATGGCGAAACACATCGAAAGCAGAGATTGTTTTGAATATTCGGCTTTACCGTGCATCAGCTGACAAGGTATCATCTGTTGCTCGTCTAGACTCTGATTCTAATCTACGACGAACCTGTTTCTCGACAACATATCCGTACAACTCTTTGGCTTAACAAGGTCCTCCATGCCGCTTCATTTGCTTCGTTTCATGAGAGAAAGACCCTGCTGTCATTTCCAGCCACTGCTGGACCTGGCCCACTCGGCAGCGCGTATTGCTCCATGCCCGAAGCCAATGCTGCGGAAGCGGATATGTTGCGTTGTTCTTGTTATGCGTGATAGGTGAGCTACATCTCCAATTCACTCCCAGATTTGCGGAAATGACTTTGGTGACAGCCGACGGGACTGTCGATCTAGCTCTATTCTGGTGGTACAGAACCATCCACTGCTTGCGTTTCACCGCGCTCTCCTCAGGGCCCAGGCTGCAGCACAGTCGCAACATAGCGTTCGGCTATATATGCTCCCTATACGAAGTGACCACCGTGTCTTGACTTTTGTGGATTTGGTAGTCAAAAGGAGTCCGCCAACCTAGAAGTGTGCCCGACCACTTCGGCGTCGGGAT
Organism: Vermiconidia calcicola; assembly: GCA_035928285.1. Classification (NCBI taxonomy): domain Eukaryota; kingdom Fungi; phylum Ascomycota; class Dothideomycetes; order Mycosphaerellales; family Extremaceae; genus Vermiconidia; species Vermiconidia calcicola. The sequence goes on along the minus strand of JAXLQG010000001.1, from coordinate 533,274 downwards.
GCGAGGTAGAGTGCCTCTTTCGTAACCATCAAGGTATCAGACTCGTCATTCGTCCACGACCTTAGAGTTTCGGTGTTCTGCATTGAAGATCTACGCCACAGAAGTCCCTGTCTCAGACGACGCCGTGGCCGGCCTTCCGAATAATCTACGGCAACACGCCGCCGCTCTCGAACTTCGTTCGTGTTCCTGTTCGGAATTCTGATTTAGACTCGGGATGGCATGCATTCTGTCATTATTTTCCAGCCCGCGCCGCATGCAGTCAACATTTGGCAGCTCTCTTCTAAAGAGGTAACGATCAGCTGGGAAGGCTGCAGATATTCACGAAAAGAGAAACCATGACGCCTATCGAACGCCCGAAACAGACAGTGGCCGCTTGTCAGAAGCGACACACAACAATGTAAGCGAACAGTCTGACCACAGCTGCTGATGCACCAATGCCATTCTTTCGACTGGACTCTCGGATGATCGAGAGCATCGGTTGCAAGCGCACATGCATGTTGGCCTATAAACCGGTACGGGTAGGAACCTGCCAAAGATTTCCGCCTAGGAGCATGTTGAACGAGAAAGCGTGAGGCTCCTGCTCGACATCATCAGTGCTGGACTACGAATACATATCAACATCGGTTGGAAGCATCGGAAGTTTGCTCCTTGTCCCAACCCAGGAAAGCACACAGTCGCGGTGGTGCCATCTAGGCCCAGTCTGCAACTGCTTCTGACACCAGCTTGACTGTTCGCTTTTGTCCCTTCCCTGCACATTTCACAAGCTTTGAACTTGCACGACCTTGCTTACAGCACGCCACTGCAGGAATCCTCTCTTTCAGACAGCCAGGAAGGTTGCGAATCTGGACGACACGACTGATCGAAGGTAAGGATAATTCAAGATGATAGCTCGCCAAGGCGATTCCCATACGAGCGAGCGCGCGTTGGACATCACGATACCTCCTCAGATTGGCTTGACTGCGCATACCTATGCTCTTTAGAGTCGCGAGCAATTTGGCACTTGACTTCGGTGTTGTTGCCGCATCAAACCGGTTCTGAGCAGTCTTTGCGAAGTCACTGTTGACTCTCAACTCTTCACTCAGCATCTACGCCCCGCCCACGAGTACTCGGCCAACGACATCGCACTTGATAGTCAAGAGCTTTGCGTGATCCAAGCATCGTTCGATCAAGCGGCCCCACTCCCTTCTCGCCATCCACCTTTCTCCCACTGAAGGCACCCCTCATACCAATTTAGGATAATGTGGGGTCATACAGCTACGATCTTTGAGGTCTAGTTCAGGTCACCTGGTATGAGGAGGTACTCCAGTCGGGGATCTCAGATTGGTCCGGGGTAAGCCTGATTCTGTGCGCTTTAATTGACCTTCGAGACCCGTCGTTGGTGAGCCCTTCCTGCCTGAGGACCAGATTGACAAACAAAGCCATGGCGCTTGTCTCCGGCCTCTTTGGTGTCGGCGTTATAGTACTGGTGGCTTACATTGCTTTCATCCAGCGGAAACAACCTCCCAAGGGATTGCGCCTTGTCCCAGGGCCGAAAGGACTACCAGTAGTTGGAAACTTGCACCAACTTCAGCCTTACCCGCAACGACAACTTCAGCAATGGGCACGAGAATACGGAGAAATGTTCCAAATACGCATGGGCTGGGAGAACTGGATTTTCTTGAACGACCCTGCCGTTGTCAAAGAACTTCTGGACAAACAATCTGCCAACACATCAGGTCGAGCACCTATGCCAGTCGCGTCCGACATCGTGTCAGGCGGCAAGCGGTTCCTGCTCATGACCTACACCCCCGAGTGGCGCAAGTTACGGACCATTGTGCACAAGCTGTTGACTCCTAAGATGTCGGCAACTTTTAAGCCGAGCCAGGAACTTGAAGCGAAGCAGCTGATCAACGACATCTACGCCGACTCCTTGAGGAACGACCAAGAGAGCTTCTACATGCATTGCAGGAGATATTCTACTTCGGTGATCATGACATCGACATATGGACGCAGGGTGCCGCAGTGGGTAGGACAATTCCCGAATTAAGTTCTTTAGCACCTTCTCATCATTGAATCTAGGACTGCGAAGATGTGAGGGAGATTTACACCCTCATGAATGATTTCTCAGAGCATGCGGCTCCGGGTGCATATCTGGCTGACCTCATACCACCTATGGCAAAGATTCCTGTCTCATTGCAATGGTGGCGTGGGCGTGCCTTGAAGTGCTACCATCGCCAACTGAGTATATGGTGGAAATACTGGACAACCCTGAAGCAGCAGATCGCGGAGAAAACCGCCCCCGAATGCTTCGTGAAGCAATACGTAGCGACAGAGTATGAAAAAGAGGGTATAGATGAAGAACAATCAGCTTTTGTGGCAGGCTGTGAGTCCTGACACCTTGTGGGAGATTGATGATCTGGAGCTGATGATGTGCTAGCAATGATAGAAGCAGGCTCGGAGACCACCAGCTCGGCACTGAACACTGCGATCAAGTATCTCGCAGCATTCCCAGACGCGCAGGCACGCGCACACGAAGAAATCACGAGAGTCATTGGAAACAGCCGGTCTCCTAGCTATGATGACGAAGAGAGTCTTCCCTATATTCGCGCCATGGTCAAGGAAGTGCTGAGGATTCGACCAGTGACCAATATTGGCACACCCCATTATACGACTGCGGACGTCATCTACAAGGACTATTTCATTCCCAAGAACACCGTACTGTCCATCAATCAATACGCAATCCATTTCGACAATCGGTACGAGGATCCGGAGAGCTTCAAGCCTGAGAGATACCTGGACCACCCGCTCAAAGCTGGAGCGTACATGGCACATCCAGACCCGTATGAAAGAGACCATTTCGGGTTTGGAGCCGGTCGAAGAGGATGTCCTGGCTTACATTTGGCCGAGAACAGCTTGTTCATCACCCTGGCCAAGATACTATGGGCTTTTGAGATCAAGCCCCCTGTTGGAGAGGATGGGAAGGAAGAGCATGTGGATGTTTCTGATGCGGCTTATGAAGACGGCGCGAATACCGTTCCAAGGAAGTACAAGGTGCGATTTGTGGTGAGAAATGCAGAGAGGGAGAAGGTGTTGAAGGATGAATGGGCTCGTGCTTCGGCAGCTCTTTCAGCTTGATTAGAGGCTCCCATAACAGATTCTCAAGAACAGTGAGAACCTAGTGTGCCGATAAGAAGTTGAAACTTGGTCATCTAGTCATACCAGCAAGCCGGGTGGAAGCACGCCGGCCCTCGTGGTCCACCGTACAGGGACCTCAGCCATTTTCCTACCAAGTGTATTCTTCCGTACTTACTGTCATACTTGGTACTTGGACACTGTTCAACTGCTCAACGACTGGACCAGGACTCTGTTCTTCGATATTGTCTCATCGGATGTGGAACTTCTCCGCACAGACTCGATCCGACTACCACACTACCTACCAAGGCTACCTTACTGTAGCGTGTCTTCATGACCAATCCTCTCGGCTTGTATCGGCTGACTTACTGGCACGGTCTTCGCTTCCCCAACTCCTCCTCCAGTAACAAGGGTGTATCGGGATGATATGGGTAATTTCCCCAAGGACGAGAAGGCAGGACCCTGCCGAGGTCTCCATGATGTTTCTCTCCGCAAATCAATGCAAGGCAAAAGACGCATACTCCGTACTCCGTTCTTCTTTATGCACCATGTGCCGTCACCCCCGCAGGTCTGGCCCAGGATTCTACTGGTGGCAACCTTCGTTGCGCGTCAACGAGCGAACGGGCGTCGAAGCTTCTCTGGGAATTGAGCCTCTGCCCTTTGTGTCCCATCCTCTCTTCCCAAGAGTCGAGTACCGAGTTGGAACTACAGAAACATTTCCACGCCACCTAACTGTCCTAGAAACCGCGTCTTGACATCACCAGTCACCATGACTCTAGTTGGAGGATCGGTCATTGTTTTCCCCAAGCTCGATCCTGCCAAAGACGCTTCACAAAAGGGTAAAAGAAATCACGTCTGTAGTGTGTGCTCCAGAGCTTTCAAGCGAAGTGAGCACTGCATTCGACATCAACGAGGACGTAAGTCATGAAGGCGACATGCACAGAAGTCGCACGACTCATTCTATTGCAGATACTCAAGAGAAACCTTTTGGCTGTCGAGTATGTCGTCGACGATACAGTCGAAGGTACGCGTCTAAGTTATCTTCAACTATTGATCATCAATCTTAACGCTTTCCAGGGATCTTCTGGTCCGACATGAGAGAACTTTGCATACTCCAGAACAGCTCGCCAGTGCTATCGAAGAAGAAGGAGAACAACCGACTAAGAAGCGAAAGTCCCAAGCACTGCCATCTCGTAGGTTTTTAGAGTGTTTGGCCGGACGATTACTGACGATTCATCAGCCGTTAGTACTAGTAGTCCTTCGCGAAATTCGCTCCATGAACTAGAAGACGACCCTTCTCTTTCACTGGGAAAAAGTTGCGCTGTCGGTCCAAAGACCAATGAAGCATCAACACCATCCAAGTTTTCGACCATGTCAAATTCGCTTACTGCCAATTCATTGACCACGAATTCTGGTAGCCACCAACCACAAATGAAGCGCAGGTCGGCGTCGCAGAGCTTGTCAGATCAGTCCAGTTCTGTCGGGACCATGCCGAACATTGCCACTCCTCCGACACAGGAACCCACCATGATGGGCCTCAATATTGCAGACTTCAGTGTCAGCATGCCCGACCTCGACAAGATGCGCACCTTTCCAACCTCGGTCCCTTTACCGGATCTCGATGGCGATCTGGAATTCCTCGACTTCTTCGATCCCTTTCTCGGAATGGAACCGAAACAGATGGGAAATTTCGCCATGCCGCCTGTGAGCATGGGTCTGGAGAGCTGGTCGCCCTTGGAGCATTTTTCATGTTCAAGTCAGACGTCGATGCAGGACTACGGTTTCCTACAAGCCCCCGAACATACGTCCACAGAGAATGTCATGGTTGATGCAGACGAAGCGGCCTTAGCACCTGTGCCGGAGCACGAGTCGATCCACGAGCAACGGCCAAGCTTCGAGACTGCTTTTGAAGAGATCAACCTGAGCATGATTCCGACCGAGCCCGGAGAGCAATCAGCACCCAAACTGGCTCGAACTCCTTTTACCAAACCTCCAGCTCTGTTGTTCACCGAACAAATGCGCTCCAACTTGCTCAAAGATCTGTCGACGCGACTTCCACACGAGCAAATGTCCAACTTCAGATTACCCAGTGCACCAGCGTTACAGAAGTGTATCCGGACGGCCGTTGATGCTTTCCACGTCCATGTACCGATCTTCCATCTCCAGACGATGGACTTTGCATCTGCCCCTTCGCCTCTCCTTCTGGCTATCTGCGCCATTGGTGCGCTCTATCGGCTGGAGCGGAAGATTGCGGCGGCTTTGTACTTGAAGGCCGAGCAAGCCCTTTCTGCCTCGAGCAAGCGCGGCAGGGATCTCCAGAACAAACCACGCTTCCTGGAGGATTGGAGTAGGCCACCGCAGCAAGAGCTGAAAACACACCCCGAGACCCTCTGGCAAAGTCAAGCCCGTCTTTTGATCAAGATGTTTGCCACATTCAGTGGGGATCCCGAAGTCATCTCAAATGCGATCGCCCATCTGGGTGACTTCCTCATCGTATGGTTTTGTATGCTCTCATGTAATTGAACACAAATGCTGACATGTTCCCAGGACTTTCGGCAATTGGCGCCTGGCGTGAAGGCTGGAAAAGCCGGCGTAGAAGACCTTTCCTGGCAGGAGTGGATCAACAGAGAGAGCATCAAGAGGTCTGTCCATCCACCAGATCTTGAGGATTCAGTCCCCCTTTTACTGACATTTCTCGCCAGGCTGCTTTACGGACACGTGCTGTACGGCAATCTTGTGACCATGACATTCGGAATCCCACCGGGCTATTCGATTGTGTCAGATGGGTACATCGAGATGCCCTGCGACCAGAGTCTGTGGGATGCTCCAAATGCCGAACAGTGGCAAGCCCTTGCAGCCGTCAAGGGCAAGAGTTCGCCGCTGTCGCTAAGGGACGCGGTGTCTCGAATCATGTACGGCAACACTCCGAAAGCCGTGCCCGAAGAATGCTGGTCGTGGTCGCCTTTTGCCGTCAACGTGGTTATCAACGCCGTCTCCATCCAACTGTGGCACATTGCACAGGGATCCTATTTTCTCGGTGAACTGTCCGGCGTCCCCGTGGGCAAGCCACAAGAGGCGCACAAGTCGCAGATCTTGACTCAAGCCGAAGCCGCACTGTCGCGGTGTCGAGCGCTGATCACGCAAGCACGCACCGACGCAGACTATGCGTGGACCGAAGCTGAAGGACCGTTGTTGTTCAATTGTCTGGCTCTTTTGAGGGTTAGTTACTGCCGGGCCTTCACCGGTACGGGAGGGGCGGACTCGACGATTCTATTGAAGGAAAGCCACGAAGAGCTCATGGCGTCCATTGAGGATTTTGTCGCCATGCCCCAGGAGCGCAGCGAATTGATTACGAGAGCTGTCAGTCGGGCGTTTGAGGGCATGTTGATCCCGTACAAGATGGGTACGTCGCTGCTCAAGAAGACGGCGGCGTTGACTTGGGCTGTCGAGCATGCTCTTGCTGGTTGGGATGCTGGTGAGTTTTGCTTTTTCCCCCCATTTTCCCATTCACCCACCCCCTTTATTTCTTCTGGTCCCAATATGGGCCTTTTTCAATCCTTTCAGGGTCCAAGTGTCTGACTTATCTTCTTGATGGAATTGTAGCTCTGCTGGTCACGAAATGGGTCCACGTGCTTGAGATCGAAACGGCCCAAACGGGCGCTGTGATCAGTGAACTGGAAGAACATACGATGCGCACGATCAGCAACTTGATGGCCGAAGTCGAGGATGGCATGGACTTTTCGTCTTCAGGGGACAATAACCAGGGTAACGTGTCGGTGGCGGCTAAATTGACGCGGTATTGGGCTGGGTTTTATGATGATACGTGGGTCTGGGGCGTTACGCCGCGGATGGGTTGGGTTTTGAGGGAGTTGGCGTGTTGCTACGAGAGTAATTCGCCTGTTTCGTGATGAATAAGTTATCCTTGATATGTGGGAGCGGAGCGAAAGCATGTAAAAAGCCTTTAACGTTCGACAAATCTTACATATATGTCTTACGGATTTCATGTACCCTTTTGGAGCCCAATGACCTCTACTACTATCACGGATGATGGCCCCAAGCCTACCAGCCAGCCATGTCTTTTTCTTCTCTGGCTTTTTCACTCGCAAAGTTGAGCACGGAGTTGCTCATCCCCGTTCCCGGCCCATTATGAGAGTCGATAAGTTAGTTGAAATGTGGAGAGAAGAGCTCCCACCACACCACCACAAACCCCAGGCTCGAAACTTGTCTGGAGAAACTCCAACTCTTCCCCCTTTGCCTGGCGTGGGACCCCACCCGCAATCAAGTGGATGCGGTTGAATTGGGCGTGAAGGGAGGGAGAGAGGGAGGGACCATGATATAACCACAGTAGTCACAAGTACTCGGGCAGACCCAATGCCAGCCAAGCATCACCAGCCCAGCCAAAGAAAGGGACCATTTCTGAGCGTGGGCTTGCCAGGCCAATATAACATACCTTACCCAGCGGTTCAACAGCGATCAGTCAGGGGTTTTATGGTAGTATAGAGCTCTACATTGATAATCCTTGAGTGTGCCGGGCAAAAGGCAAGGTCCGGAGGTATTCAACTACTAGTATCGACCATCGACTAAGTTATTAGTGACCACTACTGACGAGGCGACAACCGCGCGAAGAGATGAACATGGACATGCAACCACCATCCACGAGTGGAACAGTCTACATCCGCGGCACAGCAGAGTACGAGACCTACCGAACAAGCTACATCACATCCAACATTCCGTCTCGGTATCCTCGAGAAATCCACGTCCCAAGCACAATTCGAGACGTCGTTGCGGCCGTCAACCGCGCCAGGAGCCTGAATGTGCAAATCGGCGTCCGGTCCGGCGGACACTCGTTCCCGTGCAGCTCGCTGATCGAGGACGGCGTGTTGGTCGACATGTCGAACGTCAATCGGCGCGTGCTGTACAATCCGCACACGCAGCAGGTTGACTTCGGCCCCGCGGTGCGTGTGAAGGAGGCCATGGACGAGGTTGCGAGGGTTGGGAGGTTCTTTCCGACGGGGCATGCGCCGAGCGTGGGCATGGGCGGATTCGTGCTGAATGGTGGGCAGGGCTGGTTTATGCGCGGATGGGGCGTGACGGGCGAGCAGTGGGTAGTGAAGATGGAGATTGTCACGCCGGAGGGAGAAGTGCTCGTGGCGAGTAAAGAACAGAATGCCGAGTGGTTCTGGGCGGCTAGGGGTAGTGGGCAGTGGTTTCCGGGCGTGGTCACGAGGATTTGGGGCAGGACGGTGCCGAGTAAGAGGTTGTGGCATAGGACGTTGACGTTCAGGGTTGGTGAGAGGTATGAGGAATTGATGAGGTTTGTGTTTGAGAGGGAGAAGAGGACGCCGCGATGGGGCGTCGAAGTTGCGTTGTGTACGTTCTATCCTGGGCGGTATGCACCTGAGTTGGATACCGCCCTGGATAAGGGGGATGAGGTTGGGGATAGGGACAAGGAGGGGATGCTGTTGTTTGCGGTCGAGATGATTGCCATGTGTGATGGAGTGAAGGAGGCTGAGACGTTGTTGAGTGTTTGGGAGGATGTGCCGGAGAGCTTGAGGGAGTGTTTGCTCCAGGATGATCCGGTCAGGGCGACGAGTTGGGATGAGTTGTTTGCGTTTCAGGATAGTCTGGTTCCGTATGGGAATGGGGAGAAGTGGTTGTGTGATAGTATCTTGAGCGAGCCGGATGTCGATGAGGATGAGGTGAGTTTTCGAGGGGGGTGAAGGGAGAGATACAGAGAGTGACTGACCTTGGGTGACAGTTGATCAAGGCGCTTCAGCCGGCAATGTGTGATCTACCTACACGTCTGTCAGTTGGATGTCTGTATGTCAGCCAGGCGACGCCGGATGAGCAACAGCAGTGCTGTTCGTTACCACAAAAGTATTACATCGCGTCGTTTGTGGGGTGGAAGGACGGGCATGTTGAGAAAGAACCTCAGTTGAGACAATGGATGTCGTCGGCGTTCAAGGAGGCCGAAAGGGTTGGTTGTGGCATGTACATTGCTGATTATGATCATACCCAGCGTCAGAGCAGGGTGATGACTCGACATGCTGAAGAGAGGTTTGCCGAGTTCAAGAGGAGGTATGATCCTGGGAACATGTTTTCTTGTACAGGCTTCAGCTTCACGCCGGATATGGATGCGCATGGGACTGCTGCGAGGATATGAGCTCAAAGGGTTGGGAGGTAGATACCATGTAGTGGAGAAACGCTCTGGCATGGGTGCTTCTTCACTTCCTTGAGGTGGGTTGAAGATAGATAAATGATGGTGTTGAAGTCATGGAAGGAGAGTCGCTGACTCAGCCATCGGATTTTGGTTGGGGGATGAAGGGGACCACCTGGGACCTGGGATGTTATAGGCGCAATAGGGGCATCATGGGGCACCGTTCCCCTGAAGCCAGTCAGATCCGATCCCCGCGATCGTGCCTGAGCTGCCCGTAGCTTTCCGCAGCCAGATCGATCGTGCCTTGTTCCTCTTCACTAAAGTATTAGTGAGTGTTCCACCACAATCTCAAATCTCTCGAAGACCTACCTTGTAATCTATCCCAAGTCCTGTACGCGAAACCATTCGCAGGTCGTCCATCTATTACGCGCATCCCTAAACTGCAACCATGTCTTACGAGATGTCAACACAGCATGCGACAAGGGTCGGAGCCCGGCGTGAGTTCCTCCTAGTTCTTCGCAAGGCAGACATGCGGACAGTGAAAGCTGATGGATATTTCTAGCATTCAATCACAGTCAATCTCAAGCCGCCGAGCAAGAATATGATCGCCTTCGAGACCTTGCCCGACGAGAAGCACAAAAGCGTTCAGAGTGCCTTGCGAAATCGCAGCAAGCATACGGCAATGGTGATGGAGCTGCAGCCCATGCGCTGTCGCAGGAAGGAAAGGATCATGGTGCCAAAATGGAACAATATAACAAGCAAGCTTCGGAGTTCATCTTTCGCGAAAACAACGCCGACGGAAGAATTCCTGGAGATACCATCGACTTGCATGGTCAGTTCGTCGAAGAAGCAGAAGACATACTTGAAGAGAGAATTCGATATGCTCAGGCCCACGGCCAGTCGCATCTTCATGTGATTGTTGGCAGAGGCAACCACAGTGTCAACCACGTCCAGAAGATCAAACCTCGGGTGGAACAAGTCTGCAAAGAATTGGGTCTTCAGTATCATACCGAACCCAATGAAGGTCGTATCTACGTGAACCTGGCTGGTGGTGCGGTTGACATGCAACACGCCAACAATTGGGGTGGATATCAATCACAACAACCTGCATATCAGCAACCATACCCGGGCGGGCAACAACAGCAAGGCTATGGATATCAGCAACCATATCAGCCGCAACAGCAACAGCAGCACCATCAACAACAACAGTATGGCGGTCAACAGCACGGTGGTCAAGGACAGCAAGACAAGATCGAGAAGGTGGTCAAGAAGTTCTTGCCCAGATTGCTCAACAAGCTACTACGCATGCTCTGCCATTGATTTTGAGCATGTTCAGTCGACAATGTATATCATCTTCGCGGCATCCTTCGCCTCGCATCCCGGCAAGCAAGTTATTCGGGACGGTCGAAGCAATCTTGGTCTCGCACAGTCTCGATATCGCATGTCACCTACAAAGTCTGTCACATCTCGGAACAAAGTACTGAGATTTCGAGCACAGCTTTATTCCAGCCTACACAGTATTCTACGACTCGGCATCCCACAAGCTACATGCATCTATGATTGGCCAGACTTGGCGGGTCCCGGTTTTATCTTGCAGTTACTCGATGAAATCGAGTCACAAACTCAGCCCTGGCCAAACAGCTTCCATCCTCAACACAACAACATTGTTATCTTGAGATGTTGTTTTGACATTCCACGATCCATCGACCGGGCATGACTATCTCGTGCCATGACTACGCTAGATGAAATTTTCTGCATCATGACAGTCGAAGCATGTGCCGCTGGAACCGGCGACCACGAGGGTACTCTCAAGGGGCATTTCAAAGCATATTCAGCGACTGCAGCGACCGCGTGAGCGGCAATCAATATACATATTGTATTTCAAGGAGTGAAAATCCAACTCTGGGGTAGCAGTGGACTTTTGTCGCGCAAATTCGCAGGCAGTCCACTCACTACTCCAGGCTGTGGGATGGATGAGTATCGGGCGCGCAATGACGCAGGGATCTACCATGGCGTTGGACAGAATGTGGAGGCATATCCAACCAGACATGGCAACTTCTTCCAGATATTCAACACGAGCAACTCTACTACCGACGCTGCACTGGGTCATTTGCTTTCTCCAGAATTTTCATCCCACTAACCCAATCTCGCTGCGACTTACCTCCAGCCCAGCTGTGTTTTGAACCAGAGCTAACCTTCGGTCCAGCCTGTCTGTCCTTGCCGATGACTTTGTTCAAGACGCTAGTTGTACTCGGCCTTTCATAAGTGTGTGTGACATCAACCTACGTTGACAGCTTCTGCATGGTGTTGCATTTTGCTTCTGGCACGCGACCTGCTGCATAAAACCACGTGTATGTCCTCCTCTTGTCGACATGGAGAAATTGAGCTAGACAATCTCCCGTCGTCTTCTGCTCGTCCGGCCGATACTCTTTGGGAGTCCTCAGAACCACTACTTTCGCACTCATCGCCCCCGTCAAGAAGGCTCAACCAAAAGGTCGCCGAGCAAAGTCTGAGTGGCATTGTATTAAGCTGGCTGTTCTCGCTGTTACCTGTCCACCTGCAACGGCCAACAGTCCTCGCCATGGCCAGACTTCGCTCCTCAAAGGCAGCCACGCTGCTCACAAAGCTGCAGACAGATTCCGAACCTGGTCTATCCAACGCTCAGCTCATGTTGACAAATTATGATCTGAAGCCTGTGGAACCTGCCAGGCGACAATGGGGGCCTTGGAACTTTGTCGGTATGCTCAAGACGTTCATGAGTTGAGGACGTATACTGACGACTTTTAGGATTCTGGGTTGCGGACTCATTCAACATCAACACCTGGATGATCGCTAGCTCCATGATCACCGGCAGCGGCTTAGCATGGTGGCATGCTTGGTTGTGTGTCTGGATCGGCTACTTCATTGCGGCCTGCTTCATCTGCTTGACTGGCCGTATCGGCGCAACATACCATATCTCATTTCCGGTCATGTGTCGTGCTTCTTTCGGTATCTGGGGCTCGTTGTGGCCAGTTTTCAACCGAGCAGGTAAGCATCAAGCCCACGTCCGTTAGGAATATGCCGCTGACCATGATAGCGATGGCGTGCGTCTGGGTATGTGAAATCCTTGTTTAGGACTGAGCTCAGTCAGCCGTCCTGCTATTACCACTTCTATTCCCATAATCAGGCTGTCCAGATACTGACCGGCCCATAGTACGCGGTTCAATCTTGGATAGGCGGCGAGTGTGTCACCCTGATGATCAGAGCCATCGTGAGTCCTCCATATCTTCCATTTGACCAAATGACTGATTTTTTGCCTTAGTGGCCTTCCTTCTACACACTGCACAACGGCATCCCAAGCTCTGGCACGAACACTCGTGACTTCGTTGGCTTCTTCATCTTCTGGGTGGGCTCTCTACCAGCCATCTGGTTTCCGGTTCATAAGATCCGACATCTCTTCACGGTCAAGGCATATTTTGTTCCAGTTGCTGGTATTGCGTTCTTGGGATGGGCGATTGGGAGAGCGCATGGCATTGGCCCAAGTAAGCTTCCACAAGCTATATATATCATTGACCTTCACTTAACCTTCGCTAACTACATTGCTCAGTCGTCCGTCAGCCAGCTACATCGCACGGCTCCGAACTTGCATGGGGCTGGATCGCGGGTATCATGAGCTCGATCGCCAACTTTGCCACGCTCATTGTGAACGATGCGTACGTCTGATCCATCCATCCTGTCACAAGCCCTGCCGGGTACTTCAAATCACTGACTTCTTTCATAGTGACTTTGCCCGTTTCGCCGGCAGACCCAAGGACGCACTCTGGTCTCAACTATTTACCATCCCCATCGGCTTTGCCGTGACCTCCTTCATCGGGATCATTGTTTCGTCTTCGTCAAAAGTCATTTACGGCACGGCAATCTGGAACCCCCTCGAACTCCTCTCGCAGTTCCTCCTCGACGACGCCACATCCGCCGAGCGTTTCGGCGTGTTCATCATCGCCATGGCATTCGTGCTCGCACAGCTCGGGACCAACATCGCAGCCAACAGCGTCTCCGCCGGTACAGACATGACGGCGCTGTTGCCTAGGTACCTCAACATCCGGCGTGGCGGGTATATTTGTGCGATCGTCGGATTGTGCATGTGTCCGTGGAATCTGCTGAAGTCGTCGAATAGCTTCACGACATACTTGTCGGCGTACTCGGTGTTTTTGTCGAGTATTGCGGGCGTGATCATTTGCGACTATTACATTGTGAGAAAGGGCTATTATAGTCTTCGGGACTTGTACTCGGCGCAGAAATCGAGCCCGTATTTCTACTGGTTCGGCTGGTCGTGGAGAGGGTATACGGCGTATATTTGTGGCATTGCCGTCAATATTGTCGGGTTCGTTGGCGCGATCGGGGTCAAGGTATGCTGTACACGGTCGTTATTTTAACATGCTTGCCCCTTTGAGACTGTGATTGAGGGCCAGCGGCTAACGATGTCGTTTCTGGTTTTCTAGGTCCCCATGGGAGCCGTGTATATCTACCGGTTCAATTTCTTCGTGGGCTTTATTGTTGCTAGCGTGGTGTATTATGCTTTGTGCAGGGTGTGGCCGGTCCCCGCGACGAGTCGCGTGTGGTGCGAGAAAGGCGATGCGGCGGATCGGCAGTTTAGTGTCGTGTATACGGACGCAGAGGGCTATGATGAGGAGAGAAGTACGGCGACAGACGGAGACGGAGATGGAGACGGGGTTGCGCGTGATACTGGTAGTCGGCGGGATGGTGATGGTGAGGACGGCCAGGGTGAGGAAAAGAAGAAGATTGTTTATCAGGATTTGAGTCGTCGTCAGTAATTTTTGATGCCCGAATTTTTGGTTTGGACGAGGAAGTTGATTTGCTTGCTTGCCCCCCCGCCGGGATAGGGATTGGGACGTGGAAATGACAAGGGACAAGGGAGAGAACGGAGTTCAAGGACCTTACCGATGAAGGCCGTCACGGAGCAGAGTCATCGTTTTTGCCAGGTATGGGCGGCTGTGGTGGCAGTGGAGTGGTGGCAGCATTGGCCCCCTCGATATATTGCTGGACTGATCGGATCTGATGTGGCATCAATCATGAACGACGACATTTATACCAACTTTCCCATGCTCAGATGATCTACTTTAATGTCTTCTATGGCTCTTACACCTTAAGTCAAGTTGACTACTACTAGTATGGGGCACCCTTACTATATATCCAATAACTCTTAAAAAAAGAGAGGCTAGACTTTGTCTCTCGTTGTGACACCGCACCGCTTGGTCCTTGGTTACTGCACCGGCACCGATCGAATCGACTAACCCACAACCAGGGACCATCAGGCCACCGACTGAATCGACTAACCTGTGCACAGCAGGAATCATCAGATCAGATGGCGCTCTCAATCCAAACCTTTCGCTCTCTCCTGTGCAGTCAGCATTTCCCACCCGACACTCCCGTGTTGGCCTTCGGCCTTCCCGACCTCCTCGACGGCCTTGAACATATCATAGACAATCTTCTCGCTCACCTCGCTGTCGAACTTGTACTCGGGATGGCTCCGGACGAACTCGCGCAACCACTTGGCGCCCGTCCAGAGCGTCCCGTCGGCACGCTTGCGGATCAGGTCCAGATACCGGGCCAGCTCGCAGCGTGTCGTGACATCGATGTTAACGCTGTCCAGGTACGACTCGACTAGGGGGATGAGACCGGGGAAGTAGTCGCCATCGCCGTCGGCAGTGGTGTTGTTGCTGTTGTCGGTATTATTGCCCGCAGTGCACGAATGCGTGCCGTTGATGATCTCGTCGATCGTCATGAGTCTGTACTCATCCTCGACGGGACCAACCGTTTCTTTAGGGGGGTTTGCATGCGCGCTGGAATTTTTCTCGTTGCCGTTGCCGTTGCTGCTGCCGCTGCTCGGCTCGGCGATGCCGTTCAGAAGAGGACTGGCTCTAGGACTGCGGCGGGGGAAGGGGTCCTTGCGGAACCAGAATTTCTCGCGCATGACGGCGTCGCGTGCGTGCGCGGTCTCCATGTTCTCCGTCGTCCGGGGGATGGGGATGTAGAAGTTCAAGTCGAAGCTCAGGATGGCCCGGGTCACGAGCACGATGAAAATACTAAAGGCCGCATTCTCGAAGTCGGTGATCTGGATCTCCATGCTGCGGAACTCGACGCGCCAGCCTATATCGGCGTCCGGAGGGGGCGGCTTGAAGCGCATGTGCTGCCAATTCGTGCTCTGGATGTTTTCGAAGTGGTTGCTGCCCTCGGGGTCCAGAGACTTGAGGTCCTCGGAGAAAATGACCAAGGGGTCCCGGATGAACAGGTGCGCGAAGTGGGTCGCCAGGAGGTCGTCCATGCCGCCGTCGAGCAATTTCTGTTTCAGCCGTTCGTCGACAATCAGGTTCGGGTCCATGTACTCGTTGCGCAGGCGCGGGTCTTGGGCGGCGATGTAGGTGCTGTTGCTGGCGTAGCGGGATTTAGGGATGCGCCAGCGGTCGTTGTTGAGTGGCTTCTCGCCGAGTTCTCCGGGCGTGCGGTCGTCGACGGCGCGCGAGATTTGGTTCCATCGCACGTCCGTGTCGACGAGGAAGCCTTTGTAGATGGGTGTGGCGGCCGTCAGGGCTAACAGCACGGGACCGAGTGGCGAGAGTTGGTCGTAGAGGGTGCGGCCTTCGCGGATGTTTTTGGCCTGGAAGGTTATTTGAAGGCAGCAGCTTCCCATACCGAACGCCATGGCGTCCATGTAGACGCAGTCAGGTTTTGCGGCGCCGTTGCGGACGTCGTCGTCTTCGGGCCAGATGTGTAGGTCGTAGTTGACGGTTGGGTCGTGAAAGGGTGACGGTGTCTTTTTGTCCTTGAACACGGGCACATTGAGCTCGACTTTTCGGCCTCGACGGGACCGGATGTTGGCTGCTAGCGTGGGAAAGCGGATGTGCGGGTTGGCGATCTCGTCGGGAACGAATTGGGATCTCAAGGCGGGACCGGAGGGAGGGTAGTATGGTGTTATAAAGTCGTCTTTTGTGCCTAGGCGAGGGAATGTGGTTAATGTGATGGGGTACTGGTCCGGGTCCATGTGCTGCTTTGCGATGACCCGTCGCGTTTTCATGTCCGACTCAACGTCTAGTAAATCTTTGAAGCCGATGCCCCAGGGCTTTCCTGGTGTGGCTTCGAGCATGAAGCGACCAAACTCGGGGTGGAAAGTCGGCAGTGTGCCACTTTTACTGTGGAAAGTCAATAGCATTCTGGGCTGGGGGAGAAGTCTCACGGACTTGTTGTCTCCTTGTAATTCAGGAACCATTGTGTCCTGCTTGGCTAGCTCCTGGTCTTTCGCCAAAGCTTTGAGGACGTCGGCCTGACATAACGAGAGCCGGACCTTTTTATTTTCCTCGTCAATTGCGACGACGAGATATTCGATCTGGGACAGTCTTAGCGACAGGAGGACGAGGCCGAACATGCATCAAAGCATACCTCGTCGCCCCACAGAAGGGCTTCATTTTCCTTGACCTTGGCTTTTCGCCATATCGTGAGTAGTTGCTAAATAAGAGTCAGTCGAGGCATCGAGCCTTGTCCGGCTTGTCCATACCTCGATACCCCACTCTCTGACTTGGTTTGCGGCCTTTTTCGCTTCTGGCCACTCCAAGGGCGTCCCCAGTTGTCTGTAAGCATGTCAGGAGATCATGTGCCCTAACGCGGGCGCTGGAGCATACAAAAGACCCATGTTGAACAGGGCAAAAAGGCCAGCTCAAGGCTATCGCAAGGCCATAGCGGTTCCTGGAACGTTCTGGGACCTGTGGCAGTTCGGATAAGGAGGATAAAAGAGAGTCGAACGGAAGTGGATGTGGAGTATCAAATTCGAGGCCGGCCGTGACGTTTTCGCAAACTTTTCCGATCCCGTTGTGTGGAACAGGAGATGCCGCAATCTGGAGGGGGGACAATAAACGATACTAGTACAAACGATGGACGAGCAACAGTTTATTGAAATCAGGAGACAACGGGATGTACAAGAATAGAATATGCAACAGAATATTTCGACGTCAGGTTTGCAACGGTCGGAAGGAGAAGCTTGATGCGATGCTGGTCAGTGCTGGTCGTATTCTACTTCTGGAATTAGTCATCCAGGCTGTTGTGAATGGCCATCTCCGATCATGCCCGAAGCAAAGGATTTTCCTATGGAAGCTGATATCCGCCATACGGAAATACCTAGGTAGGTAGATGAGACTATTTCACGCCGGGACGATTGCAGACGTGGGGGTTTTATACGAGTCCAATTGTACGGAGGGGGTGTGATAAATCGAATTGCATACATGATACGGAGTAGTGTACAAGGCAATGTGAGTCTTACTAGTAGGAGACCGACTTCAATTCACGTGACCGTCCATCCTCAATAGGTACCTGAGCTCGCTGAGGTATCCGTATAGATGGATTGTGGTATCCTTCTGCTTCTGCAGGCCCATTCAAACTCTTGGTTGATTCTCCTTTTGATTCCTGTCGCTGGTCTTGCAAGGTGTCCTCGATGCAGCCGAAACCCGCCGTCGCAGTCCTCGATCACTAGTCAACCGGTTCACTCCTAACCTTTAATCCAGATTCCTGCCTTGAAGGCGACCGAAGCCCTCTGGTATATGTAACTCCTCGTGGGATGGTGGTAGCTTTAGCTTTTGTGTATGGACCGTTACTGTCCTGCTGTTCAATTCCTTCCCTCGGCCAACTTGGCCGCTCGAAGGCTCTCCATCTTTGCGACTCTTTTCTTGAATTCCTCATACTGGCATTTTTCGTAGCTGTGTCTTTCGTTCTATACAACCGCAAGCTCCAATGTCAGTGATCCTCATCGTAAGAGCGGGCAATCCTATAAGGTCCGACGACTCACTTCACATCTCCAGGGCATCCATGA
This sequence comes from Vermiconidia calcicola, assembly GCA_035928285.1. Classification (NCBI taxonomy): domain Eukaryota; kingdom Fungi; phylum Ascomycota; class Dothideomycetes; order Mycosphaerellales; family Extremaceae; genus Vermiconidia; species Vermiconidia calcicola. Next base: position 515,152 of record JAXLQG010000001.1, on the reverse strand, counting down.
GTTCTCGTGCCGGCACTTGTTCAAGGGAATGAGGAGATTCGCACATCCATCTCGGTATTGAAGAGGAATTCTAGCCTCGGACATGGCTTCTCTCGAGGCAGGAGCTGCAGCTGAAGCGGAAGACGGGTCAGCTGTTTGATCTTGGATCAACACAGAGTTGTAGGATGAGCATACCATTGTCGCCTCCAAAGCCAACAGCTTCCTTGACACTCTCTAAGACCGTCATCTTGAGCCACCTATCTTGCAGCCGGGACAAAAGCTGGTGAGCAGGATTCTCGAGTATGCAGTAAAGTAGCTGTTGCAGCAAGACCTCAAGATCTCCCTCCCACTGCTCACTTCACCGTCCAATGGCGCAGGCTTGGCATTCTGTGGGGCAGCTTCAACTTCCACTTCAGCCTCAACTTCAGCCTCATCTTCTACGCCCAGAGACATCCACAACGACCTGAATAACAGCACCACCCCAGCAGCATTGGAAATTCCACCAGTTTCCAGACATCCGGGCGCTGCCATGTTTCGGACGATATTGCAACCTGCCCTGTGGTCTGTGACTGTTGCGCCTCAGTTGCCTGATCATGCACTTGGTCGATCTACCGAGAGAAGGCAGCCATTGATGAGCCCAACCCGCTACTAGCTCAACGGTTTGTCCGCTCTTGTCAACCTTGCGGCTAACCAAAGTCCCCTGCAGCGTCGAATCACTGCACCTGGCATTGACGATGATCGCTAAATGACCCTGACGAGTAGACTTGCTATCCCACGCCGCAAGGCAACTTACGCTACCTCGCCCACTAGTGACTGCAGCACACTCAGTTGTTGCTGCAATGCACAGTCCTGGAAAGGCATCGAGCCTTTTCCAACGTTCTCTATCCCGCGGCTGCATTTTCGTCCCGGCATTGCCTTGCAGCACCCAGCATCGGGCTTTTGACAACATCGGTAAGGCAGCAAACCACAAGACTTCTGAGTTCGCTTCAACAGTCCGAGCACAACAAACTCGAATATACTTCCTGAAACAGGCTTCTTGCATAGCGCCACCGTTGCCCGAATGCATATAAGTTAGTTGCCTTTCAACAGTAGTGCTGTGCTGGTGTGCTCCTTGGTGTACTGTCCAGAATGAAACAGGCAGTGCTCCCAGTTTCATACGTTCCGTCCTATTTCAAACCACTTGAAGTTTGCTAATCCGGCCTTGCAATCTCTCACTCTTGCTGTCTACTTTGAATTCTGGGTGTCATTCTATCTCTTCTCTTCCGGGTGCTCTTCGCCCCCGATATGGATGATGATGATCGGATTTCTCGCCATCGGGCTGAGTCAACCGTCATGGCTGTTCGAGCAAGACCTGGGCCGTCTAGCCTCACATCCCCTCAGTTTACCACGAGCCAGCATGGCGATCTACAAGATCAACAAGATGACCTGCTGGAGCGACTGGCTGGTCATTATACTACCTTTGAAGCTCATGACCTACTTGTCAAGGCTTTCGAAAAGACAGTGACAGGTAATCTGTCCGCCAGTTTCAAAGACGGAATCAGACTTGCCGAAGTCGTTGAAGATGGTATCAAACCAAAGATTGGTATGGCCTTCCTAGCTGGCGCAGATACCCCTCAAGTGACACAGATGGAACAAATTCAGATGTCGCAGAAAGAACCCGATCAAAAGGACGCATCTTGGCGAGTCAATACTGCTGGCGCGCTGCTCAAGAATTTTGATGTTGACAAGTCTATGTCTATCATTGAGACTGACAATACTCCAGCTGTGATCGCCGCTGCACGCCAACGCATGAATGCTACCGGACCTTTTACTGATCCCAATGCTTCCTCTAACCAACGCGCCCTAGCACTCCGACGTCATCAAGATCGAATCGTCACAATTGACAGTGACAATGTCAAGATTGTCAACGTCTTGTCGTCGGAGAAATGGGATCTTGAAGGCCTTCTTGTCGAAGTGGATCAATCAAGTCTTATGGCTGTTATTCTGAATTATCGGCACATTATCAATCGTGGCGGATCCAACTTGTCGTGTGGCGAGACGGTAAGTGGTAGGATTGCATGCCTTTACTTGCTGACAATGTGATAGATCAAGCTGCTCGACAATATGATTGAAGACGCGAGGAGACTCTGCATTCGAAGTCCTGTTCTCTTCAGAATGGCCACAAGGCGCCACATTATCTCGTCTAAGAGCACGCGGTACGGCGTTGACCATGGGACCATGTTCCAGACCTTGACCACTAGCAGTGGCATCAAGAATATCATCTCCCTGAGTGCAGCCTACTTCAACTCGTTAGCCTCTTATAACCAGCAAGAGCAACACCTTATCCGACCACGATTTCTCCAGATGTTGGTCCTACTGTTATCCCTGCTTAACGAAGGTATGCTGTCTACCTACCCCCTCCAATTCTTTCTATTGACCATTTGTCATAGATGACCTGGGAGAACTTGCCGAATTTCTCGAGGTCACCTACTCTATCCAAGCCGAACGACACCATATTGAACTTCTTATCTTGAAAGTCCTGCCTCTCATGTCGATCAACTCCAAAATCTTCCTCAACTCTCTGGTCACTGCCTTCGATGGACCCCTGGTCAATCCTTCTCCTCACCTGTCTGATCAACCTTGGATGTGGAGCCTCTTCCTGCACCGTATTCTCAAGCATAAATACATTCTGCCGGGAACTCTTGAGCAGGTCGGTAATGACGAGTGTTCATGGGTTGTCACTTGGCCAGAAAAAGGATATAGTGATTCTAGCGTCTTCAAGAACCTACAATATGCCGGGTCTGCAAGGACCATCAATGAGATTCCACCGATAAGTCTCACGGCTGAATACACCTCCAACGAAGTCACCATCATCCTTACCAATGGATGTAAGTATATCGTATCTGTGGAAGATCTCGAGAACATCACTCGCATGACACCGCGACGGTATGCCCTGGTCGAAGCTACTCCTGAAGGTCGGTCTTTCAATCTAGATATAACAGATGTCCAGGTCAACGAACCTCTGTACAGGGCTATTTGGGAGATCAACACCACACTTAATGTCGTCAAAAGTATCCTCCCGGCCAGGCCTAAACATACCATGTCGGCACGCCTTAACACCATCTTGGGCGAGAGGCTGCCAATATCGCGGAGACTAAGTCGGGGAGGCAGACCTGACGAACAGTCTCTCCTTCCTGAAATCAAAGGTTCTGGTCGTCTGACGTATCATGTTGCCTCACTCAACGAGCAAATGCTTGCAGTCACTTACAAAGTGGAGGGTCGCAAGATCACGAGACGAGAGCTGGTTCGCCATCTGGCGTCCGACCTGAGCAAGATGCGCGCTGCTATCGAAGCTATCGAGGTCACTGTCCAGCAGACATTCGAAGAGAAGCGCCTTGATGAACGACTCCGGCAGACGGTCCATGGTATTCGTGCCAAACTTGGTGCAGTGTGGCGCCTTTACAGGTTGGCCGAGGAGAACAAGGAGAAGATGGAGAGATACTCTGCCAAGCTGAGTGATGAACCAATATCGAAGGTGTTATATCCGATTGGTTCAGAGGATACACCAATTGCTATTTGGAACAACTACAAGGCATGGCATGTTGGTGGTGAGGATGTCTTGTATGTCGAAGCTCAACGCCGAACGGTTCACCTGGTGACCTTGATGAGTGATGGTATGACTATGATGGTCACATTTTACGATAACGAAACCAAGTATTTCGTCACGCCGCTCAAAAAGCTGGAAGAAGGCGAACACGACGAAGAAATCAAGCCCGACGATCGTGTCATTCTGGCCGGTCAATATTTGATCGTCGTCGAGCCGAATGGAATGACTTTCACACCCAATGGGCTCAGGCAAGCTGGACCAGGCAATGGCAGGAACAACAACATCCCTCGACCAGGACCTGGTAGGAATGGCGCCGCCATGACAAGGCCGATGCCAACCGATGGAGGGAATGGCCCAGGATCAGAAAGGCCGTCTCCCAGGCCGCAGATGCCCCTGGAGATGATCCTGAATTGGTTAAAGATCACTTTTGTTGAATCACCAAGGCGCAGGAGAAGGCATCCGCAGATGGACGTTACTCAAATGGTAATAAGTGCTATCCGATGAGGTTTGAGAGGGATGTTCAACATGGGTCAACCTTACTCCGTACCATGTCGAGGGATCATTCGGTCTCAATGCTCTACAGATCCGGAGAAGCATTGGAGCCTTTCGCGCGCGCATGACTCGCCTCCTTTTTCTTGAGTCAAAACACCTTGCACCTGGCGTCTATGGTCTTCAATCTAGAATCTACTTGTGCGAATTGATCCATTATATGCTTGCAGTGGTTGTTAATGGTATACTGATCAGCTCACGATCTTCCTGAAGTTGATGGCCTCTGGCCTCAAAACCTTTCGCATCTATATGCGACCCTGGATGACTGAAGTGTTGGCAAACAGTCCGTCTCCGACAAATATACTCTCTTTCATCACCTTATGTCGCTGTACCACCATGCGACCTTAACGGCAGAAGAAGCAAAAGCCAGCGGTAATATGCTCAAATACTTCCACAACTGCCGCAGTGAGAAGCCCCCCAGACTTTACCAAGACTCACAGCATTCCATTCTTTCCTTCTGGTCTGTGCACACCACAACGTACCCTCGAGGATTGATCTTCTCTCAAACGGCGCAGCTGGGCTTCTCTTGTTTCTTTTGGGATTTCTTGTGACACTGTGTGAGTGAGCAGAATGGCTCAATTCCTTTCTTTTACGCTCGTTATTGCAAGTTTGTTTCATGTTGTTTGTGGATATGTTGACTTTGGCGATGCCACCCTTCCTTTCGAACCACTCCTCATCCCTACCCCAAGGCCGAACCAGTTGCCTCACGACTACGACCTTCGCTATGAGATTCTCCCTTCGATGATCACTGCAGTTGCACCATCGATCACCCTTGCACCGAATGGAACCAGAGAGACAATATACAGCCTACACTATCACCACTATTTCACCAAGACACGACAAGGCCGGGGACTCTTCAAGCGAGGGGTATTTGCGAATGATCCGCCAATTTCGACATGTACACCCTGTGGAGGAGCAGCTACATCGACTAGCACTTCTACGACAAGGACCTCGACAGCATCATGCACGACTCATACTTACGATGTGAGTGGGCCTAGGAATCGTCCTCCGGCTGGCAGTACTAATCCAGTGAAAACCAGGGAGTTTTTCGATCTCCGGATCCTGCAGCTACGACGTCTTATTGCTACAATTCAGACTACTCGGGCGTTTTCGAGCCGACCAGCACTCCCGCGAATACTCTGCCATGTTGTTTCACCATTCCAGCATCCTGCCTGGCGAACGGGACAAGTTCGACTTCCTACACAGCCAGCAGCGGTGTATTTCGGGCAACGTCTACTGCTAGCATTCTCAATAATACGACATCTACCAGGGCGACTTCTTCGTCAAGGTTCAGCTTGACCACTCCTACGAGCACGTCCGGCAGTACTTGGTCTTCGTCCGCGCTGTCTTCGTTTTCAGGTGGGCCAGTCCTCAACAGTGGAAGTCTGTCAACCAGATCGCCGTCTTCCTTGATGACGCCAACGACATCCGGCGGCTCGAGCAGTGTCAGGTCATCGATCTCGAGCTTGCAGTATGTTTCTAGTCCTTCTTCCGGCTCAGTGGTCTCGACTTCGTCCACGAGTTACAGTTACTCGATCATTGTCATTTCCAGTACGACGATTACTTTGACAAGGCCTGGCAGCACGGGCTCGACAACTGGTGGTGCGGGTACGACGCTCACGATTATCACCGCCACGCCGACAGTAACTACTACATCTTCATCATCGTTGGGCTCTTACATCAATACGGTCGTGTCGAATACCATTGATGGTTGTGGGACGGCATCCGGGAGTGGAATCGCTGGTAAGGTTCAGTCTGCGTCGATGGAGTTTGGCTGCCTCGACGAACGTTACAAGTAATGAGAACTGGCATACTGACATCGTGATTAGCTGGTACGGGAACTATATACACCAATGGTCTATCCATCGTCACTTCTGGGACTGCATCTGGTATGTTTATGCTATAACAAACGTTCAAGATTCTCGGGGAAAGGACAGCGGGCTCACAAAATCAATCTGACAGGCTCAGTATCGAGTGTCGTCGGCTGTGGATATATTATCGCCACGACAGGCACTTTTATCGGCAGTGCTGTCATAACTGGATGTACGTTGTGTCTACTGTGTCTACTGTTTCCCCATCCTTCACCTTCCTCCAGCTTCTAACCCTCCAATATCTTCGGGCTATGTTAATCCTTTTTGCTTCGTCAGGCGGTTATGGCTCCGACTCGGGTACTCTCACAGGCACAGGCACCATCTGGCCTGCAGCGGGCTATGGTATGATGTCCATCGTATCGTCGGGTATCGTCTCGGGAAGTGGAAGTTTCCGGGGCTGTGGGACTTTGGTATGTGTCCTCCTCTTTCTCGTTCTCTTTTCCTGTGGACTGATGCTCAGGGCTGGTTATACCGCCCCTCCGAGCCACCGCGAACTTTATTCACTCGCATGTCCCTCCCCAGGCGCTCTACGTCCTGATTGTAGGTTGAGAAGAGAACCTTTGCTGACGTCTTTGGCTTGTGTAGACTGGCTCCGGCGTCTTCACCGCAACAGCCGGGTATACGACGACGATCCTCGCGCCCGCAACCACTACATCTTTTGCGGGCGGTCGCGCCACAAAGACAGTCAGCGTATTCGTGTCGTACTGTGCGACGGATTTGCCCGGCAACGCGGGCGGCGGGGGGAGTGAAGGCGATGTGATCAACAACATTTTCGGCAACAATAACACCTTGATCTCACCCGTTTTGGCCGGTGCGAACGGTACTGATAATGGAGCGGACGGTGGTGGTGGTGGTGGTGGTGGTGGTGGTGAGATTAATGCGAATCAGACAATGAGTGTACATGGTTCTCCCGACAATGCACTGTGCAATACATGCCCCAATAGTGTGGGTATATGCTGTCCGCCGACGGTGGAATGCGAAGATGACGACGATGGCGGCAAGTGTCCGGTTGCGGCGCTCGAGATGTCGGGAAACACGATCAATGGGTATTTGATTGCGCAGGTGATGAATAGTACGGCGCCCGTGGAGGGGAAGAGGAGGGTCCGCGGCCGGGCGAGGGTTAGGGTCAAGACGAGGGAGGAGAAGGAGCTGGAGAAGGAGAGGGATAGTAGAGGGTTGAGGGAGGAGGTGCAGAGGAGGGCTGCGGGGCATGGGCATGGGTATGGGAATGGTGGTGGTGGTCAGAAGAAGAAGAATAAGGGGGGGACGAAGGGGACGAGGCGTGTGCATCGGAAGCAGTTTTAGAGATGCAGCCGGAGCTGGAGCTGGAGCTGGATGATGAGGCGTGGTTCAACTTAGAGTCCGTACCTGGCTGGCAGTTGGTATGACTGGTCAGTCTAAATCGATCGGGTTGGAAGAGATAGGATGAGATGGGTGGGAGCTGGGGAAGTGTGGAATGGTGAGATAGATAGGAGTCGGGTTTCGTTCGCAGTATTCACCAGGTATTTTATATGCGGTATCAATTTGAGTGAGCGTCAACTTGGTCAACTTGGTCAAGAGTGAAAGGTGTCGTGGGTCCTTTTGCCAAAGTATTTCTAACTGGGGTATCAACGTTCTTCTTCTACCTGGTACTCTATCCTCTAAAATGTCATTATCTAGGTACTTGAGAGGCATATATCCTTGGAGGACCTTTCCAAATCGATCCCAGCCAACATGCCTTAACATGCAATGTTTGTTTATTGTGTCTCTCTCTCATCCAAACGCCGAATCGCTCAACTCAAATGCAATGCAAGATCATTTCCCGTCTATACTCCTGTGCCCGGCATTGGTCTCGTTGCAAAGTATCATCAAATATGCCCCACGCCCTTGTCCCGAAACTGGTCAAAATCTCCATCAGTCGTCGAAACTCCACAGATTCAACAATGGATCATTCCCCTTCCCATGCTCCACCTCATCGGCACTGGCTTGGGAAAAGATCTTGTTGGGGATCTTGTACTCGACGACCGGCGGTTTCTTGTCTCTCTTTTTGAACTCGCTCTCAATCAGACTAGCATATCCGTGGTCCAGAAAATCCTCCAAGTTGTATTGCTGCTTGGTGAACTGTTCGGATATAATCCTCGCTATACTCGCGACCGTCGGGTGGTAGTGGCTCTGGCAGGTCTCGAGTTCCCACAATGAACTGTCGATGGCGCCTGTGAGTTGCGGATTTGGCTCGGTCGGGTCATAGGGGTCATTGCCCAGATTGTGCTTGAACTTTGTGTACGGCGGGTAGGGGTTTCGGTGGATCATGAATGTCGTGGTGGGATGTGTTTTAAGCAGGTTGTATATGAACGGGATGATTGCGACGATGGCGGAGGGCGGGGCGAATAGACTGAGTCGCGATAGTCGCTTGATGAAGCTGGCCACGGTCGCGGCGGGCAGGTGGTTTGTCGGAGACAGGAAGATGTCCAGGTGTCGCAAGACGCGAGAGCGGTATTTGCTGGGTAGGAGGTCCTTGTCCAGTAGGGCGTACAGCCGTGGGTAGAAGGATGGATAGTCGAGGTTACGGGACGTGATGAGGTGGAAGAGGCCTGTGAGCGCGGGGACGGCGAGAGATAAGTCGCCCATGTCGAGACTGTCGGTGAAGAAGTCCATGAGGATTTCGGGGCGGCGCAGACTAGAGATGGCCTCGGGGGATTGGAGTTGTTTGAGGAGGTGTTTGCGCTGGGCGAAGGTCATGGGGGAGGAGATGAGGGAGGTGTAGGAGTCCATGGCCGGCATGTTTGAGAGCAGATGCCCTCGACAGTGAGAGAGTATCTAGAGGTGAGTGTTATGGAATAAAGAGGGCCATGTGCTTTGTATTTTGGTGTTGGAGGGACATGCAGGACATGCACCGCTGCTGCTGCTGAAATTCATTCGCCAGAGCTTTTTTCTCGAGCCCGACGTACGCCAAGACTTATACAAACTAAGTCATTTTTGGAGTAGCGCGCCAAGATACTGCGAGCCTGCGATTGAATCCTTGAGCTCCCCCTTCAACCCCAAACCAAACGTCAGGTAGAGCTCGCCGTTGTTTCTCCAGACAACTTTCACAGCAAACATGGCGTCCAGACTGGCAAGGAGTGCGGCTGGTATGGCTTCACCACCTCCTCGAGCTCAAGAGACCATAATGATACTGACAATGTGATCACAGGAGCCGCCAAACTCCGCCCAACCCTCTCCAAGCGAACTCTCCCATCCCTCAGCACACCCTTGACTTCTGTCCGACACCAATCCAATGTTCCCGCCGAAGACCCCAAGAAGAAAGCGCAATCCATCGTTGACGCCCTGCCTGGTAACTCTCTGGCCAGCAAGACCGCCATTCTCTCGGCAGGTGCAGGCATTTCCATCTGGGCCATCAGCAACGAGCTGTACGTTGTCAATGAGGAATCCGTCGTCGCCTTCTGCTTGTTGTCCGTCTTTTACGGTATCTTCAAGTACGGTGGACCTGGCTACACCGAGTGGGCCAACAGCCAAGTTGGGAAGATCAAGGACTTGCTCAACGAGGCGCGGACGAACCATGCTGCGAGTGTCAAGGAGAGAATCGAGGATGTCAAGCCTTTGAGCAATGTTGTCGACATCACAAAGCAGCTTTTCGCCGTTTCCAAGGTAGGCAGCAGAGGCACCCCCCGTAGTAGGACGAGAATTGGATGTTGATGATGATCTTTCGCAGGAAACCGCCCAACTCGAAGCTAAAGCTTTCGAACTCGAACAAAAAACCGCCTTGGCCACCGAAGCGAAGACCGTGCTCGACTCGTGGGTCCGATACGAGGGACAAGTTAAGCAGCGCCAGCAAAAGGAATTGGCCGACAGCATCATCGCTAAGGTTACCAAGGAGCTTGAGAACCCCAAGGTTCTGCAGCAGATTTTGAGCCAGAGTGTTGCCGATGTGGAGAGAATTGTTGCCAGCAAGTCTCAATAGATATGACAATTTTAAAATTCCAGTGTGACAGGGAGTGTGAATGCGGAAGGCAGATCAGATGCTAGAAGAGGGTTGGGGGATCACAGCCTGATGGGCTTGATGCGTTGATTGTTGTGTACATAAAATAGCTCTAAAGGTTTCAATTTGAGCACTGTGACCATCATTGACTGTTCTGTAGCCTCTGGAAAGCCGAGTGCCGCCCGGCATTCAATCGTGAATATGGTCCTGTTTCTCCCGTTCGAAATCAGACGACGAGATATCTCTCCGTAATCTCCTTGGCCATGATGGCATTCCCACTCAAGGCGTACATGGTCTGAATCGCATACGCCGCTTCCATGGTGAATTCGCCAGCATGCTTCTGCTTCCCATCTTGCTCGGTATCAGCCTTCTGTTGGACCTGATCGCGATCTTCGCTTTCACCTTCACCTTCGACCTGGACCGTCCCGTCCACGCGCTGGTTCACCTTTGCGGGCTCGGGTGAAAAGGGGTCAAGCATCTTCTCATACCCGCGGACCGCCAAATCAGACATACCAAGCATATGCCAGCACCTAGCTCTGTTGAACTCGATCTCGCGTTCGACGACGGCTTCCAGATCCTTGTCGCCCGTCTTGTTCTTGTTCGCCGCCCACTCCCTCCTCGCGTCGGCATATTCTTCGAAAAAGGACCAACCCTGAAGCGCATACATATGCCGGTCCAGATTCTGCCGCTTCGCCATCTCGTGCAGGTAACTCAGAGCCACACTCAGCAGGACCGTCGGGTTCGTGGGGTCCAAGCTGAGCGCGCGAAAGAAGTAATTCAGCGCGCTGGGGAAGGAGTTGCCCGCGTACAGGATGTGTCCGTACAGCGTGAGGAGCACGACATCCATTTCGTCGGGTAATATGACCTGCCCGTCTGCATCCCTGTACGCGCGTGGTGGCATGCCCATACTGCTACCACCACCGCCGCCGTCCTCGTTGTTGTCGTCATGTATACGGATCTCTTTATCTGCATTGCGCATGTTATTCGGCACAGGACCCCAGCCTCCTTCGGGGTCATAGTCCGCAGGTAAATTGGCATCGAGAATCATGACCTGTCTGAACCAGAACTTCTGGCTCGGCCCTGCTCGGAATGCGGCATTATGCATCTGTCCTTCCTTGCCGGACTTGTCGAGCGGGTGCGGGAAGACCAGGTTCAGCGCCGCGAAGAGTCGGTATGCGTCCGTGCAGAATTGGTATGTTCGGACGAACCAGCGCAGGACGTTGTTGAAGAGGGTGTGTGCGTCGCGCAGGGCCAGCGCGCATACCAGGTGTGTGACGTGGATGAGAAGAACGGAGGGAGGGTCGTTGTACCATATAACGCAGTCGAGTGCGGCGCGGATGATGGCGTAGCAGCGCTGCTGTTGGTGGGCCGCTTCAGCGGTAGTAGGTCCCGGGTCACGGTCAGTAGCCAGGAGTAAGGCGTACTCGAGGAACACGTCCAGCCAATCTGGAAGTGATATGTCGCGGTACGTTGTCGTTGCGGGCTGCTGCTGCTGGGTGAGACCTTCGACGGAAGGCATCGGGAAGTCTGGATCATGATCGGGATCTTGGCTGTCGTTGTCGGGGCGTTTGCTGCGTGGTTTTGTTGCATTGCGCATATCACTATCGTAAGGTGGTCTTTTCTTTGCGACGCGCTCGCCGGGGTAGAAGGCCCGGTTGGTGCGGAAGTCGATGATCAGACTTTCGGCGCAGTCCATCCAGGTGTGCCGGGCGATTTCGTCGCCGGAGCGCATGGCTTCTGTGTTGTCCAGGAGGGTTTGGTAGAGGTTGTTGATTGTCTCGGTGCGGTGGGCTTCGCGCTCTTCGGCGTTCATGCGTTTCTGTTTGGCGAGGGCCGGTTGGCGCACACGCCGAGTTGTGGGTTCTTTTCGAGAACGGTTGATTTTGACTTTCTCGAGGGGAGCGGTTGTGCTCGTTCCGAGGTAATCTGCTGGCGCTTCTGTGACGGTGTCAGGCTGAGCTAATGAAGTCTTTTCGAAGCGGACTGGTGGGGTTTCTGTGATAGTACTGTCATCGACTGGTAGAGCTTCTGTGATAGTACTTCCATCAACTGGTAGGACTTCTGTGATGGTACTCTCCTCGACCTGTTTTTCCGCTTCATGTGGACTCTTCCGCGAAAGACCAGTGTCGTTTCCGACGCGTGCTGCAAGCTCAGATACTTTCGGTTTGCGTCTGGACTTTGACTTGGGCACCCGTTGAAGGCGTGCTTCGAGTGAATTAACTGGCGCGCCTGTCTCAACATCACCCGGTAGCTTGTATGCCTCCTTTAGTGCCCTTTCTGCCTCTTTACGAGCAAGTCGCTGCTCTTTGCGCTCGTACTTCCGTCTTTCAGTCTTCTTGAGTGAATTGTCGGCAATCACAACCGCTTCCCGAGCGCATTCCATGGCTTGCTCTTTATCTCCCAGATCGGCATAGAGCTTTGACAGCTGAGTCCGGGCTTCGATGCCATTCTCATCGAGTGCCCTAGCTTCCTCATAACATTCAATGGCCTGCTCTTTGTTGCTGCAGATATACGAGTTCGCGGCAATCAGGAGCCAGTAATCGGCAACGTCTTCGTACGCCTTGGCTTCTTTCAGAGCCTCGAGATACCGTAGTGCTTGGTTATGTTCTTTGGCCTCGTGAAGAGCCTGGGCAACCTCGAGAAACAAGTCGGGGTACTGCCAAAGAGCCGCAGTAAGGTCCCTCGCATCCGCTTCGAGCCATTCGAAATGGGCGAGTGCTTCTTCCAGTTGTTCGGGTCCTTGCTTGAGACGAAGCATACCGAGTCGAGCACGAAGCTCCAGAGGGAGACCGGGGCCGTATGCATCTGGTGGATGTTTGCAAGATATGAATTGCGGCACGGCGACTCTTCTTGGATCATCTTCAGAATCCCATTCTCTGTCGTCCTCGGTGTATTCATCCCAGTATGTCTCGTCTTGTCTTCCGAGAAGCCATCTGGACAATCTCTTCAATGTGGCGATGGAATTCTCCAATGCCAGCTCAGGTGGCTCTTCTTGAGCCAGAAGTTGAACATAAACAAGCACATCGGCCCAGGTGAATTCCTCTTCGCCCTCAAAGCCGTTTTGACGGTAATAATCCAGCGTTTCTTCATACAAAGCCTTTGCTTTTGGAAGATCTTGAGTTTCCACACAAATATCGGCGATCAGTCTCATGGCGTCGGAGTGTCGGGGCTTGTGCTCGAGGATAGTCTCCAAGTCGGCAAATGCTTTCCTGTAATTCCCCAGCTGTCTGTTGACTGACGCACGCTGAAGCCGTGCATCGAGTTCTTTGCGATTTTTGGAAATGATTCGTGCGTAGCAATAACTTGCTTGCTGAAGAGCTCGTTGCATGTCCCCACTTGGCCTTTCCAAACATGCTGCAGCTACTCTTTGCCATACATCAGGGTCGGTGGGGATACTATGCGCACCGGTGAAAAGTGCAGCAATACCTCTTTCGTTTTGACCTTTGTGAAAATACACCTCGGAGAGAAGAGCATGGGCAGCATAGATCTCCGGGTTGATTGCAATGGCTTTCAAACACAGCTCTTGAGCCTGGTCTATGTCTAGCTCGACCCATGCATTGTTGGCGTCGTTCAAGAGTTGAGTGAACTCGGGACCGGGGTCGATGGCGGGTCTGTGGCCGAGTTGCATACCTTTACTCCAACCACCTCGCTTGCCCGTCTTTCTTCGTTTCTTCGGACGACCCGCAGCTGAGGATTGCTTTCCACGACCGCGTTTCCGACTTGGGCCGTTGGCTTGGTCAACATCTGTTGCATCCACATCATCCATCGACATGTCTTCTTCACCAGCAGAAGTCTCCGCTGCTTGATCTTCGCCATCTCCTGCAGCTGGCCCTGAGTCGGTCAGATGTAGCTGAGGTAATTTCTCCTTGGGAAAAGGAATGTAATTAGGTGGCGGGTTTGAAGGCTGTGTATGCGTGACTGGCGATGGTTGCTGTTGTAGACGAGGAGCTTGAAGATTTGCCAGCAACTGATGCGTATCTGATGAATGATTCAGAGCGTAAGGTCTAGGTGCAAGAGAATGCCAGGAAGATTGAGGATGACCCGGGAGTTGACGAGGTTGGAATGCTCGGTATTGAACGTATGGGGTGGTTATACCGTGGGGAGGGATTCGAGGATAACCTGGGCCGTGCCCATATTGATTTGCTGGGGTAAAAGGATGACTAAATCGTCCGGGATGTGGGAAAGGCTGCGGAGAACTGTGAGGAGAGTTTATTGGAATGGATCTCATCATCTGCTGATGCGGCTGGAAAGGCGGAAACCCAAGAGATTGACCCTGAGGAGCATGTCGAGGAGTATATGTAGGTGTCTCGGCATGTCGTGGAGGAGGCTGACTGTTCATTTGTCCCATATGTCCAGTGAAATATGGATGGCTTGATCCATAGTGTTGGGCTAGTTGATGACTCGGCTGCACTGCCTGTGGCGGAATAGGGATGTGACCTGGTGCCTGATGCTGCAGTGGTTGTTGTGGTGGCATTCTTGATGTAGATGTCGGTACGTATCCTTCGTACAGTTGTGGTCCGCCTGTTTGAGGCGATCCTTGTGTTGGTTCATAGCTAGGAGCCACCCATGAATAAGAAGGTGTGTTTGGTGATGCGCCATCGCTGGAAGGAGACTGAGCGCTACTGTAAGGACTCGCCATGTTGAGTTCTGATCCGGCCTTATCAGCCTCCGTACTCATGATATTCGAGAACGTCGGACTCGGGTTCGTCATCCATGAAGAAGTCGCTGTCGAGTCGAGAAACCGATCCACCGGTTTAGGAGTGGCACTGTCTTTGAGATCGGTTGAAGCACTCACTGCGACATTGTTTGCTGGGGGGAGAAGGCCACAGACAAGTGGACGATGTGGGTTCCGGCTGGATTTTGATATTGGAAAAGACCAATAAGGTGACGATACAGTGAGTCACGGGACTGGCGCCACAATGAGGCTAGTGAGGCGTACCTCAGGTGAGGCGTTACCAAGATATTTGAATGGATACCTTAGGCGCCTGATTCTTGGCCAGTCTTCAGGCTCGCTAGGCTACAACTGTGATCCGAAGAAGACCTGACTTGTGTGCTTGGTTAGGCGTGAGCAGGGGGACTTGTAGGCACCCTGTAGGCGGGTTTCAGCTCTTCAGGGACGACCAGAAAATTTTAGGGCCAGACTCGGGCATCCTGTGGTACTGGCGGGACAGGTTGATTGAATTGGACCTTTTGTGCGAACTGGATGGAATAACTCTTCCAGGTTCCACTACCATCTTATTGTTCAGAGCTCAACTATTCTTGTCTTATTTCAGCTGCGCTTCATTTTTCCTTCTTATCCTCAACCTCACCCTCAGTCTGTCCGTCCACTCTTCGCCTGTGTCTCTCTCGGCTCGCCGATTGCGCGTTTGTTTAATCAACCCCGGCTCCTCGTGTGTCTGAGACACCTCGCGATCCTCCCACTCCACTCACCATCGTCCTCTCACAATCTCTTCAATCACGCCCTCGACGTTCCTTTACCTCGTCAAAGCCGCTGGACTGGTTCCAAACGGCTCCTCTGCGCACCGCACTGTTTTTCGAGGGTTACATTCACCTCCATGATTTACTAGATCCGTCTGTGTGACCATCCCGACTCCTCGAACCATTCGTCGCTTCTCCAGCTGTCCTTAGCCCGTTAGTGTCAAAAGTCTTTCGTCCTACGCTACTTCCGACTTGCGTACACAAGATCACAATGGCCAGCAATATCATTGGGAACAGAAATAGCACCCCCGAGGCTTCCAAGCCCTCACTCCGACCACCAACCTCGAGGATACTCGGCTCGACCAGCACACATAATCAACCTGTTCGATCGTCCGCCGACATGTCTTTCGCTTCTCCGCTCTCTGCGCGTTCCATGCGTCCCGCGTCCGAAGTTCTCTACAATCAACAGTCTCAGCAAGGAGGCCTGGATGACTCGAGCAAGCTGGGTGAACAATGGATACAAGACATCGAACAGTATGAGACAATGCTAGAAGAGATGGCTGCGGCAACACTGGATCAAGATTTCAAGGACGAGTTGAGTGCTATCGAACAATGGTTTCGAGTCCTGAGCGAGGCTGAACGCACTGCCGCAACCTATGCTCTGATTCAGCAGACAACTCAAATGCAGCAACGCTTCTTTGCTCAAGTCCTCAATCAGATGTCCAAAAGCCATCCCATTTCCGGTGTCCTGTCTCCGGCAAATTTTGGTGAAAAAGATCCAATGTCCAGTCGGCTGAGCGATGCCATGTCGAAATTGAATGTGGATGACCGACGGACATCCATGGGGCGGCCTCCAGTCTCTCCTGCTGGAAACAAGCGCAACTCGGGTTTGGATCAGTCCACCATTCATGCCATGTTCCCCGATGCCGTTGCTGCTATTCAACAACAGAAGGCCGAGTATGCGCAACAAACAGGCAATCCTCCTCCTTCCAACAGGAACAGCACTGTTATCGGTGACCGTAGCTCCCTTGTGGCACCCATCATTTCTGCTCCCAGAGAGTCCAAGAGTGACGCTCTGAGTTGGCGTCAAGGCGGAGATTCTCACCAGCTTCCTATCTCACGACCAAAGTCATCCTCGGGTCAACCACCCATGGGTCAATTCAGTCAGCCTGCGTCTTCTGGGGCTCTTCGCTCTCCACGGCCTATGGGAGCACCAGCTGGCAATATCCAGAGCACGACTTTGACCGCTCCGGAACAAAATGAAATGCCGATGCTGTCACCATATAATGTGGGTAACCAGAGCTGGGCCTCGATGACTAATACTCCGATGGTTCCTAACTTCAATCAAGCTGGTACCCACAGTGACATGGTTGCCAATGCCACAGCTATGAAGCTTGCTGCTCTGTCGACGGTTAACAACCGCATTGCTTTGGATGATGCCAAGAAGTACAGACGTGCCAGATCCAATGAACCATCGCCACACAGCCAGCCACCTCTGACGCCAGGCGTCTCGTCCACTGGTATTCCCGGGATCAATACGATCATGATTAATGACCAGGGTCAGATCCTGAATGCTCAACAGGTTGCCGCGATCCAAGCACAACAATTTGCAGCTGCACAAGGACGTCGTTCACGACCCAACTCTCCTGGTTTGCCCATGCAAACTCCACTTGGACAAACGAACTTTGCTTCTCCTCAACATAATGGCTTCTTGGCTGCCTATGACGGTGCACCAATCATGATGGGGGCAGGAATGCCTGGGCTCATGGCAGGTATGGGTTCATTCGGTGGAGCTGAAGGATACCTATCGGATCATTCTGAAATTGCTCGTGGCCGCTCACCTCGTGGACGTCGTGGAAGCTCCAAACCACCCGAGGATCCAACAGATCCAAGCTTACTCCAGGACATTCCTACGTGGCTTAGGTCTCTCAGATTGCACAAATATACCGACAATCTGAAGGATTTGAAGTGGCAAGAACTGGTTGAGCTTGATGAAAAGGGATTGGAAGCTCGTGGGGTTAATGCTCTGGGTGCGCGAAACAAAATGCTCAAGGTATGTCTTCCCGGTTCTGGTCTCGTATCGTTCCTAACTTGTGCAGGTTTTCGAACAAGTGAGGGAGGCTCGGACCGATGGCAAGCTTTAGAGAAGTATTTGCTGGACGCCTGATCCATTCTTCGACAGACAACAGCCGAGCAGATCACGTTTCGGTGATTCGTTGACCGCCTGATGCAATGACGAAGCTGGGACTTCGTCTTGACCGGCAGCTATCTCTCCACCTTGTGCAGCATCCATCGGATTCATCATTGCAAATTCAACACAGCAACAACCCTTTCAGCGTTCACCCTTCACGGCCTCCATCATCTCCGCTAATTTTCAAGTCCGCCGGGCGACACTTACTCTTATGATGACCTGGACGTTTTTATATAGCGTGACGAGACCACACATACGAGTCTTCTATGTGAATCAAAAGAACCATCGAATTCAAGATACACCCGACTCTTTATTAGTTGTACAAGCAAGAACTGTATAATACTTTCCCGAGATTCGTAGATCGCAGCCTTGTCTTGCCATTTTCAGCCTTACTCCAACTGGACCTACGCCAAGCCCGGACGTTGAACTTCAATCCAACCTGCATCGAATCGTCTGCGCTTCGTCTTTGTTGCACCTTGCAAGCTCCACGTATTGCTCAGGTTTAGTCGTCGGTATAAATTGTTCCTACAGATCGCAATGGCGCCCTCTTCACAAGAAGTATCCTTCCTTCTCGATCCTCTCGTCCCCGAATCTCTCACGCATAACACACGGGTACGTCGTGCACCTTTCGCATCCTGAGGAACATTCCCCGCTGACGCTTCCATGCTTGTTTTAGACCCTCTCCAACATTCGCTCCATCTCTGGTCTCCTGCTCGGCATTGCAGCCGGCATCCTGGGCCTCGAATCTCTGGTCGGCTTTGGCTTTTACTTGGCCGCGAACGTCATCATATCAGCGCTCTTTTATTTTCTGTTGGCCGGCGCAGCACCGCAGAAATACTTTGCTGGCAGTGCGGGCACGAGAGGGCTGAATAATGGGAATGGGAAAGGAACGGGGCGAAATCAGGGCAGTGGCGCGTGGAGGGAGATATGGCTTGGTGGAGGGCTGTTTAGCGAGGCTTTGAGTGGATTTGTCCTGGGGTGGGCGGGCGTGGGAGGTGTTATTCGATAAAAGCGCAGGATGGGGGAAGGGATAGAGGCTGGTATTACGAACACCGCAAACTTCAACCGAATCTGAGCGTGTTCAGCTCGATCCTTGTCAACGCCAATGTGATCGTATCTCGGGCATGTCTTGCGGTTCGGTTGCGTACAGAATAATAGCCACCGTCGCTCACTTATCGGCTTACGAGGGATCTGTCTGTCGATCGCCCTGACAGGGATTCGGTGGGCAAGGAGGGAGGTAGGTTGCCATCAATCAGCCCTCTAATCCGCGGCCCGCCAAGCTTTCGAGATCGTAGGAACACCTTTCCTGCTCATTTGAACTTCACTTCGGCATTCCTCCTAACATGAACATTGTCAACTGCGAATCGTATGACACGCTTCGCAAAAGAGTCATGGAAAGGTCAGAAAGTCCCCCAAAAGACACTAGTGAGGCTTTGGCCATCACTATGTCGTTACTCTATCAGGAGTTCGACAAACGTTCTTCCAAAAAAGACAAACAGGTCGAGAGCGATGCGGTCGTTGATGACCCTCTCTTCACAGACCGACAAAAAGCCCTGGCCGGCTATTTTGATCTCCTCGGAGTCGGTGGACTGGCATACGCAGTATGCAGTCGCTATCAAAAACTCACCCTCACCAGAAGACGATGGTGAGGACGATGATGATGACCACCACGATGAAAGCATTACCGCCGATGACGATGTCGAGGTACTTGCTAGTAGTCCAATCCCCAGTTCCGAAGCCAATGACAATGATGATGTCGAGCTAGGACATAGCAGCTGGGTGAAAATCACAGATGATTATGCATCTGGTGGTGCTAAGTCCAGAATGATTTTCTACCTCCTGTCTCTTGGTCCAGACTTGACGGTGGCATTCTTGAGGGGAGACCTGCCCAGAAAATTACAGCATGATGCCGATTTTCGGGCGAAATACGCACCATACGTGACGTGCCGTGAGACACAAGGAGTCTACTCCGTGTTTCTGGCAAGAACCAGCTCTACCAAGTCCTCGCAGGTCAGTCCTGACCAAGCGCAGCTTGCCGGGCGAGGTCTAACGCCCCACGAACTTATGAAAGTTGTGGCAGACATGCGGGACTACATAGATACGAGTAGACCGAAGTCCAGCGAACTGGCTCAGGACATCGACCAGCTCAAACGAGGTCCCAACCTGGATCTTGACTACTCGTTTGGCCAACGAAGGTACGGTGGCGGCGAGCGCCGTGATCTCTTTGACATGCATGAGAGATGGCTGAAAACGATAGAGCGCTCAGTCCTGCGACAGTATCGTGCTCTACAGGGTACTGACAAACATGGTCTACTTGATTTGCCCTTCCTCAGGTGTCTCGCCTATGTGGGATTGGGAATCAATACCCTAGAACGTGCCACGAATCATTGGTCGCACAAAGGCAGAGAGAGTCCGCTGTATGGTCTGTACACGGCTACGACCTGGACAAACTATGGCGATTTGTTCGGGGTCCAGGAGTACACCTACCAGGTCTTCAAGACCACCAGGATCGAAGACATTGGATTGGACGAGATTGTTGCATCACTGCTCTTGTCCGCCTATCCGTGGGAAGGTGGCTTGAGCTACACCTGGGCTGGTTCAAGCAAAGGGGCAACAGGCAATCGTGATAACCGAGCATACACGGACGGCCTGACGAAGAATGGTCTTAGCATCCACAATTCCAAGTTTTTGGACGACTCAATCCAAGATTGGGACCACAAGCAAACGAGTCTCCAAGACATGCTTGAGTTCGCTGACCAACGTGATGAGCTGTATCGCACCTTTAAGAACATATCCTCCGGCCATGTTGATAAACTTGCTGCCATTCAGCGTGGGCAAGATGCCTATGAAGAAGGGCTTGCTTTGATTCAGGCTCGTCAAAAGATCGACGAAAGCCGCAATAAATTGCTCATGTTAAAGCAACGAGTGCAGAAGGAAAAGCAAGTCGATCATTGACTGCACCAATTGGTTCGATGAACTGAATACCTTACTGATGAGTGCGTATCAGTCCATACGGTGCCGGTGTTCCGTTTCCATTAGAATGCTTTCACATTCGCGCCTAGAGTACAAATCGAATCATGACAATGTTCTCCAAGCCGTTTCTTCCTGTGTTCTATTAGTCCATTTCCGTCTCCTCGTTCCTGTTGCTTCCCGTGACATGTGTTCTCATACGCTCGCTGGCTCGATCGGTTTCGGTGTCGTTCGTGCAGTACCCGCCGACCCGCATCTTGGTTCATTGAGTACTGGCCTGTCTCAGAGTCCAGCCCACTGCGATTCCCAAAACCAGTATGAAAACAGCAATTTTCCCATCTCTTTAATGTGCCAATCCCCAATTCCAAGAATGCCGTAAGTTGTCGTCGAAAGGTCTTCAACGTTGGTGAGGATGGAGGCTAAGGACGGTGGACAGAATCGCGAAGTAAGAGGAGGTAGACATTTCCTGAATGCAGGAGGTGCAGAGAGTATCGCTTGTCTTTGTCGCTCATGTACATGCTGCCGTGTCCATAGCACTGTCGCCTGGTGCATCTTAGAATGCTTGTGGATGTCTCTCGTAGGTGTTCGATGGTGTCGCCGAGGCTGATGCCCCTGAATGGAGTTCTCCGCTAATGTCAATTCTGGGCATCGAGCCAATTCAATATCGACGACCTGCTTAGCCTGGGTCTGGTCAATCATGTCCCAAGATACTGTACTCCCAATGGGAAAACAGGGAAGGAAAGGGGAGAGAGGTCTCAGTTCACTTGCCAACTTGACAAGCTTAACGCCCGGCACCGCGGGAAGGTGCCTCTCTATCGCAGGGCATTGGGAGCACCAATTTTCTTTTACCTGGTGAGTACCGATGTATGGTACCTTTCTATCTCAGAAAGCTCCCGGGGACGCCAGCTTACACTATCACGTCCCCAATTGTCCGCGGCTCCTCGTCAGGATCATTCTCTGCAGCCTTGCGCTTGTAGAGAATCCAGCGGATTTGTTTGCCACCCCGAGTGACAGTGCGAGGTTCGGCTACATCGTCGTACCGACGAGCTAGCCTAGGAAGAACGCCGTCGTCGGCTCGTTCTCCGTAACCTGTGGCGACTTGCGGATGGAACTTTGCCCATAAGCAGATTCTGCCTTCTCCGCCAACACCCACATCGAAGGCGCAGGTTGGACAAGTACTCTGGGTATGACCCGTGCCACCTTCTCCCGAAGCGTGCCTCATTACAGATGCATATAAGCACATGGGAGGATAGGGTGTTGCTCTGTCCATGGGGCCGATGCAGTACTTGTCAACATCCATGATTCGGCTCTCGACGGTTCGGGTCCGGTTGCCAAAGAAGCTCTCAAAATAGCCTAGGATTTTCTCCCGCTCTTCCGGAGTTATGTCCCATGCAATGGCAAACATGTCCAGAAGAGTCTCGGCTCGCTCCCGCTTCTCCTCTTTTGATATTGCAGGACGCGCCGAATATCTGGCGCGCGCAGACTGAGCACTGCCCAAGTCATGAGTCGCTTGAGGCGGTTCTCGGCGCCGCATTGCATCCTCTTGGGGTGTAGAATTGCCTGATGCTGTCTGCTTTCTTTTTCGCCGTGTGGAAGGCTTAGCATTGTAGGCAGGTTCATCTACTCTAGTGGTGGCGTCTTCAACGGAACCTCCACCAGGACTGACCGAAGTGTCAGACCCAAGACTTCGGGAACCAAAGGACTGAGGAGGGATCAACACCTGAATACCAGTCTGTGGCGGACCAGGTTGTCTCTGAGCAGCTGCACTCTGGAAATTGAGAGGCCGAGGAGGGAGAAACCCCTGAACACCCGTTGCTCGGAGACCAGATGGTTTCTGAGCTGTACTCTGCAATCCAAAAGTATGCGGAGGGTGCAACGCCTGAACACCAGCCGGCTGAAAACCGGGCAGTTTATGAATAGCATCGGATCGAGCAGGACCTATTACCCCTCGGCTGGGTCTGGCCTAATGATGGTAACCGAGCCGGTGGCTCTTCGTCTCCGTGGCTTTCAAAGGCAACCCCCGGTGAAGGGAACGCCCGAGTGAGTACGGCCTTGCCTGCACCCGTTGGAACGCTGCTTCCAGTCGGCCTCAAATCTGCCTGGTGACTGGAGTGTCCACTTTGCACGGAACCTTGAGAGATTTCAGAGCTCCGTGGTTCGAGGCGACTGTGATATCTTGAGTCTGGGTTTCTCGCATTCGCTTCTTTGAACTCCAGAGATATTGCCTTGTTCTGAGCTTGAGCCACTGCCAGCCAGTTTTGCGCGTGTTCTAGCGCTTTGTTTATTTGATCTTGCTCATGTGAGACCTGGCTCACTGCAGCCAGCTTTTTGTGGGCTTCGGAACTATTTGTTTCCAGGCCGTGGACTTTCGCCTCGAGTACAGAGATCTTGTCCTCGAGCTCGGCCTTGTCCGCTTCGAGTTCAGCAACCTTGCCAATGTACTCGTAAAGCTTTGCATCATGCTCGGATTCCTTTGCCTCGAACTCAGAAATCTTGGACTCATGCTCGGATTTCTGGTCATTGAGCTGCTGCGCATGATGATCGCTGGCGGTTTGCAGGGAGTCAATAGCAGTTTTCAGTTCGTTTTGAAGTTTCTCGATCTCGAGCGGTTGCAGGTCCATTTCTGACACCAGCTGCAGACCTTCTTCCATGACTCTCTTGAGATCGTCGACGCTGTGGGCAAATATCTCAAACATACGAGCCCCGTCATCGCCGAGAGGTTGATTCCTGACCATATCAATATAAAGGCCGATGACGTTTAGCCTCTCGAGACATTCTCGGATCCTGTGACCCATCGTCTGGTAAGATATCTCATCTTCAGGCGCAAACATCGAGTCCATCTTGAATGACTTCGAATTCGCGATGACGGTAGTCTTACTGAGGGACGAAAAGAAAGTAGGCACGATCCCAGAGATTGAAATAACCAATTTTTGCGTGCGCTCTCATTTTCCCGCCAAGAGTGGTCGCCAGCAGGAGGTGAGGCAAAAGGTCTGTCTGGCCAGTGTTCCCAAGGACACCGCTCTTGCAGACCAAGGTTTCACTCAGCAATTGACCGGCTTCATTGAAAGGCTACCCTGCCAAGCGCGACCCAACAGGTCGTTACCGTACTTGCTTAGTACTGAAGAGGTTTGTATAGCCGCATCGATCTCGGCTTGGACATTCACACTTCTCCGAAGTCGAGGACCAGCCTCTTCATCGATGAAAGTCTTCCCCTCTTTTTTGTGTTGGACTTATGGCATTATAGCCTAGAAACCTTTTTCCGCTATCAAGTACGAGGCTTTCTTGGAGAGACCCCCAGCCGGCAGCGCTTTTCCTTGCCGTAGCAGCGCCTATTCATCGATGAGTTCTACTTCACTTCGATCCTGAGCAGAGTAGGGGGGGCCTTTTCTTGTAAGGCTTGCGCTGAAGAGACGCATGGCCTTCGTTTCTTCCATGGATTGCGGCTTGCCTGAAGCGACGAGCAGCTCGCCACTGCCCATCAATGGGGCGTCTTCGAGCACCATATAAACCGCTGAAAATGTCAGGGTATATTTCACCTGGAAATATGGTGGGCGGACGAATGCAACTTGGCCATCCTTACAAACGGCCAAGAGGTTTGGACCTTCCATTGTCACATTGAAATTCTCGACGTGCGCAAGCTGATCGTTGTCGCGAGCCCTAGAGACGATCAAATCGCCAAGCTCGGGTCGCTCTTGATGCAGGAGTCGTTCAACAAGCTCCGTCATGGCGGGAACTAGCACATCCTGAGACCAGAGGCGAGGTCTATACAGACTGAATGCACCAGCAATACGGTCCAGAACGGCTGGCAGATGTTGCGCAGACGAGCAAAGTAATTCGAACAACTGAAGGAGGATCACACTCCCGTTATACGATAACTCGGACTTCCGCCCTAACATGCACACGCTAGCCGACAAATATGATATGCACTCAGCTAGACAGCCCCTTTCACAACCTTCCAACTTCGTGGCCAGGTCTTGTATTGAAGACACAGAAATCTTTGTGGGGTTGGACGGTGTTTGCAGAAAGATCTTCAGGGCTGTCTGCAAGGCGGAATCCCCGGTCTGAAGTGAGGCTGTTAGGCCGTGGATGAACGATAGACGAGGTCGTGAAGGAGTTTCCTGGGCCTGGACCATCTGCCTTGACACGATCCGTGCTTCACAGAAAGCGTCATTCAATGTTTTATCTTCTGGATGCCGTCCGATCGCCACCAACAACAACTTGTGATACTGCTCAGCCTCTAGCTTGGCATTCTCATCCACAGATTGTTTCTGTCGGGGGTTTTCCTCGTTTGCAAGTCGCAGACCGGCAAGTTCATTTTGGAGTCTTTCGAGCTTCTTCTCCAGAGCCGCGACCGATTCACCCAGTTCCTGGCAGCGTGATTGCGAAGACTTGAGATCTTCCTGAGTCTTGTAATATGCATCATAGACGATGAGCAACGCCTTGAATTTTTTTTCGTGCTCGGCGTTACTATCCGAATGCAGCTTTGCATAATTTTGAGCGACAGATTCAATCTGTGTACGCAAGACCTCTGGCTCGGATGATAATTCATGGAATCTGGCTCTCAGCGCCTCAAAACCACCAAGAGCTTTTTCAATGACTTCTCCTTCTGGATTCGGGAACAGCCTGATATCCTGGAGTTCCGAGTGCCAATGCGGATAGTCAATGATGATACTTTTGACTTCATTGAAAAGCTCTTGTTCCGATTCGGTCTTCTTTTTCCGAAGCGTCTCATGGTGCAGAACCTCATGCTGCTCTTCCAATTCGGACTTCTTCAGAGCGAGATCGGCTTCCCAAGACTGGATGGCACATGCAACCACGTCTTGTTGGGCCTTGAGCTCGAGGTAACGATGATTCTCCTCTTTAAGCTCGGCCAATTTGGCAACCCACAACGGTAGGCTTTTTGGTGTGAGCCCAGTATGGGTCTCACCCGTTGCGGGATCGGTGATCTGTCGCCTTTCCAGATCATCGAGGACTCCTGTCTGCTCTTCGTTTCGAAGGCCAAGGAGTAACTGCTGTACGTGAGCCTCTTGGCTCGGTTTGAGACTTGAGGGATCAAAATCCATCATGAAGTGCCTCTTCTCAAATGTGTGTCACATAAGAATCAGTTGAGAGATCAGAAGATCGAAATCCGATTGTGAGGTGTGTTGAAGCACCTGTCACCGCCAAGCCGTTGTGGTGGTGAGGTACAATCGGGGAGCTTGCCAGCCGAGCGGTGCCCATCCTGGATGACATGGCGAGAGCCTAGCTATTATCGTCACCGTCCTCGCTGTGGTCGACTTACCAGCACACCTTTTCCAATATATATAGCTAGCCAAGGAACAATGGGTCAACCTGCACAGAATGGGAAGTGCGGTCTGGATGGTTTAATGTACTCATTCTGGTTGACATGAAAGGGGTTGACGTTACAAGTAAGACACTGCAAGACCATTTCACTTGATGCGAACGGAATTCCTTCAAACCGTCACTGCTGGATGTTTCAGATTAGCTGTGAAGCAATCAACGCAAAAGCCGGACAATCATGGACGGTACTGCAAGTCATGATTCGAAAGGATGGAATTGTGCAGACTTGAAAGTTGAAAGGTGAGTGAGGTCTCATTTCCCCTAAGGAGCGGAAGTAAAAGACAACCAGCAAGGCTGGTATTCTTCGTGTCTCTGTCAAACAAGTCCTTGACTTGCACGTCCCAATCTATGTTTCAGTTCAGCTTGGAAGTAACAGGATTTCCCCTATCTCAACGACGTGGTAGTCCGTCATTCCGTTCCTGCCAGCCCAGTAACTCCATCACTGCTTCTGGGCGGTGATGTACCAATGGGTGATATCCACAGCCTGGCTACCGATCACAAATGGCGTGCCGTTGTCATCCAAGACGGCCTTTTGGGTTCCATGCTCATCCGACACGACGATCTTGAGACCTTGAGCAGTGGCGGGTGTTTGCACGAAGATGGCGTTGGCGACGACCTGCCCTCCGAACGAAGTGCCGTAAAGGGCGCCGAAGGTCTGCTTCTGTCCGTTGGCAGGGACGTTGCCGTTGGCATTCTTGCCGGAGACCCGGTCCTCAACGTGAACGGAGACGGAGGTTGTCATCTTCTCTGGTTGTTTGTGGGAGCTGTTTTCGTCCTGGAAGAAGTTGTGCTTTGTTTTTTTTCTGAGCGAAGGTGAAGTATTCCGATTGCTGGATGATACGGATGAGGTTGATGCTGCAGTAGGTAGTAAGACCGGGACAAGCAGGAAACGAGGATCACTTTATACCCTTCACATCCTGCTAGCTGCGGTACTGGAGAGCTGAAGACGTGCATGATTATATATACATCCTGACTGGCCCAAATGTAAGCTCAAGGGTGGTCTTAACCCGGCTCAGTCATGGAGCAAGCATCGCACAGTGTCTTGGAAGTCAGCGGAGGCTCGTATTATGTCTGATGGTCACGAGCCTGGCAGAGAAGATGCGGACAAGGCGAGTAGTCGGATTGGGCTGTACTTTTCTCTTGGCTGATGGCCACGTCGGTCATCACCTGAGGTCCGCACCACGTTTCTGCACGAAATGGAATTTTTGGGCTTGGCTTTGGCTTTTTTGTGCAACATGAGGCTGCGATGGGCCACATTAGGTAGTCCTGCTGCAGGAATCTTGCGCATGTCGTGCGTAGCTGAAAAGCTGGCGTTGCGGGGAGGAGTCGAAGACGAGGCTTTCATTCGAGGCAATTTTTTGTGCGGGTTCGTATTCGGCTGCGATGCATGTCAGCTCATTTCGCCTCGTGTCAGACGTGAGAAAACAATGGCTGGCTGGCTGGCTGGGCACAATATTCGGACACGAGGTACTAGTAGTCTTGGATCGACCTTTCGCCTGATGATCACAGTGGGCTCTCCATCTGAGATGATATAGGAGATGGGTGTGAAATATGATGTGATGAAGGACGACGGAACAGGTGGCCAAGACCTGGTCTGTTCCGCTGAGCCGGGGGAGGAACGGGCCACGGCAAGCTCGGGAGGCATCGCTCATCATACAGTCCATAATAATCTCTTCTCCGAAGCAATTGCCACTCCATCCTCATGGTTGACAGCCGTCAAAGAAACAACAGAGTTGGAGATGGTAAGAAATCACACAAGAAAGAAAGACGATGGAGGATGCATCAGGTAAACACGTCCTCGAGATCCAGACTTGACGTCAGCCGAGACTTTGTTCAGGGGCATCAGCCTTGGAGACACCCGCCACCCATCCAATACCTATGAGACACATCAATTGAGGCTTCTACAGGCTAGCCTCGCAGTGAGGACAGTTTAAGTGATAGGCATGTAAGGGGGCCAATGATACACTTCGCTCTTAACGAGAAACCCAACACGATACTGTACCTACATAGAGTAACGAAAATCGAAAATTCCTAACCCATACTCTGCTTCATTAATTACCTAGGTAATGTTCCGTGTTCCAGTATTCCAGTAACCTAATAACCCAGTATTCCAGTAATCCCAGTATTCATACATCGCTATAACACAAGAGCTGTTCCTTGTTCCCATTCGCCTCCGATACCCTGCATTTTCCCACAAACCGATAACAAAAAAAGGACAGCAGTGCCAGGCAATCAACATATCAACTTTTCCTTCCTCAGAACAACGCAGACCCAACACTCCACAACGCATCCCAGGCAATCTCATGCAGCTTAACACACCAGACCCGACACTCTCAACGACCAGCAAGTCTCGAAAATGATCATGTCGCGTCCGCGGCAAATCTCTACCTTCCGCGTCTCAACAATCGACCCGCCATCGACCGCCTCGTCTCCCTCTCGACCTTATTCTCATCTTTGCTACCCTCCTTCTCCTCTTCATTCTCTTTCTCTCCCTTCCCATCGTTGTACCCGTCCATTTCGTGATCGACACTCTTCCTCGCCACACTACTGCGTCGACTACCCCGTCTGGTCGCGCTGCCTGGCGTGGTCGCTGTTGCTGCGCTCGCTTGTACTGACCGCGTCGTCATAACGGGCGATTGGAATGTAGGATTCGTATTGCGTTTGGCGGCGCTAGCGTCCTTCCCGGCGTCGCCGTCGACGACAATCGTTTCGGATTGGTCTTCAGATTCGTCCTCCGCGTGTTTCGCTGGAACTTCTAGTTCGGCTTCAGTCTTAGTAGTGGCGGGAACGGCCTCGCTTGCGGGTTTCTTCTCAGATTCAACTGTGGTGGTGGCCGGCGTGGAGTCGAGCTTTTCTTCGGCTTTCTTTTCGCTGGGCTCATCCGTACCTGTCATCTGCACATCTCCATCTGTAAGTGAAGGTTTAGAGACAGAAGCATCTTGCTTTGGCGCATCAGCTGGAGCATCACTCTTTGCCTCCGTCGTTTCCGCTTGCACTATTGCCGCCGGCGTAGACTGTGTAGGTGCATTTGTCATTTTCTCGTCTGCACCGGGAACACCCGCCACAGCGCTAGCCGCGCCGACGGTGATCGTGCTGCTCGACTGTGGTCGTGGTGGCAACGTGTTGAGGGAAGGCGACTTGCTCTGAAAACCATTCGACAATTCAGCTCCAGATTGGGTCAGCAGTGGCTGCTGCTCCTTTCGCGCCGCTTCACTCGCACCAAAATCACCCTGCAAGCTCTTCGGTTCTGGCTTTGGCGGTGGCCCTGATGAGAATGGTCCAGGTCTGTACCAGTCATGTCGTACGGCCGAGAAAACATTCACCGGACTTTGACCCGCCATCTGCGGCGCCGACCTCTTTGCCTCATCAGTCGTTGCAGAGAAAGGTTTACTCCCATTCATGCTCGCGATTGTCGCGGGACTGCGCTTGATCTCGTCGCTTAATGCCGGGCTGGCTGTTGTTGGACTGGGCCTATAACCCGCCGGACGCGTGTCGGGATCATACGAGCCGGGCGTTTCTTTGCGAATATACGGTCTCGTCTCCAATCCTCCGAGGGCCTCCTTCGTCTTGGTCTTGATCTTGTGATTCTTAGGGTCAGCCATGGTCCCTCCTGAACCTCTTCCGTGCTTGAGTTCGTGCTCTTCGACTTCCTTGATAGGCACGCCGTACCGTTCAAGCGCCTTGTCGAGACTGCCGATCGTTCCCTTGGGCTGCGCGTGGTTCTTGACGATATGACATTGCAATCCATGTACCGTGCGCCAGTCGATACGCGAACAGCCCTCGTGATTGCAGCGGAGATACATTTCGACGGCAGGCCCAGTCGGATTGTCT
This sequence comes from Vermiconidia calcicola, assembly GCA_035928285.1. NCBI lineage: Eukaryota > Fungi > Ascomycota > Dothideomycetes > Mycosphaerellales > Extremaceae > Vermiconidia > Vermiconidia calcicola. Next base: position 485,462 of record JAXLQG010000001.1, on the reverse strand, counting down.
GCGGTCCCACCCACTCCGTATGATGTCCAAATACCACGATTCAAGCTGTCAACTCGCTCGCAGTGGTGGTGTCTGTTCGCGAAAGCCTCGGACATTTGATAAGGATGAGTGGTTGAGGGGGTCCGCTTACTACCGCTATTCGAGGCTGCGGGAGATGGGGCGCTCGTGGGTGTGGTTCCATACTGTTGGAAGCGGTCTCTGTCTACTCCGTTGTTGCCTGCCGGGCCAACTGGGGTTCTGTTCGCTTCGGTATCAGCTGCTGGTCGAGCTAATCCCGCATGGGAGGCAGGAGGTGTTGCTGTCGATCTCGCGTTCACGGATGCAAACCCGGATGGTGGAGGGGCGTTGATAGAGGCAAAGCCTGAAGAAGTGGTCGTTGGTGGTGGTCGAGTGTCGTAGCTCGACGATGTTTGACGTGGTGGCTGGGAAGCTGCATTTGTGGCAGGCGTTACAGGAGATTGTGCATTGGTACCTGGTCTGGAATGTGGCGAAGAAGGACGACCAAGGAGTCCTAAGCCAGGTCGGTCTGAATTTCTATCAGGAGGCCCTTGAGGTAAGCCATTGGTGGTGGTTTTCGGGGACGATGCATTCGGAGTAGTGGAATAAGGCCCATGTTGATAAGGTCTGGAAAATGCCGAGCCTGGGTCACGATAGAAAGAGTACGGCGGTGCTGAGAGGCCACTCTTCGTCGACGAGGCTGAAAGGCTAGACTGAGCTGACGGCCTCGATTGTGACGGATTGACAGAGTCAGGGTGACCAGGAGGACCAACTTGATGTCGCTTTGCAGGCGGAGGGACGGCCGGAAGGGACGACGGAGGAGACATGGATGGGCCAGACACGTTTCGCATTCCAGCCTTGGGCGACTCATCAAGGGGCAGACCACGTTTGAGACGTTTCAAGCGGCGGCGGAGATTCTGTTTTGGATTAGCATAGTATTGAGAAGTGCATACAAACCTACAGTTTCCTCTTCATCCAAATCATGCTCAAAGAATTGCGTAAAGGCAGCATCTTCTCGTTTGCGGCGAGCGGCGATTCTAGCGTCTCGACGTTGACGAGCGTCTAAGATGGTAGCCCATTTCTTGTCTTGAGCCTCACGTCTACGGCGGATCTTCTCATCCTTACGTTGACGCTTGGCCTTGAGCAAATCATACTTTTTGTCATTGTGCGTCTCGACACGGCTCAACTCGTCAAGTCGAGCTTGAACAGCATCGGCTGATTCCAGAGCGTGCTTCGATGGAGGTGGTGGTAATGGAATGGGTGCTGTCAAAGGACTGGCAAATCTGTAGTCTTCACCACCACCAACCGAAACGTCACTGTCGGATGACTCGGGTTCCATGGCGTCCATACGATTCGTCGGCGAACGATGAGGCGGTTGATGAAAGCTTCTTAGTGGGTTGTAAGAGGATTCCCATGTCGAACGGGGCCACTGGTGGAAAACAATTAGTGACGAGCCCGAATCAACGAAGCGAGAGTTGGATAGTGTCGCGGCAGAAGAAAAGAAAGGCGGTATTCGCGATAGCGGGAACGATCGGATGAGGTGATGGAATGGTAATCTGCTTGATAAGGGACAGACAGATAGAGGGTTCGCACCATACAGTGAGTAGTGGGAGAGAACGGAATGGGTAAAGAGTAAAGACACACAGGAGTGAGTGTATTGGGCAGGGTGGAGGAGGGCAGAGAATAGCGTGAATAGCGCCGAATTGGATCCAGGGATTGGGTAAAGAATTGGGCTTTGACTTCCTGCAAAAGCCCATTTTCCCGGCGCCAAGATAAGCAACAGAAGCCGAAATGTGGAGGGGCCAGTGCGCTTAACCAAGTGGTCCTAACGCAGACCAAGATCGAAGCCACTGGCACACGCGGACAAGCGAGGAGGCACAGGGACCAGTGCCAGTTCGAGCTCGGCATTTTTCGCGTTGTTCGCTAGTTCGTGGAGGTGGCAAGTGATGAACTGGTGTGGTTTGACAAGGTAATGACAGCTGTTCTGCTTCCCAAATCCAAGGTTGTGGTGTGGGCTGTCTGTTGTTCATTGCTCGTGCTCCAAACACCATGGTCGCATCTGTATACAACGTGTATCTGGTGCTTTGTTTTTTTCGGTGCGATTGAGGGCAGGACAAGATGAAGAGAAAAAAGTCAATCATAGACATACCTCGGATCCCAGGTCAGAAACCTTGCGTGGATGGTCGGATGGTGGCCGCGAAAACATCTTGCCGCTGAGATGTGTATACCAATGGACGCGATCTCAATGCATATGGATGGATCAAGTGATTTTCCACGGCGCGCATCCAGGTCGAAGAAGACAGAGTGGTTTGGTAGCACAAGACAACCAGGCAGCGTGTACAAATTGACGGACGAAGAAAGAAGAAGTAAGATGCCCAGGTAGAGGGTGACGGTCGATCGGATTGTGAGACAAGCGGAGTAGCAAAAGAAGAAGAGAGAAGAAAGGGAGGGAGAAATTTAGTTTAGACCGGCAACGAGGTCTAGAAGTTGGGAATGATACGTGAGAGGTGGCTTAGGTGGGTGATAGGGAATCGGATGGGCTGGATAGGGAAGGTGGAAGCCTAAGACAACCCAAGGAGAAGCGAAGGCAGTCCCGGGCAGTAAGTGAATGAATACCTCGCTCGCACAGCCTGGAACTGCCACTGACTGATAGGTGACTGCAGTGGGTGAATGGGTAAGTGGCTCGGTGGCTACGACAGAAGGAATAAAAAAAGGTAAAGGGTTTGGAGGAAAGATGAAAGAAGCGGGTTCTCGCTTGAGAAAGGGTGGCACTAAAACCAGCTCGGGCACCTGGGCCAATAGGGAATACGGGAACCAGCAACTCCAATAGAGAATTTGACGAGATTGATGCACTTAAGGCATCGGCCTAAGCCCTCTGTGGTCGATGAACCCGTAATGACTCCCGGAGTATGGAGTACGTTACAATCTATTCTGTATCACTGTATCATACCTACCTGGGTAGGGGCTTCATGAGGAAGCTTGGTGTGCAAGGTTCCAATACTACCTTATACTCGTAATATGTAACTCCTGCTCCTGCTCCTGCTCCATAGTGTTTGAGCCATGTAGCATCCCGTGTATAGCCGACACATGACCACCATCAGCCACCAATTCTATGTTTACATGGTAGGTACGGAGTAGTGTGGGTAGGTATGATGGTCAGCAGCCCGATAAGCGTCGGCTGATGGGTCTCAGCTACGGGGAGTCGGGGAGGATTAGGTAGCTCGGGTAGGTAGGTATGCTCCAGTACAGGCACTACAGGGTATGCTCGGTATGATCAGGCATACCTGGATAGTGGCTTGCCACGCTTGCCCAGAACTGCCACGCCCATGCCTACCTAGCCTCCCACCCGCTCCCGGACTTTGATCTGGGCCTGCACCAGCCATGACTGGGTGGCTACTCACCTATTCTAACGGTGACTGGCAGGAAGAGTGTCCATGTCTTGCTTTTGGGCGTTAAGTGGCAAATACATTCGGTACCTCTACACGCTCTATTGTGTACTACCATGCCTGACCATGTTACTTTCCCTGAACCAGATTTTGCTCCTTCAATAGTTAGCCACCCCCCTTTTTAAACTCCCCGTACGAATGATAGGCGTCTTAGCTCCAAAAACCTGCATCATCAATACGAACTCGCTAGTCATTCTTGTCCTGTGATTGATGTACTATACTCCCTATCTTACAGGATGCCCATCTGTGCCGTCCTCAGGCTCTGGAGGTCTGGACAGGTGTCCTCCGATCTTCACGACCCAGTCTCCGACTCTCCAGCTCAAGTCAAGGCAGCCGAGGCAAATTTCTAAACCTGTCTGACAACGAATCTCATACTATTCCTAATTCTTACTTATGCCGCGTTGTAACGGAGAGGCATATGGGCTTTTTGCTTTCCCTTACTCCGTATGGAGTACAATGACGCTCCCACAGTAAGGCATAAAACTTGTACCTGGCTAAGGTATCTCACACAGTCCACATGGCCGCACAGGCACTACTGTACAGTCGGGTACCAAGACAAACCCTTTCCCCCTTCAAGCCATCTGCATCATCATGCGGCAAGTCACACAGACTCATCAAATAGCTCGTACTACTATGTATATCCACGCATGTCATGATCGTCTGATTGGGTCTCCATATCGGCCACACAACTGCAATTCCTCCTCCCACCTTCATGTTTTTCTCGTATCCCTCTACGGAGACTGTAATCCTCAGTCCTCAGAGTCTCCTATTTGGAATCTGAATCCCTCGGGTCCCCGTCTCCGCTTTTCTCTCTCTTTAAACATCTTCTCTTCTGTGGCCTCTATCCGTGTCCTATCATCTTCTTCGACAACCTTTCTGTCCCGTCAGATTTGATTATCTGCAGTGCTCTCCGTCACCACAGATTCGTCATCATGAGGCTGTGGCTGCCTGTATCTATCGTCAGCTTGGCTCCACCACCTCATGTCAGTCCGCAAGCCCCCTGACCTCTTCTCAAGAGCAATAACCCCAAGTTGCGACGAGTACGAGTCCGAAACCAAACGGGAACATGTATGCAGCCGTCACATCCGCATGCCGGCCGTGATCAATTTCTTGCTTATGCTATACTCGTCTTAGTACATGTAATATCAACCAACTTGAATCTCCACCAGACCAGCATACGGGATCCAGTCCGAGATGATACTGATCACAAACAAACTCCCTTTTTCACGTACTACTATGGTAGTACGCACCATCCCTACCTTGCCGCATTATCCGAGGCACGAACAAGAGCAAGCATGCTAAAATAGGCCAGCATACCTAGGTAGGCATACAGTGTCGGAGAGGAGATTATTTTCTTTCTACTATTCAGACACGCGACACACCCATCTCAATCTCGCCCCCATCAGGCCCCGGGTATGTCCAGACTCAACTAATTACATAATCTTCCTTTCCATCCAACACACATCTCGTTTCGATGGGCGTTGCAGAAAGTGTGTAGATGTTTCATGATTGCAGCCACCACTCGCCATTTGCCCCCCTCGTATGCAGATAGGTAGTCATGGCCCAGCAGATCCATTCCAGTCCGTCGCTCCATCGCCAGCCAATAAACAAGATTTCCTTTGCCCGTTTGATAAGACAACTCGGAGAAGGTCTGCATACATCATCACACCAGAGAAGCTGAGTGGCCGGCCACAATCCGAATAAGAGAAAAGGTCGAGTACAGGGATATCATTAAAATACAAGTCGCTTTTTGTTACGGTGTTGCCGCTTCTCAAGGCTTCTGCTCACCGCCCTGTTGGGAACCGGCGTCGCCGCCTGGGGGTGGTTGTTGTTGCTCTTCACGAGCCTTGTGCATCTTGTCAAACAGAGTAAGTGCGGATGCTTGGAGTTCGTCGATCTTGGCCTTCATCTCTTCCGCAGTGGCAGTGCCCTCACCAGTCTGGTTCTTGGCAACATATTCACGGAGAGAGGCAATCTTCTCGCGGATGTTGTCAGCTTCGGCCTTGTCCAGCTTGTCTTCGAATTCCTTGAGAGCCTTCTCGGTGTCGTTCAGCACGCTGTCGGCACGGTTGGCAGCTTCAATGGCAGCCTTGCGCTCCTTGTCTTGAGCACCGTATTTCTCGGCATCGCTAACCATGTTCTCAATTTCAGAATCAGATAGACCAGAGCCGGAAGCAATCGTGATGGACTGATCCTTGTTTGTGGACTTGTCCTTGGCGTGGACGTGGACAATAGAGTCGGCATCAATGTCAAATGTGACCTCAATCTGGGGAACACCACGGTGGGCAGGTGGAATGCCAACCAATTGGAAGTTACCGAGCAGCTTGTTATCACGGACGAGCTCTCGTTCACCCTGGTAGACCTTGATCTCAACAGCAGTCTGGAAATCGGCAGCAGTAGAGAAGATCTGGGACTTCTTGGTTGGGATGGTGGTGTTTCGGTTGATCAGTCGGGTGAAAACACCACCGAGGGTTTCGATACCGAGAGACAGAGGAGTGACATCGAGCAGCAGAACATCCATGACCTCACCAGCGAGGACGGCACCTTGAATAGCGGCACCAATGGCGACGGCTTCGTCAGGGTTGACAGACTTGGCGGGATCGCGGCCGAAGATGCTCTTGACTGACTCGGCAACCTTAGGCATACGTGTCATACCACCTACCAGGATAACTTCCTGGATATCCTTAGCCTGGAGGTTGGCATCCTTCAGAGCCTTGCGGACAGGGTCGATAGTCTTGGTGATCAGAGGATCGACCAGCTTCTCGAGCTGCGCCCGAGTCATCTTGAGGTTGATGTGCTTTGGTCCAGAGGCATCGGCAGTGATGAAGGGTAGGTTGACGTCGGTTTGTAGTGACGATGACAATTCAATCTTGGCCTTCTCGGCAGCCTCACGGATACGTTGAATGGCCATGCGGTCGTTGGATAGATCAATGCCGGAAGACTTCTTGAAGTCTTGGACAATATGACGCACAAGGGAGATATCAAAGTCTTCACCACCCAAGTGAGTGTCACCGTTGGTAGACTTGACTTCGAACACACCCTTCTGAATCTCAAGGATCGACACATCGAAAGTACCACCACCAAGATCGTAGACGGCGACAATTCGGTCCTCTTCCTTCTCGAGACCATAGGCGAGCGCAGCCGCGGTGGGTTCGTTGACCACACGCAGGACGTTCAGACCAGCAATTTGACCGGCGTCCTTTGTGGCTTGCCTCTGCATATCATTAAAGTAGGCCGGAACAGTAACGACACCGTTCTTAACAGGCCTTCCCAGGTATGCTTCAGCGGTTTCCTTCATCTTTTGCAGAACCATACCACCGATTTGAGAGGGAGAGTATCTTTCGCCGCGAGCCTCAAGCCAGGCATCGCCATTGGTGTGTTGTACGATCTTGTAGGGGACTTCCTTGACGTCGCGTTGGCATTCGGGGTCTGAGAATTTTCTTCCGATCAGACGTTTTGTGGCGAAAAGGGTGTTTTCGGGATTGACAACAGCTTGTCGCTTGGCCGCAATACCGACCAGACGTTCGCCACCCTCGGTAAAGGCGACGACCGACGGTGTTGTTCTTGTACCTTCGGCGTTTTCTATTATGCGTGGCTGCTTGCCTTCCATTATAGCGACAGCCGAGTTTGTGGTACCCAAGTCAATACCAATGACGGAGCCCTTGACCTTCTCAGTCCCCTCGGGAGCATCGGTTGAGGCATATCGAGAGATTATTGAGGATCGCGGTGCGCGAATCTGGGAGAGGCGAGAGATGGGAGATGAGCGTGGAAGCTGGCGACAGTGATTAGTACGAGGCGATTGATTGATTCATGATTCATGATGTACTTACAGCTCGGGATAACCTCGAGGCAATCATGATTGCTCTATTGAAACAAGGCCAGAAACGGAAAGTAGATGAACAATGAAGAACCAAGAAGGGTTACTATGGGAGGGAAAAGGACGATGTAAGAGAATCGAGCGTGATGGCGATGAGCTCAGGATGTAGAAGCAGCTTCGAGATATAAAGAGCGCGAGTTAGAAAATCTTCCAAATCTTTCGATTCGGCTCGCCCTCGGTCTTGGCACTAGGGAAACTACTCCGAACTCACGTGCGTCACCATTGCATTGCATTCCTTACTCACCTTCACCCTTGCTCTTCGCTACGGAGTAGCCAGCTTGTAATTCTAGTCTTTGAAGAACAGTTAGAAGGGGAGTAACCGAAGAAGTCGAAGAAATCGAAGAAATCGAAGAAGACGAAGTCACACCGACCAGCTCGAGCAACGAACTGACTCTACTATGCAAGGAAACTTAGGCTAGACGTTGAGCGCTGGACTCCTGAGATTGGTCTAGCAAGATCTAGGGCTCCTGTCCTTACGAGTAGTTCAAGCTGGTTTATGCAGGATAACGGAATCAAGAGGACCATCCATGGCTTGAATGCAGTCTGCAGATACAGTGAGATGAGATGAGCATAAGGCGGCATCACCCTCGTCCTAAACGGGACAGTACCGTTTGCCGCCTGCGCAGCGTGTTTGGTGTCTCGGTGTCTCTCTGAGCGCGTCAATTGATTCTCGGGATTCATCCCCGCAGCCAAACTAAACTCGAAAGGTGCAGTCAAAGCAGCCTCATACTCCTCATACTGATCGCATCACATCACAATTGCAAACCAGCCGGTCCTTGCATTCACAAGCATCTAATTAACTTCACAATTAACCTGAGGATGATCGGAGGCTACATCCTCACTACAAGCTCAACTCCGTTCACTTTCTCCCCTATGATCCTACAATCCGAATCCCTCCACCTCTCAGGCATGCCTCTCATATCCTAAAGCCTCGTCCTTCCGCGAAATGACCGTACCCGACCGCGAACTATGCCTCAATCCTACACAAGGCCTGGCCGCACTGAGGAAGTTCTATCCTACTAAAATCGCCATACAACATCACCAACTGCGCCGTTACATCAGTGCTTCAGATGGCGGCTTCCTCTACTACGTCACAAGCTACGATATCTTTGTCCTCGACCTCGCAACCAAGCAGACCTCCCTCCTAGCAACAATCCCTTTCGAAGCAAGATGTCTCGCGGCAGATTTGGGCTGGGTCTGTGTCGGTGGAGAGATAAACGGAGACTGTGCATTCCTCAAGGTCGAGAAGGACGAACACGGTCACCCAAAATGCTTCGGACACGATCTGGTGGTGGATTTGCTCGGAGGTGAAATAGTCAATTCAATGAACATACACACCATGATACACGACGGCAAAATACCCGACGAGCCGGTGGTTTTGATCAGCAACAATGATAAGACGGTCAAGGTCTATTCTCTAGCAGAACGGCGGGTTCTGACGACTTTCTCCCATCAAGTACCCATGAATTTTGCTGCAATGTCTCCGGACTCTGAAATCATTGCAGCAGTGGGCGACTCCGACAAGGTACATTTTTACCAACGTCAGCTCGACGTAGAAGGCCATGTCGGGATTACTGGTCAGGTTACATATCCCAAGTACTCCTGGAAGCCTCTACCCGAAGTAGTGGTGCCCACAGGTGACCCCGTTCAGGAGGATTTCAGCTTTGCCGTCGCCTTCTCACCTTCTGGCCATCTCTGTGCTTCATCTTCCCAAGGAGGTTCAATTACCGTTTTTGATATGGATCGACTAGTGCACAGTGAAGGACCGCCTGGGAAGTCTATACTCTATACTTTCAGGTCCTCTCGACCCACGCTGTGGGGGTGTGTTAGGGCAATGGCATTTTCTCCTGCCCCTTGGGATATTCTTGCCTGGGCTGAAGACCATGGAAGGATAGGCCTGGCAGACGTCAGACAATGCTTTATGAGGAGGCAGGTCCTGGAGCTGGACAAACAAAAGGTTGAAACGGTAGATCTTGAGGATGGTACGCCCGTTGCCTATCGAAATCTTGGAATCAAGGACCGATTGAAACAACAGCATCTTGCCCGAATGAGAGCGATTCGAGGCATGTCCTCTCAGGAAGCCGCGTCGGAATTAAATATTGACGACCTGGCCACCGAATCTAACCGACGCCACAACCGACAAGATCTGTTGACGTACCATCAAGGACTTGATCTTGACGCTCGAGAAAGATCCGTGATTGATGCGCTCGAAACGACCATGGACAATGTAGGGCAGCCTGACCCCCCTTTCAGTATCAGTTATACTTCTTCGCCGCGGCTGAGGGAATCGACCGATGGCAGAAGAGGGTATGATGTACGATTGCTGAATCCTCCTTCGGTGTCAAGTGGTGTTCAGTCTCATCAGCCGAGAAGGAGAACATCAGTGGTTTTATCTGATTCTACTGCCAATGCTAGTCGATACCTTGATCCAAATGAAAGTCAAACGACTAGATTGTCTGCATCTCCAGGCCGCATAGGCGACGATGATGACCTTTCTGTCATGTCGACGCGCCAGCTTGGTCCGTCCAATCCTCGAGCAGTGTCGAGCAATATTCCACCAAGTGATCCTTGGCATGTGATACAATCTGCCTTGGAGACAGCACGAGAGTCGGACAACAGCAACCGGGTTACCCTGGCCCGCATCGAAGCCGCTCTAGAAGCCGAACGACGACTGGGGACACAACTTGAACGTCAATTGGCGGATGAACGGCAACTGTCGACACTGCTCAGGAGGCAGCTCGATACTCAACAACGGCTGCTTATGGAGAATTCATCTCAGCTGGATCACCTTCGGGCCGTCGCCAGAGATTCTAATGCTCATGTTGAAGCTTCCTTAGAAAGGGTCTTTCAGCGTCAACTCGCCGACGAGGAACATTTTCTACGTCAACGATCACAGGAATTGCAAAGTGAGCTGAACGCCGGGGAAGAGTACGCCCGTAGGCTTTCAGTCGAAAGAGCTCGATTATTATCAGCCAGGATCCAAGGCGAGTCGCCCGATGAAAGAGATTCCAGTTCTGCACGCACCAGCACCCTACCGACGACCAACCTCCGCTCGCCTGAAACAAGCAACAGTCTCTCCAGCGTCCTAACCGACTATACCGAAGCGAGACAACAAAGACTCGCCCATATTGAGAATCTCCAGCGACAAGTCCGTCGAGCCGAGTCACGAGTAGCACTTGCGACCAACGACGTCCAAGCGCTCGAGAATGCTATACGCCGTGAATTCGGTCGGCCAGCGGATGGCAGCAGAGGAGGACCGGATGAAGCCGAGAATTTGATCCGCCGAGCAGCGTCCACGAACTCGAACGATGTTGGGCCGAGCTTTCAAGACTGGCGGGCCGGGCTCGTGCAACTCCCACCCGGCATCAGTCGGACTGTTCCGCGTCGAGTTCAACCGTCAATGGCTCAACTCCGCGAAGCACGCATGGAACGACTCTCTGAATTAGCGGGCCGCGTGCCCGATGCAGAGCTGCGTCTCGCCCGCATGATGTTCATGTCCGGCATGTCGGGGAGTCGCTCGCTCGATGCGAATGGCAATTGGACGCCGGGCTCGGGTCTGCACAGAGTTCTTGCAGGAGCGTCAAGTCTAGCAGCGAGTGGTAGTGGTGCTGCATCCGGCGAACGTTCAACGACCACGACGGCAGAGGACGCCATGAGAGAAATGGGACCTGGGACTGCAGGCATCGGCTTCAGTCCCGATGGTCAGTATCTGTGAGTTTCGAAACCCTTCGCCTTCCCGATATCTGTCCTTGCCTTGAAGGACGCCCCCGCTAATCTGAGTGATTGATACTAGCTTCGCCGGCTCCGAGGAAGGTATTTACGAGTTCAAAGTCAACCTGCGCGATCGCATGACGTTCCCTGCTATTGAGATGCGTTGAGCTTCGACGGATTGCGGCATTGCGGATTGCTTGGGGCTGGGCCGAGAGGATATGCGGGCTGTGTGCTGCCATATTCTTTTTCAGTGTATTAATTGTTGTATCCTTACCTTACGAACGCCGATGATCTGATGCGCTTGCTTGGGTTGAAACATCTGGGAGCTATGGAGCGTGCTGTTATCCGGTCTGCTTTTTTGCTCGTCGTCTTTGTGGGCGAAATGGCGTTCAAAACATAGCATTTCATTTTGGCCTGAGCTTGAAAGCACACAAAGGGAGCGAGTTGATTCACCTAAGGTAGTCAAGCCGTACATGAGGATATCTATTCTTTCCATCATATTGTCACATTGTGTTCAGACTCGATTCTTTCATGCATTTTACAATTCGATAGGCGTATCGTATCTCCTTACTCTCTTCGACTGGACAAAAATTTCAGCTCTTCTATTCTCGAATGTCTCGAAGATATTGTACAGACTACTGCTGCTGCTGCTGCTGTTGCTCTCCTTCAGGCCCTTCAAGCACCAACATGCCAATGCCCTTGTCCGTCTTCAAGTCATCGATACTTTTCACCTTGATCTGCATGACCCTGAGCACCGTGTACTTGTGCTTGCTGTGGACGACCTTTTTGTGGCGATTGCGCCTCTTTTTCTTCTCCTTGTCCATCATCGGGTTTGTTTCCAGACCCATGACGCGCATGCGGCACTCGAACAGCCGCTCGTCGATGTACTGCGGCTCGCCTGTGCGCTTGGCGTCGTAGGACTCTGTGTTCTTGGCTCCCGCCTTTAAAGTGTAGTCCCGGCTGCCGAGGATGCTGGCGCGGTTGAAGCGCAAGATGTCGCCGGGGGAGACGCCGTGCATGTGGAATGGCAGGCGGAGGATGTCGCCTTCGGTTAGGAGGTAGGGGAATTTGTGGATGTGGGAGACTATGTAGTGTGGCTTTTGGAGTGTGAGGCGTGGGAGGAGGGTTTGCAGGGAGTGTGAGAGGACGAGGGGCCCAGTGAGGGAGTGTGTTGAGCTGGAGCTTCCTTCAAGGTTGGAGGTTGGTGTTAGGACTGTTGTTGAGGATCCAGAGGTTGATGTTGGTGAGATGTTGCCTGCGCCTGCGCCGTCGAGGAAGGAGGTCGGTGGGATTTCGGCTTGGGTGTTGTGGAAGTCATGCGGTGGACTGTTGATGGACTGTTGGGTCGCTGCTTGGTGCAGGCCACGGGAATGGAAGGGGAGGAGGAAAGATGCTGGTGCTGGTCGACTGGGTTTTGAGGAGAGGTTCAATGCGCTTTGGAGGAGGGACCGCGATGAGATGTGATGTGAGCGAGTCTGTTCTGGTCGTCGCAGGGTTCTGAGATTGTGTTAGCTACTAGCTGAGGCATGGCTCCGACACGTTTGTCGAGAGAGAGAGAGAGAGGTTCTGTTCACCTTGTGGAAGTGCTGGAGAGTGCTGCCCTCGAGGGCATTGAATCAAAGATGCATTTTATCATGCGTCCACAGATGCGACACATGGTTTTTTCCAGCCCTTCGACCGGGCTTGCACTCGGCGGCTGCCCTGGGGAGGTTTGATTTGCAAGTGAGGCTCAAGATTGAGAAGGGCTTTTGTAGCGCTCAATGCGACTTTCGTAGGAAGTTGGATCTTCGACAATTCGAGCTGAGCAGACGGTGCAGACTTTCTTGGCCGGTCACGTGTGACAGATGTGTTTCTTCGTTCGAGCATTCGTGCCACAAGACGTCGCTGTTTCGCGAACGGAGGGGCTTTTAATGGCCAAAAGACACAGACAACTCTCTAATAAGTCTAGTAGCTCGAGATGAGATTCTCGTCAATAAGCCCGAGAACCTTTGGATTTAGCTACAGTGCGTTTCATCAAGAGGGTATGACTCTTCGCCGAAGCTACTTCACACGGGGCTCGAGCCTTGCTTACATAAGACATTTCCACCGACTTAAGAACCTGCAAGAGACAATAAGCTCGTGTCATTTTCGTATCAATTTTGAGATGATTCGTGTACTATATACGAGAGTAAAACTGTTGTGCAATTCCATCACACCAGACCGGAAAGCAGGGAGCCGCATGAGCAACTACTCTTTCGTGATATGGCCCAAAAGCCGTCCTAGCACACCTCTGACATGGCGCGGATTACCGACCTTAAGTGTTGTCAGTACCAGAGCAACACTGGTTGCAAAGACTGCTTGTTCTCTCCGCTGATGCTGTTTGTCATACACACGAGGCAGCATAGTGGCCAATGCTCTGGGCGCCACGAAGAAAGCTATCTCTTGTCTTCGACTCGGCTTCTCCAGCAGTATGGACCATCCACACGCAACGCAGCCAGCCAGAACACAGAGCCCGGAATCCCACATTTGCGGTGTTATGGTCTTGTATGAAAATACCCTTGGACCCAATCGTGTCCGTGCCAGGCACACAGAATAGTAGAACATTGCGACAAATGCCGCCAAAAAGGACGAGGACCGAGCAGCGCCTTTCAAAGCTCTCATTGGTGACTCAAGGTTCGGATGGCGAAGTCGCGCGAGCAGTTGAAGAGGCACGTATAAGCCCATTGCGAATTTCCAGCTGCGCCAGAATCTCGAGGCTGCATGTACCTCACAACTCTTGCCAGTGCCGCAGTGATACAACTCGCACGGGATGGGTATCGTCTTTGTGGGATCACCATATTCTTCTGGCAAGTGGAGCTCGCGGCACAAGCTCTCAAGAAGAGGTGCTTTGCCCGTGTCCTGTCCATACACGAATTCTCCTCGTCGAACCAATCGAAGAGCTTGGATCAGTCGAGAATCGATGTTGGCAGCCTTCGAGATCCACTGGTTGTAAGCTGGAGGGAGTCGCTCTGGAGAATAGAACCATGACCACATGATGATGGCGGCAGACATTGCAAATATTGTCGGGTCTGCCATTTTGCGAATGCTGTTTGCAATTCTGTGGTTCTTTTGCTCTGGGTGCCATGATCGGGACCGACTTCGTGTCCACACGGTGATGACTGCCACGTCTAGAGCTCGGCAGAAGGCGAACAGGGTAAAGTCGATGGTTTTGCCAGCATAGTTTGGGTGATACGATGGCGGAGGTAGGTGGTGCTGGTTTGGCGACTCCAGGTTGCTGACGTCGGATGTGTTGGATGAGCGGGATTTAGCGCGCTTGCGTGCCCAATTCTCATCACGATTGAGCAGGTCAAACGCTAACCATGCCGATAAGAACGAACAGATGAAATGGATGTGCTTCGAAAACTTGTTGCTGGCATCTCGGGCTCCTCTCTGGGATCTTAGAGAGAGAACCCATAGAAGGATTGTCCGGACAAGGCGAGGGAGGGCTGTCGCTCCGCCGATGATGATTGCGGCGGCGGTGGGAAAGCGGTTCAGTTGAGTGGAAGTTTTGAGAATGTTACAAAGCAAGGATATGCTCTCCTGTACAGAGACATTCTCCTTTCTCAGACTTCTCAGGAAGCCGAAGAGCCTCGGCCCTGTCACAGTGATGTATCCTAGGGCGTATGCTCGGAGGAGTGGCTTGATAGCATCGACTTCAGCGCGGTTAATCAAGTTCGTCTTGCCCATCCTCTATGCCGCATTCGCAGAAAGACTGCAGGCGATCGTAAGACACGCTACTCAACGGTCGTGTTTGAAGAGAACAACTTGGAGGAATGTTTGGGTCCCCGACTTTAGATGTGACGTTGACCTCCTGATCTTGGCAACAACCTCGGCAGGGATTGAGACAGAATATGGTCGGCGCTTCACATGCAACAAACTGACAGTTTCTCTTGAACGCAGCGCCATCACGAAGACTAGTATGCTTGACGGATGCCCTCTCTGGTTGCTCAGCGATGGGACTCCTGCTTGATCTACACGATATATGAT
The DNA here is from genome assembly GCA_035928285.1 of Vermiconidia calcicola. Taxonomy (NCBI): domain Eukaryota; kingdom Fungi; phylum Ascomycota; class Dothideomycetes; order Mycosphaerellales; family Extremaceae; genus Vermiconidia; species Vermiconidia calcicola. Next base: position 470,426 of record JAXLQG010000001.1, on the reverse strand, counting down.
CTCTCATCGGGTGATTCAGCAGTGGGCATACCGAGACGTTAAGCACGAATCTCAGCTTGAATCCCTACAAGGAGGGCGCCAGCACCTTGCATCTGCCTTGTGCAGTGATTTCAAGTAGGAATACGGCGCCAGAGTCCAGTGGTATCCCGCTCCATGTAGCCTCTGTTCCTCGGTGTTTCCTTTGCATCCCTGGAGCTCCTCCTGAATTCTCCTCTCTGGCTCGCCGAGCGATTTGCTTGCCCCGTAGGCTCGGGTTCAGGTGCTTGTGATCGTTTGCTTCTTGCACGGTCGGTCTGTCCTGGCAGCTCATTCGGTTGTCTTGCAGATCTGCTCCTTAGTCGTTTCTTCGCCTGCGTCTTCGCTTCAGGGGCGGGATCTTCCTTCGGTTGTCTTGTATGTCTGCCATCTAATTGTTTCTTGGCCTGCGTTGTCGCTTCAGCGGCGAGATCTTCCTTGCGCTTCCTGAGATTTTCTCTGTAACGCCGGTTGTGACGCCGGTTTTTTTCAGTCCTTCTTCGCTTCTGATCGGCCTCGGCCTCCTCGGGACCGTAAAATAGAACGCTCTCATCGCTGTCGTATGCACCATTGTCTTCGCCATCTGCTGTCTCCACTTGGCCTCTCGTCAGCAACGACGTGGACTCGCCTACCGAGGGCTCCATACCTAACGATCTTGGAAACTTGGTGTCTGGGAATTTGACATGAGACCCCAGTACAACTGCCAGCCGTTCTTCTTCGGTTTCTCGGCCGGCGAAAAGACCAGCGATAACATTGGGGTCGCAGGCAGTGAAAGCATTGACGTGTTTCTGTAATGTCACTAACGCATCGAATTCTGTAGGCATCTGGTCGCTTATTTGTCGCTCCACCTCTACCCACCTCTGAGCATCAACGTCAGGTATCTGTTTGCGAAAACCTCTTTCACCATTGCTTGGTCCGTAAAGGAGGGTATCAGCGTGCTGAGACAATTGAGGTCGCGCGGATCGAGCCACGAAGTACCATTCAGGGACGGCGGCCAATTTCTTCTCATAACTTCGCTCGCTGGGCGAAAGGACGTCGTGCCCGGTCATGTTCATGTGCTTGTATCTGTCAATTGGGGTCAATACTAGTAGCCTAAGGTGAATCAAGCATGAGAGGAGTGCGAAACGGTAGTAACGACAGTCTTACCTCGAGACCTCAGATGTGGTTTCCATGCCATGAACAGGCAACGGCTTGGCGAATACCTCCAGAGATACCTAGGTACCTGAGGTGGCTTCAGTGCAGACTGTGACGCGCAAAAGAGGATGAAATGAACAGAGAGATGTCAGGTAGATATCACGCGGACATGAGATTCACTGGCAATTTTTGGGGCGCGCTCAGGGCTTGCATGGCTTCCACGTCTTGAATGAACATGATGTGAAGATTACCGAGCTACTATGGTGGTGCCCTCGCTCACAGGTACTCATATAGCAGTGATCGAGGACCAAGACTGACGACTCATAAGATTCATGGATAGTAACGAGAAACCAAAAGCTCAGAAGACGTCGAGACTTGCCGAGCCGTTTTCCAAAATAAGTGGCACACCGAGAACACTGCCTTAACACCGCCTTAACACTGCTGCGGTTGCTAGATATATTAGTCGACGCTCTATCGGGTAGTATAAGAGTTCGACTTATTCTCTAAGTGATTCTCTACATTATATACCTACGAAGGTAGACGCGACATAATAAGTCGATAGTCAGGCAATGAGTTTCGGGGGTACGCTGTGCCAACTAATTTTGTAACTGGCTCGATGCTAAGTTCTGGTGAAATTTCGGCTGTTGTTGAGTGACCGTCTGACAAGGGCATTTCCCACAGCCTTGTGGCATGAATGGCAGAGTTTACGAGAGTTGTTCTTGTCAAGCCCTGTCAGACCCTGAAGATCTTTCACTGGCACCGACTGACATTGACTTGAACTCCATCGACTCCATTGATCCTCCATATGAAACGGAATTTAAGATGAACCAGGAGACCATCGATCGACAACCGAGCAAGTCTGAATCAATCACTCGGAATGCTGGAGAATGCTGTACACTGGCCGTTGCCATTCACGACCAATGAACCTACAGTGTTACATGCGTCGGAGATGACTGAACCGTCCATGTCCACTCGATTCTCAGTCTGTGTAGCCTCGGAACCATACACCATGAGATTTGTACCACCACATTCCTGCTTCCCGATTTTCTAGAAAGGCTAGCTGCCATCACTGCCCTCGCTGCCAAACAGGACCAGCCGGGCCCGGAGAATTTGAGATTTAGAGGTCGGTTGGCTTAGTCTTATGGGGGCAATGGGGGGGTGTCTTGCTTAAACTTGCTTAACCGGCGATCTCAGATCCACCGCAAATGACATCAACATCCATCCACCTACTGCCCTTTCAACCCCGTTTACTCTGTACCTTTACTGGGACTTCACTTACTAACTCAAGGTACTCACCGACCTCGCTTCTCGACATCTTTGCCATCAACACCTCCCTCCCCATTCACTCTCTCACTCTCTCACTCTCTCACTCTCTCACTCTCTCACTCTCTCTCATTGATTCATTCTCCTCCATGTCGTACTAGGACGCTCGTTATGTTCTCCATCCTCCTGGCCGTCCTGGCCGCGGTTCAGTCAGTCGTTTCATCCCCCCTCAACCCGCGGTTCGACTACGCCGTCAAAGAAACCAACAATGTGCCTCCCAAGTGGTCTATCGCTGGAAACCCTCATCCCTTCCATCTCTTGAAGCTTAACATCGGCCTCACACCCAACAACTTCGACTTACTTGAACAACACCTCCACGAAGGTAAACTCCTCCAATATCAGGCCGCCCTCAATGAAGCTAATCTGAAAAGTGTCGGATCCATCCCACCATCGTTATGGCCAACATCTTTCCCAGCAAGAAGTTCACGACTTGATCTCACCATCGGATGAGACCACCGAATCTCTTCAAGACTGGCTGTCCGAACATGGCATTGACCCATCTCATCTCGAGTTCAATTCAGCCCGTGATTGGGTCACCCTCACTCTGCCAGTGGCTCAGATCGAACGTCTACTAGATACAAAGTACTCTGTCTACCAACATGAAGATGGCACCAAGCTCGTCAGAACCACTAGCTGGTCCCTTCCACGCTCGCTGCATGACCACGTCACCACCATTCAACCCACGACCGCTTTCCTTCGAGCAAACCCCAAGGGTGACACTGTCCTTACCGTGCCTACAGACATAGACCTCTCCGAGCTCACCGCTGCTGCCAATTCGAGTGCATTGAACAGAGTCTGCAACTTTGGTGGAATGACCACAAAGTGCTTACAGACGTTGTACAACACTGTCAACTACAAGGTTCAAGCGGCCAACAACAACTCAATCGGTTTCACCAACTACCTCGGTCAAGTCTCCAATCGATCTGATGCAAGACTCTACCTGCAAAACTTCCGCCCTGAAGCCATCAATTCCTCATATGCTCTCAAGCAAGTCTCGATTGACCACGGCGCTGTCGACAACTCCACCGCTGGAGCGGGTGTCGAAGGCAACCTCGACCTCGAGACCATTCTTGGACTGGTCTATCCGACCCCTGTGACCGCATACTCAACCGGCGGCATGCCTCCTTTCAACCCTGACACATTCACCGATACCAACACCAACGAACCCTACTTGACCTGGGTTTTGTGGATGCGTGAACAAGACCCTGCCAGCCTTCCTAAAGTCATTTCCACATCCTACGGTGACGACGAACAGACCGTCCCGAAATCATACGCTACCCAGGTCTGCAACCAATTCGCGGCCCTCGGTGCTCAGGGTATCTCCTTGTTCTTCAGCTCCGGCGATTACGGCGTCGGCGCCAATGACAGCTGCATCTCCAATGATGGCAAGAACACCACCACCTTCTTGCCCGCATTTCCCGCCTCTTGTCCTTACGTGACCACTGTCGGTGGCACCATGAACTACCCTGAAGTCGTTGCTTTCGATACGCGCAACGGCTATGCTTCTGGCTCCGGCTTCAGCAATTATTTCAAACGTCCAAGCTGGCAGAACACCGCGGTGGAGCGATACATCGATACAATCGGCGACCAGTTCAAAGGTCAGTACAATTGTGAAGGCCGTGCGTACCCGGACCTCTCTGCGCAGAGTTATCGCTACATCGTCTTCTACAACGCTAGTGTACGGAGTGTGGACGGAACAAGTTGCGCATGCCCGGCGATCGCAAGCATTTTCTCGCTGGTCAATGATGCACTGGTAGCAAAGGGCAAGCCGCCAATGGGCTGGTTAAATCCCTGGTTGTACAAGAAAGGCTTCGCGGCCTTCACCGATGTGGTGAATGGAACAAGCGTCGGCTGTGATGGGCCTGGATTTAGTGCTGCCGCGGGATGGGATGTTGCGAGTGGCTTTGGCACGCCGGATTTCGAGAAGATCCTGGATGTTCTTGGGATCGGAAGCTAAAGTTAGTCAAAAGACAATCGCGCACCTGTTCCGATGCCGTGTGTCCGGGCTCGAGCTGTCGTTGCTCCGAAGACTGGTTGAAGCTTGACAACGGTCTCGAGAGCTTGCTCCGTCGAGTAAATCGGGACACCCAAGCTCGCGAGAAGATGGACCGCATGGATCCCCAGGTGGTGCGAAAAATGCATCCAAACACGCTAGAGGATTATGCTTGAAGCATACCGTAGCATCGCATAGCATAGCATAGCATTGAGAAGACAAAAAAGTAATGTAATTAATGCCAAACACAATCATCCAGCTTTATATCGCAATCCCAGAGGTCGAGGGACTTTAACTACGTTAGACGGCAAGGACGGTCTCTGCCTCAACTCCGCACAGCATGCCCCTCACTCTGCAAAATGTGACAACATCATATCCTGTGGCCCTTCTATACATTCTACATCGCAAAAGGATAACCAGGCGAACCTTAAGACGGAACGAAACACCCATGAAATAGGTATCTCTTCATCATCAAAGCAGAGAATCATATTACATCCAAGCCATGGCTCGTACGTACCCATCCCCATCCCTGTCTTGGGGGCTGTTACAATATTACAATAAGATACAAGTCCAGGCTGACATTCAAGCCAGACACGACATTCCCATCTGACCTGCCCGTCCCAGAAGATGATGGGCTGTACAACCACCTGACAGACTTCAAGATCCCAGCGGACATCAATCTGCCGGTTGCTTCGGATCCTTCGAAGAAAAACGTCAACCTTGCCGAGCTCAAGGAGTTGACTGTCGTCTTTTGTTACCCGAGAACAGGTATGGCGAGCCTTTCACCACCTGCTGGGGCCCTTTCAGCGACTCCAGCTCGATAGTGTGGTAGAGTCCTGCTGACAAGGAGGCTTAGGAGCACCCAATGAAACTGTGCCTGACTCATGGAACTCCATCCCCGGGGCCCGAGGATGTACTCCTCAGGCTTGCTCTTTCCGGGACAATTTATCTCAACTTCACGCTCTAGGCGTGTCCCGTATCTACGGCATCTCGACCCAATCGCCAGACTATCAGGCAGAAGTCCACAAACGACTTCATCTGCCCTATGATCTGTTGAGCGACGAGAATCTGGCTTTCCAGCGCGGTCTGAACCTGCCGACGTTCGAGTGGGAAGGGGAGAAGGTTCTTCGCAGGTCGATGATTGCAATTCAGGACGGCATGGTGATCAAGTGGTGGTATCCTGTCTTCCCGCCTGACCGCGGCGTCGATGATCTGATTGCCTGGTTGAAGGAGCGGTGACAGGCCAGCTCAGTCATTCGGGGCATCTAGGTCGAATGTCCAAGGCAGTTTGTATGTGATTGGCCTCTTCATCCTCCTCTTCAACGTAATCATGCCGCTGCCATTGCCGTGGGTACTGTTGTGAGCACTCCATTCTTGTCATAACGTGCTTTGAAAAAGGTATAGCTCAACGTGATGGTATCAATGCCTCTCATATTGGGATCTTTTGCAAATTCGGGGTCAATGAAGAAGAAGACAGGCATATCGACCGTCTCGCCTGCGTTGAGCCTTTGCTCTTCGAAACAGAAGCACTGGATCTTGCTGAAGTATGGTGCCACTTGTCCTGGTGTGACAGAGTATGTAGCGACCCCGATGATATCTGCATCGCTCTTGTTCTTGGCAGTGTAGAATGCTAGAGCAGTCTCGCCCGGTAGGACGCGGACTTCTCGTTGTTGAGGCGTGAATTTCCACGGAAGGATGTCAGATACGGAGCCGTTAAAGGTGATTCGTAGCCGACGGTGGTCTTCAACTGGTCTTAGTCGGAGTGCAGGATCGCCGGCCCCGTCGTGGGCTTTAACGGGTTGACCGGACCAGCCGGTTTGTTGGCAGATCTGAAATGGGTCAGTGATGAAGTGTGGTATACGGTGGGAGCTCCTACCATTTTGTAGAGAGGAACGGAAGCATATGAGAGAGCGAGGAGCAGTATGCCTGCGCTGAGTCCGTAGTATCTGCTGTTGTAAGGGTCCTGCCACATGGAAGGTTTTTATTATGCGTACAGTGTAGTTTGATTCTTCTTTGCAGCTTCAGCGCGAGCTGCTTCCCATGGTGAGGCATGCTGGGCTTTTGCGGTGGTCTTTGAAAGATTTCGAGCTGCGGCGGGCGATCGGGGCCCGTGGGAGAACTGCTGTCGCAAAGTTCGAGCAATGTTTGAGCCTCCAAGCCTGGACGCATTGAAGAATGTATTCATGTCCGGCTACTCCAGATGGTCGAAGAGCCTACCGGAGATCTCTTCAGTGGAAAGAGGTGGTCGTACAGAAATGCAGACCAGGAGGAACTACAATGCTCAGGTGATTCGCGGAATCGTGGTTACGGCCACTTTTCGCCGCAATTCCTTGGCAGGCACAGGCACTATCATCGAGTCACCTCATCACCTCTCTCCACGGCTCAACCACTACTCTCACACGAGATCATGTCGAAATTATTTACTGAGTCAAGAAGAAACAAACTCACAAAGGGTATAATACAATCTATAACTGCAAAGCAAAACGAGCGGAATACATAACGATTACAAAACTGTCACGGACCCATCACGACCCTTATGTCGAACTTCCTCGACGTTTTCTTGCCTTCTCATCAACCCAATCCCCTAAACCCTCGCTATTTCCTGTTTGTCGATGCCGAATTTGACTTCAAATTCATTGAGGTGGTTGACCAAAGGCTTGCCGTATTTCATTGATGGCCTTTGGGTCGACGTTATTCCACTGGAGACTAGCTGAACCCATGGGAACAGGATGAGGCCCAAGATCTGGATTTCCAAGCAGCACCGTTGACAGAACCATACAAGTCGAGGGAACGTTGTCCACTCTTATGCCTACACCGGAGTCAGCCATGTCAGATCAGTACCTACCTAGGTATATTGGTAGCGACTCACTTTGCGGCTGGGGTTGTTCGAACACAAGAGACTGATTATTCGTGCCCATCTTTATGATGTCGTACTGACACATGCGAAAGTTGTACTCCGGCACGCCCGCAGGAACCTCACTTGGTCGCTGGGCAGGAGGGAGGGTCGACACGGGTGTACCTGGAGGTGCTCCTATTCCCGTTGTGGCCGCTGGTGCTGGTGTGGTCGTCGGTTGAGGCGTCGTCGCCGGCGCAATTGGACCTGAACGATTACTCTTAGTCGTACTGAATTGAACGTGAAAGGATCTTTGCCGTATGTACTTACCATCGGTGGATTTTCTCCCTTCACTTTGCAGAGGTGCATGTGTGGCAGTCTTTTGTGCCGACTTTACAATAGACTCCAATAATTTTGATACAGATAACACTTTTGAAGCAGCCTCCGAAGCAGACTTGGACGCCTTTGAAGCAGACTTCGATGCGGACTTCGATGCTTTGGAAGCCGATTTCGAAGCCGACTTCGATGCCTTTGATGCTGACTCCACAGCAGACTTCGACGCCTTTGATACTGACTCTACGGCAGAGACCGATGCCTTTGAAACAGAGGCCGACGCTCGTTCAACAGATTCAATCGAAGACATGATTGACTTGCTCTTGTTCTTGTCTGAGACCGCCACAACTCCTCCCGCTAAAGCTTGGATTAGTCTCATTGTATCAGAACGCGAACATATCTCACTTACCAATGGAGCCGCCGAGTGTAGCACCAGCCACTATTCCCGACCCCCAAAACAACACACCGTCGACTATGACATACTGTCCGTACCAGACGGCATTCGATGCCATACCAAATGCTTCCGCTACAGCACTTCCTGCGACAGCGTCGACAGCTACATCACCAGCGACCACGCCAGCGACCTCAGCAACAATGGCGATAACAGGCCCTGCTTCGCAAAAGCGGGCTAACAACAAAGGTATGAAAAAGGGATAGATATGCATTTTCATTGGCTAGTACCGAGTACAGGGAGGCGATCTGAGACATCTGCGGTGACATCTAACCTTTAAGAGTATAACGTAGCAGATCATGTTCGATTGTGACAAAGGATGCTTTCGATCTGCTTGCGGCGTTCTAAACTGATCGAGCTTTTTGTTCGTCAATGATCTTTGATCTTGCGAGCCTTTGTGCTTCAGGGTTGGATCGTTTCTTGCAGCATTGCCGGCATACTGCTATTGCCTCCAGGATCACGGTACGATTTCGTTGTTTCAGTCGACGCTAAGGTGCCTCACCACCAGCGGTCATGGCCGAGCTCCTCGAACAAAATAGACATCACAAGATGTCCGCATTCGGCAGGGGTCGAGACCCTGACCAGACAATGGTATACATCGCCGCAGCCTTGTTCACAATCTGGCTTGGCTGTTCAGCATAGAGCTTTGTTTCAGGATTTGACGCTCGAGCGATCCTGTCTGTAAGTCAGACCGAAGTCATACCAGTCGAAGATTGCAGAGAATGTCTGGAGGCTATGGAAGACGGCTGCACGGACCAAATACCTACGGTAGGTACATTCCTGAGTTACAAACTTACCAGCAGAAGCTCAACATCGCCAGGTATGGCCCATGGTATTCAACAAGGGATATAATATTGGCAGCCTCTTTCTTGCAGTATTGTCCATTTCGAACTCTTCTTGCTGAAGGACGTGTTCGAATATACCAAACTGGAATTCCAATGTTGACGATAGCAGTTCTGATACCAATTATATCTTGGGGGTTTCTCAACGCTGCTACAGGTGTGTTACTGACATTCCCACCTCGGCATCGTTTGTACTTTCTTCCTGCTATCTTGCTACCAACCACGATCTCCTTCAGAACCATACAATATCTGAATTTTCTTCCCGGTCTTTCAGAATTATGGGGGAGTATTACACTTATTGGTCTAATTCACGGCTCGTCTTTGCTTTACATCAAGAAATGGACTCTCCGTACAACCCAGCAGGCCGAAAAGGTCTCAGAGCCTTGCCCAAAGGCGACCTGGTTCAACAGAAGATTGTGGACGCACATGTACAGGGTCTCAACCAATCCTCGCTTTGTTAGGGTCCCATACAAGGATGTCACTGGCAGTCAAGTCAAAACAACTGCCATACATAGGAAGTTCTCAATGACGAGAGCCCTATGGCTGTTGGTACAGATTGGCATGTATTTCCTTTTCAATCGTTGGGCAACAACCAGACTTCTTGGAGGCATCAGCATCAGTGATTTCATACCAGCCAAGGCGGTCCTCCTTCGTCGTCTACTTCCACCAGATCTTTATCATTCCATCGGCCCGGTCTCAACTAGGGAGACTGTGATGCGGATCTGGTTCACTATGAATACGCTTTGGACTACAGTACTCCTGCTTGACAGCATACATACTGCACTAGCCATCTTCTTCATATACGTTATCCGCATTGATATACCAGACGATTGGCCAGACCTGTTCGGAAGTCCTTTGGAGGCATTTACCCTTGGCCGGTTTTGGAGCATGTATGTTTATATCAGGTGGTACTCCAGAATGACAAAGCTGATGAGATTCCAAGGTATTGGCACCGTGTTCACCTAAGCGGATACAGCGACTTCGCCAATTACTTGATGAGTACTATGCTTCCACGTTGCATGCTACGAAACGCTGTCTTCAAGAGAGGACTCAAAACGTTCTCGTTGTTCTTGATTTCAGGGGTGATTCATCAAGTTACGACTTGGCAACTCAACCCAGACTGGAGCGATTGTGCAGATCTACAGTTTTTCTGTATGAATGCGGTTGCTGTGATTTTGGAATCTACGTTGCTCACATTGCTCCGCCGCACAAGTCCAAGTAAATCGTCCGAAAATGACAAGGATCAAGAAGCCCGAAGAAGCCAGGCGCAGAGACTATTGCGGATTGGACTTATACGTTTATTCGGTTATACCTGGGTTATCAGTTTCTTTGTTTGGGCAATTCCGAAATGTTATTACCCGAAAGTCTATCGTACGGTCACTCAACAGCTGCAAGTGAGAGCAATGAACGTGTAGTAGATAAGAGTCAGTCACTGGAGGACATTAACTATAGGTCAGCGCTATGGGAAGGGTTGAGCTCGGAACATTGGTTCGATTTTGGACCTGACCAAGTGAAGCAAACGAGGCTATCGACACGTTTCCTGGTAGATTCCCCGTTAGCGACCCGAGGAAGTTTGATCGCGACCACTACCAGACTTGCTCTTGCCAATTTCACTTTCAGTTACGTTTGAAAGGTGAAGAGAATCTGAAGCCTAACTTTGCTCCAAATATCAACGAGTTGGGTCTCTCATCTTTGACACCTTCCGCCTCCACGCCGCCTGCCGTGTCTCATGTCACTGCGATTGACGAGACGAGACGACAGAATCTCTTACCTCTCACTATGCCTAAAAGATATACCAAAACACTCGGAGCCTTTTGCGACGAGCTGGGCATGTCACCACCAACTGCGTCCGAGTTCGTAAAGGATACGCTGAAGTATCTCAAATCGAAATACCTCAGCGTCCCAACCATCGAAGACGAAGAAATTGCGATCACTGCCGGGGATTTCTTAGACTCTGGCGCAGGCGCGACATATTTCCCCAGCAATGCAGGACATCGTTTCAGATGGGACACTGACGAGCATCGTTTGAGGATTCGCCGCTATACCAACGACATCATGAGAACGCAACGTTGGTATGCAGTCGACAACCTACATCAGAAACTTGGTGGGATAGAGAATGGGGCACAATGCCCAGGGTGTATACAACACCCACAAGGAGGAGGAGCTGCTTCGCCACCCACCACTTCTGGAAATACTGATGGTTTTGTCGATCTGCACTATCTCTCAGACGGTCAGTTACCTCCTTGTCTCTCCATTTAGCCCCGGCGTCAAGCCATACTTTGCCGGGCTTTTCATGAATGACTTCCTAGCTGACATGTTATTCCCTTGGATAGTGTCTGACTCCCAAAGCCTCCACCACGTTATCCAACAAAGCACAACCGAGCCCACTTCCCCAGTCGAACTCGACAGCAAGAAGATCACGACGGGTATCAAGAGACCGCGGCTTACTCACGACTATCACACTCTTTCAGGAGGCAAGAAGCAACAGACTCACCACGACGCTCCCGTGGCAAGCCCCGTTAGTGTTCCAAAGCCGGTGGCTCAAGGCAGCAGCGCCACGTCCACTCACGAAACCGAGTCTGCCACAGCTCCTTTGGCGAAGTCAACTCCACAACCTAATCATCCGACCAAGGTCGAAAGCATCGTCGACTCGCAACCTGCAACCCCCGCGCAAACTGAGGCATCACCACATAAAGTCATCACACTCGCCTACATCAAGCCTAAGATGCGCTATCGTGGTAAAGTTTGGCAATTCGACAGCATCGCACAGAAAGCCAAGATTCTCGAGATGATTCTTCTCCAGGAAGAAAAGGACGTCGAATCTTACCCGGTCTTAGCATTCTCGAAAGGCGCACAACGGAAGTCTCTTGATGCTGCTGACGATGCCAATGATGACGACGGCGGCGAGGATGGAGGAAATGCTGCTATGAAAGATTACTTTCGGTTTTACACCCATTTCATGAATGAGAGATTCCCCGGAAATGAAAAGTTGTTGCTGCAGAACGGCGTCAAACCCTCAGCATGAGTCGCGAGTCATCTTCTTTTGCGAAGCAAGTAAGCGTCGGAGTTTTGGGGTTCGGATCATGGTATCCATTGATGTGCTCAGGGCACAGGAGCACAAGCGGTCAAATTGTGTATGGAACTTCAGGTGAAGATGTGAGAATATTCAGGCTCGGAGAATGGGCTGGAAGTCATGAGCTCCATTTGCCGTCTGCTTACATACGCACGAATCACGTGCCGTGGTACGGCATCACGTGATGTCTTAAATCTGACCACATCAGGCGTTCTTCCTCTCGTTCTTCTCTTTTGCTTCCTTTTCCTGTTGATTAAACGGCGCCAACTACTCGTCCTTCTCCCCCCACTATCACTTCACTTGGACTTGTTGTAGAAACGACAGACTCACAATTCCAGGAGCAAGGGGGAATTCACCCAACACAACCCAACCCTTAGCTGACCCTGAAATTGGAATTTCCCCGCCAAGGGCGCACAAGGGACGGTGTTGTTGGCGCCCAATCACTGTGCCCGGGAGACAGCACGGGTTCTCCAACGTCAAGAATGGAGTGGTAGCCACCGCCACCGATAGCTGGCAAGCTGGGTCACTACCGTCACTTGCTAGGTGTTAGTGGTGGTAGCAGTAAGTGGCAGTGACACCATCTGCCAAACTGACTGGCCTAGACCTCATCGTCATCTTTCACTTTCACCCCTTCACCACCACCGCTGCTCTCAACAAACAAGGGAACGAGAACGAGCTCTTCCACTTTCGGTTGGAATGAAACGGGCTGCTACGTCAATTTCTGCTTTATTCTGCTGTCTGCCGACCATCATATGTCTGGCTCACGCAGGCTCAAAAACATCTGTGCCCTCGTTCTCGACCAGTGTCATTTATTCTACCCCAAGAATTGACCGTGCCGTGCTGCTAAAGGTTGGCGCCCCGGTTCTGGCCAAACCTTCTTTGAGCCACCACTTTGCGCACGTCTTGCTCTCTCTTTCTCTCTCTGCCCGACCTCCAGACCTGGAATGAGTGGTCGAGATTTCCTCTCTCAGACTTCACTCATGCCGTGTGTGCAGTTTGCAACATGAGAGTCGCGTGCCTCTCGTCGCGCCGTATCTTTGCGTCTTTGTTTCTTTCGGCTTTCTTGATTTGGTACCTTTTACCCGTAAAGAAACACCAAACACAACCCATCTCGTCCACTCGACTGCAGCAAGAATACCCCTTTCTCTACAACCATGTGCACAATTTCAACGGAAGTGGTGGCGGTAAGTTCCCATAGACCACTGGCAGTCAACCCTTCCAAGCCATACTCCTACCGGGCATGTCCACTAACAACCAACAGCGTGGTACATCCCACCACATTGGCTACCAAACTCTGATGTTCAACCGGAAAACATTGTGGACGCGGTCTTGTTGGCATCTCAAGCCGCCACTGCCAACAAAGCGCGCATGATGGACAATTCAGCAATCCCTCTGATTCTTCATCAGACATGGAAGGACCGCCGTGTCGACCAATGGACAGATTTCCTCCGCAACAGTGTGGAGAAATGGCTGACACATGTGGTCAACGACGATATGGCTTATTTCTTCTGGGAGGATGAAGGCATCACGCAGTTCCTGACTGAATTCGAACCCGACTTCTTGGGCAGCTTCCTTAATCTTCCAGCCAATGTTGAGCGAACAGACGTCTTCCGCATCCTGGTGGTAAAGTGGTTTGGCGGGATTGTAAGACTCTCGCCCCGCTCATATACCCTCGCGAGTCTTCGCTGACCTACGCCTTCAGTATGCCGACGTCGACACTCAACCTTTACGCCAACCCAAATCATGGATCTCGTCCACTGATGTGGAAGCATGGTCCGATCCCATCACGAAAACCAACTTCTCATCTACAAGTCCGGTCAGCCTGATTTTTGGCATCGAAGCCGATTGCGATCCTGAATCCGACGCTTACTGGCGTATGGGCTACACCTATCCCGTCCAACTCACTCAATGGACGCTGGCATCTGCTACAGCACATCCCGTTCTCCTCCACTTCATGGACATTCTCACCCAGCGCTTGGCCGATGTCGCTACCCAGAATGGCGGTTCTATCACAACCCCCACGGCTGTCGAACAGCTTCGATTCATGGGTCCACTTACGCTTACCGGACCCGAAGCAGTGACTGTTGCGACACAGTCTTGGCTAGAGCAGCAAGTCGGTCTACGCTGGAATGCTCTTACAGGTCTACACGATGGCGGTCGAAGTAAACTCGTCGAAGATGTTCTCATCCTTCCCATCACTGGCTTCAGCCCTGGCCGTCGAAAGTACGGTAACATGGGCTCGAAACCAGTAACTGATCCTGCCGCGAGGGTATGGCATCGTGCCCAAGGAAGTTGGCGCTCGTTCAATCCCAAGGCTGAGTTTGGGAAAATGTGTCGCACCGTGTTTGGAATGTGTAGAGATTGGTCGAAAGGGCAGGATTAGGTTCACGACGATATGCTCTGGTGCGGTCGAAACGAAACCGTCTGAGACTGTACGGCATTACTCCACACAACCGAGCGACCATGGAGCCACGAGGCGAGACACTGGAAGTATGTATGCGTGGCTTCTACCCTCAAAGTCCAGACATGGCCTGGCCACACTACAGTGAGGATCGGATCCATGGAATTGAGGAAAGTGGTTGTAAGAGCAGGCGCATTTCCACAGAAAATCGACTCGATCGACTTGGCCGTATGAAATGCTGCAGAGATGGAAAACGAATGACAAACTCAAGCGCCTTCCCATAAGAAGGGGACAGAATCTCCGAATCGAAGGTGCAGGGTGAACGAACGGGACAGCAAGTATGCGCAAGCATATTGATCGGCACGAATGAGAGTAGATTCAGGCCCTGTGGTACAGGCACGGATCTGTCGATGTCGAGTACGTAACCCCCGTGCCAGAAAAGAAGAAGATGACGGAATGGAAAAAAGACGAAAATGCGAAAAGACGGGTGCGTCCAAACGCGAGCAGAACAGCATAGCACGTCACCTACCTTGAAATGGCTAACTTAGTATTATGGCCATACAGAAGAATCCAGCCAGCCTCATGCGCAGAGAAATCAAGACATCATCCAAAATCCTCTCTTCTTAGGCTCTGACGGGCTCCGAAAAATTGAACTATGAGAGGTGACCATGCACAACGATATCTTGCGATGGACTGAGGAACCAAAGTCTCACCTACGGCAATTCTAACAATGACAAGACTCTTAACAAGTCCTCGATCTCGGACCATGACAACGCCGTGCTGAGCGCCTCAACTTACAAAATCACCTTCCATCTCCGTCCCAGACCCCATCCGCATTTCCATTGCCATTGCCATTGCCATTCGAAGTCGAAGTCGAAGTCGAAGTCGACTCAGCCAGGCGACGGCTCGGACGATGACTCAGTAGTCAAACCCTCACCCTCGCCCTCACCCTCACCCTCACCCGAATCCGAAGCCGACCGTCGTCTCGTGAAAACGTGCCCACGCCTTGATCTAACCGCACACCCATCCGTCACCGCCTCAAAGACAGTCATCATCCTATCGTGGTCGAACCGCAACCCAAACGGCCGGAACAAATCATTGAGCTTGTCGAGCAGCAGCAATTGTTGTCGATCCTGCCGTTCATTCCAGATCCGGGTTTTGTTTTTGTTCATGTTCATGTCCCCGTTTCCGCTTCCACCTGGCCGGCTGTCTCGGTCTCGGTCTCGGCTGAGTACTAGGACTCCATACGCCATGGGCCCGGCGTATGTCATGTACATGCCGCCAAACGGTTTCGTTTCGCTCGAGACAAAATCCAGTGTCGACATGATGTACTCTGCAGACTGGGCCGTTTGCAGCGTCAACGCCGACGCCGCATTGCCGTTTTTGTCCGTTTTGTCCTCGTTCCTCCCTTCGACGGCAGGCATCGGTCTTTCCAAAAGGAGGCGCGACAACACGACGTTAACTGTTATGACCCATGCGTGGTACATGCCGCACTGCTTGACGATGCGCTTGGGAAGCAGGGTTTCGAGTTTTGTGGTTGGCGTCCACTCTGGCGGCCGCTGCATGGTTGATGATGACGATGGCGGGTTGGGCCATTTGTACACGGCTGGACAGACGTGGTAGACGCCTGGATGGGAGAGACGCCGGGTGATGGAGTCGTTGTGTTTGACGATTTCGCGGCGTAGGGCGTAGGCGTCGCGGAGGATGGACGGGTAGAGTGGCGAGGTTGTGTCGATACACTCATCAGAGTTTGCCGTGGTGGTGGTGGTGATGGATCGGATTCGTCGAAGTAAACCTGGTAGCTGGGTGATTGCAACCCAGTTATCAGTGATAATAGGGTCTTCGGACGGATCCCCCCTGCGCATGACATTTGTCCAGTCGGGACTTGCGAGAAAACATTCCTGCCCGCGGAGCAGGGCCTGCGTGATGATGGTAGGGTACTGGGACGAGAAAATGGCGATTTCAAAATCAGACCCAACGACCCGGCCGGGCCCGCCAGCTTGGAAAATGGCAGAAACGCCCCCCGCAAGCGTCACGTATGAGAACCTGGTCCGTCCGGGCTTGAGGAGCTCGTATTGGGCTATGATCAGAGCGGCGCAGAGGGTTTCCGACGATGTGGTCGTCGTGGTCGTGGTCCCGGCCCCTCGCGAGGGTTGGCCGGCAGCATCGACCGACGACGACAACTCCTCGCGCAAGGCCTTGATGGCGTGGCCGTAGCTCGCAAGCTCAAGGGACTCCATATGTTGCTGGCCCCGCGAGACGAGCGTGTACGAAGTCAGTACACAGTGGACCGCGGCGTCGAGGGCCTTGCTGTGGCCGAGGCGGCAGGGTAGATGGCGGTAATGAGGACCTAGTTGTTGCAAGCGCGCTCCGAACTCACTGGGCCAATCGAGGGCTTCGGCGAGGGCAGACGCGAGCCTTGCTGCTTGATTCAATGGGACGCTAGGAGGTACTGATGGGCTATTGCTACCGAGTGTACCCTGGACGACTACTACTCCCTTGATCTGTTGCGAGGTGCTGCCGGAACTCTTGGGGTACGTGGCGCCATCGTCTTCTTCGTTGGGCGAGACCGTTTGCAGAGCTCGCAGGAGTCGAATGTGCTGTTCGGTCGAGCCGTACTGGTATCGAAAGGGAGAATCTGGTCCTGTACAGTGACGTTTGCTCTTTTCACATTGAACGCATACTGGCGTGCGCTCGTCGCACTAGTTGCATTGCTGGTTAGGATTGCGAGAAGACAGACATGTGGGAGGTGGTGGTACTCAGTTGGGTACGGTATATTTGCGGAGATGTTGTTACGAAGGTGTGACTGAAGGGCAGGGCACGAGCTTTGCTTACTTTGATACGTCGCTGCTTGCATGTTCTGCAGCCATTACTTCTCCCGCCGCGCATCTTGATGGTTCAAGTTTGCTACCTCTTGTACAGATACGCACAAAAGAAAAAGAACACAAGGGCTTTTCAAGTGTGATGAGAAGCCTAGGTGGAGAGGGACTGGATCCCAAGATGGATTTTCTTGTCGGTCAGGACTCTCGTTCAAAGTACGTTGCTCTACCGCTTCCACTTTGCATAGACTGTTTTGAGTCTGGCACTGCTTGCTCATTGCCCTAGTCTGGGGATTCTTGGTAACAAGCCCCACCACCATTAGCGAGCTGAAGCAGCAGTGGCGGCGAAACATGATTCTGGGAACCGCAATCATGGTACGAGGTAGTAGTATGAAGGGCTGAAAAGGATGATCGGCAACGTGCAGGTCATAGCCAGCTAGATCGACCAGCTGAGCTTGGTGCTGCAAGGCTTTTCAAGGTCTAGCTAGCTCATTGCATAATACCAATCCGGGTAGGCACGACAGGTTGAACGAACAGGAACAGAAAGGATGAGGCCGATGGGAAGTGATTACAAGTGAATGTCTGAAGGTGACAATCGGGGGCCTTAAAATATTGGATCACGTCTTCGCAATACTAGCCTCTTTCAAACCAACGGTGATCAAATGCACCACAGGCATGCAGAGTCCATTTCGGTTCCCAACCTCCTTTTCCTACAAGTATCTTTGCTCGGGATGATACACGGTCTATGAAGAAGATAAGAAGCAGTCACTCAACTATGTCCGCTAGGATAGAGTGCAGGAAACTGTAATGATGGCGAGCATAAGCATTGACCAGTGGGTCTTCAATCTGGAACCAATTCTTACAGCAGTGTACAAATCCGAATTCTCAATTTGCTGCGAACGAAACATCTACATCTAAACATACAACATCATGGGCCCCATATCTACTCTACCGCTGGCCCTCGACTATTTTCGGCTCGGCACCACCAGCAGGCACACTCTGATGGGTGACCTCGTCGACGTCAGACTGCGAATCCTTCTGCAGCACTTTGGGTTCTGAAAGACCGTACATTGTGATGAACGCCATACCAAGCACGGCACTGATGCACGAAAACACCAACGCCACTATGCCCCGGGCAGTAAACCCGCTCGGCAAAGATGGCACCTGCTTGTTCTGGCCTGACAAATCCAAAAAGTCCTGTGTGTTGGCGGCTGCATTACCCTCGATCGGCATCCCCGCCGCGCGACAAACGTCGTAATGCTGCTGCGGGATCTTGTGGGTCTGCTGGATCATCTCGGGCGCCTCGATCAAGACCATCGCCAGCCCCTGCGCCAAGTGCCAGTCGATATGGCAATGAAACATCCACACGCCGGGGTTGTCGGCGACGAACCTAATCACATAGTACCCATTAGGCGGGACGACGAAAGTATCTCGGCGAGCCGGCATGGCGGGGAAGGCGGAGTGATTAGCGGGGTTGTAGGGCAGCGGGTCGGTGTCGGCGTAGTCGTAGAAGTGTTCGCCATAAGCAGGGGCGCGGTCGATGACTTGGAAATTGTGTCCGTGGAGATGGAAAGGGTGGGCGCCGCCGTCGTTGTTGTTCAACACAAGTTGGACGACATCGTTCTGCTTGAGGACCATTGGGTGCGTGAATTCACCATACACAGCCTCATTGGTAGCTAATTTCCCGGCGGACATGACGGTGTAGAGGGTGGGGACTTTGGGTGCTACGAAACTGATGTCGTTCAGGAATGCATACCCAAAGCCGTTGCGCAGATTGTTCATGGCGACGGTGACGTTGATCTCGTGGTCGGGTTCGGGCAGGAGTTCCATATGGTCGTGTGGAACCAGCGTGATGTCGTCGAAGGGGTAGATTTCGGAAGAGGCATCGACGCGCATAACGGCCTGTGGATGGGCGGCCTCGGCATTGTATTCGAGCCAATTGGTGTTGTTGAGCTGGAGGTCGGGAGAAATAACATCCAAAAGGTCGGAGTCGGCCACGGTGACAATGGGGTAGTTCTTGTCGGTGGAGTTCTTGGTGGTGAGGAGGATGGAGTACCTCTGGGCGACAGAGATGTACAAAGTCTCGGCCTCTGTGGGCTCGGTGTATATGCCGTCAATCTCGACGATCTTGAAAGTGTGGTCCTCGATGTAGAAGAACTGGCCCACAAAGGCTCCAATGTTGATCAATCTTATCAGATATGTCGTGTCGGGCTTAACTGCAAGGCTGGAGTTTTGTGTGTCGTTGAAGAGGAAGGAGTTGGGCACAGGCTCGGCACCGGTAGGGTTGTAGAGTGACAAAAACCGGATGTCTTCGACAAAATCGTGATACCAGTCACTGATTGTGACGGTGAACTCCTCGTCGTACTGGTCGTTGAAGTAGGCTTCGCTGTCATGTACAATGAATGCTTGACGATAGCCGTCCGGGTAGCAGAAATCGGTGTGGCAGTGATACCAGTAAGTGCCGTTCTGGTTGACGGTGAAATTGTAGGTGAAGCTATATCCCGGAGGAATTGGGCATTGAGTGACCATCGAGGGCCCATCCATGTTGCTGGTGTCGGTCTGGTACATGCCATGAAAGTGAATGCTGGCATTCTTGTCACCGAGACCATTGTACATGTTGACCACCAAGCGGTCGCCCTTGTCGACTTCGATGACGGGCAGTGGCCATTGTCCGTTGATACCGATCACCTTGCGTTCGGTCAGTCCATCTGGATTGGCATTCACCCAGCTGACATTGAAGTCATATGTCACGGTTTTGGCGGCCGCCCATCCTGAGAGCAGCAACAACAGCAGTGTAAAGAGAAGCGACTGTGAACGTTTGGCCATGGTGTTGGAGTACTGAAACGATGAGCACGTTCACCTGGATGGAGCTTGCTGGAGGATGAAGAAGCGTAGCACAAGCTTAGCAGAAGCTTGCCAAGGCTTCAATCGAGGTCGTCAGTGAGCATAACCGATCATCAAGAACCCAGCGGAGGGGATGGGGACCGTTTTTCTATCCGCATGATGAAGAGGGACACGCACCCACACGAGGGACCGGTTTCATTCAGGGCTGGAAGCAGACAGACAAGCTTGGGAAGCCCGATGCCGGCAGGATTTCCCTCGTTGAACCTTGAATCCTTGGACCTTGGCCCCCTCGATGGAGGAAGAGCCATCGTGATGCTTCGTTTTTGGATGTCCTGATCCACGAAGTCCTGGCACGGGCTCTCGCTAGATTCCGTCTGAAATTTTCACCAGTGGATATTCTGGCTGCAGGTGTTGGACTGGAAAGAGCTTCGTCTACCAATCACATCTGATAAGGAGGAGTTGTTGAGGGAGCGATTAGATTGATTGATTGATTAGCGGCCGACTGGGCACCTACTGGGCATCTACTGGGCACCTCGAGGGGCACCTACTGGGCACCATCAGCACTTACTGGGGCTGGATGGCTGTAGGCCCGACGTGACATCAAAGTTATCTGATGCTCGCTTCGAGAGACTACTACCTAGCTATCCCTGCACCACCTTGCAGCCAGCGAATAACACCGTGTAACACCCAACCTACTGTCCCACCGACCCTGCATCTGACTGCGGTTCCCCTTCGTGTTCCACCACTCTCACCACTCCCCGTGAGGTAATATGGCACTGCCGGCACGGGCGATTATCTTATCGTTTCACGTTATCAGATGATGAATCACGGTTATCACCCCAAGTAGAAGCCAACGGCATCTCCATTCAAGCTGGGAATGGCACCAAATGGGTCCCTCATGTCCCTGTCGCTTCCGAATGTCGGCCATCCGCTCGACCATCTTCCATCTTTGCTGTAAATCATATCCTCTGTCAGGGCTCACTCAGTCTTGCGGCACTCATTTCCTTTCCAAGCTGTTCCGAGGGGGTTTAGGCTCTTACAAGCGTTTCCCACAACCTCTTCTCCGTTCTCGTATGGCTTGGTTGGACGCTTAAAACCCTTTCCTTCCGGACCTCTGTTTGCTTCCTTGCCTTCAGACACTTCTTCTGATCTTATCAGATCACCACCATCACCATGACCAACGTCTTCGGTGTCCAAATCTTCTTCATCATCTTTCGGGAATGCCTCGAAGCAGTCATCATCGTCTCGGTGCTGCTTTCTTTCCTCAAGCAGAGCCTGGGTCAACCCGACCAGGATCCTGCCATCTACAAACGGCTGAAACGTCAAGTCTGGGCGGGTTCATTGAGCGGCATTGCCATAGCCCTGATCATTGGAGGCGCCTTCATCGGTGTCTTTTATGGCTTGGGCCACGATCTCTGGTCCGAGTCTGAAGACCTCTGGGAAGGCATCTTCTACCTTATCGCCAGCATCATCATCACCGTCATGGGACTGGCCATCCTCCGCATCAACAAGACAAAGGAAAAGTGGAGGGTCAAGATTGCACAGGCCCTCGTCGCAAAGAGCCAACACCGCGATGCTGCCTCGAGATTCGGTGAATGGACCCGCCGATACGCCATGTTCCTTCTGCCCTTCATCACCACTCTCCGTGAGGGTCTCGAGGCCGTCGTCTTTGTCGGTGGTGTCTCTCTGGGTCTCCCCGCCACAGCCTTTCCTATTCCCGTCATCACCGGTATTCTGGCCGGTCTGCTTGTTGGCTACCTCATCTACCGTGGAGGCAACTACATGACCATCCAATATTTCCTGATCGCTTCCACCTGCGTCCTCTATCTCATCGCGGCGGGCATGTTCTCCAAGTCGATCTGGAGCTTGCAGTTCTACAAATTTGCACAGCTCGTCGGTGGTGACGTTGCCGAGTCCGGTGATGGTCCCGGCTCGTACAATATTGACCAGACCGTCTGGCATGTCAATTGCTGCAACCCGGAACGCGACCATGGATGGGACGTGTTCAATGCCATCCTGGGCTGGCAAAACACTGCGACATATGGGTCGGTCATCTCATACAACATTTACTGGCTCTTCATCATGGTCTGCGTTTCATGCATGCTGTATGAAGAACGCACTGGCGCCCTTCCTCTTCAGAAGTCTTTCTTGAGATTCTTGTCCAAGATTCCCGGTTTCAAAAGCTACGCCAACCGCAAACTCAACACACACAAGCAGGATGCTGCGGATATCATCAGCAAAGTGCAGGCAGATACTTTCAGCCATGGCGTTCAGAGACCTCTGGCAGGAAATTAGATTGGTCACGATCATTTTCCGCATCAGTCATGGTCTGATGCCCAATGTTATATGTCGCTTCAGTTGAAGCAGATGATTAGTTGTGAATAGGAAAGTCTGTTTCAGAGTTGCTCAAAGAAATGCTCAGATCAGGAGCACTCTGTCCGCCGTGCGTAGTGCTAGAATGTTAGCTTTGCAAAATGTGATAACTTCAAGGCAGCTCCTCGGTCAAAGCTCAAAGTTCAGCAGTCGGGAGCGAAAGGGCCAGCGGAGAGTGTGATTCTCACCAACTGGGAAAACCGTATCGTCATGCTCCGACATCGCTAGTTGTGATACTGGAGAGCCCAACGCACCCCCATGCTCGATCGTATCAGAACGTCTTGGGGGCGACCTTTCTCGCTTGAGGACGAAACCATCTCGAAAACAAAGTCCTCACACCACCGTTTGCCGGAAAATCCAGTAGTCGCTTGAAGCTTACGACCAAGCATTTCCATCTCCCCACCCAGTTCTTGGTTGTGGCCCGGCGTCTTAGCAGCACAAGCTACCGAGACCACGACCGGGATGTGGCCGACCCTGCCACGCCTGCCACGGCCTGCCCACGAGCAGAGCGGAGCTAACTTCAAGATGAAGGACTCTCTTTTTCGCGCGAGATTCCCACGCCTGAGGAGCTGCTACCTACCTCGTACTGTGTACTGTGTAAACTGGTTTTGACGACCGACCGACCCACCTCTACAGTGAGTAGAGGCTGCGTTGATCCTGGCCTGACTTCTTCGCTTCGTGCATGTGGCCCAGAGATTTTTCAGGCTTTCTTTATCTGATGATCGCTCTCTCCCGTCCCGCCCTCAGGTTCTGGACTCGCTTGATATAGTTCCACACACTCCTCAACGCGTGAGGATAGTCCAGGTTGGCTGGTCGATCGTGGTCTGATTTTCGTGTCTTTCCGAATGATCGGGAAAAGTTATCATCTTATCTGATCGAAGTAACTTAGTGCCGGCTTAGGAAGTTCTCTATGGCAACCCAACTTCCCATCCTACTCTGGTGTCTGGCTTCCCACGCTCTTGTTGCCCGCTGGAAGTGCGTTGGGGGTTCCCAGACGAAGGTAACTATAAAGTAAACAGCCGATGTCGAGTAACTTATCCTCGTTGCGTCTCTGCAGGCCAACGTTTCCCAAAGTCCGGGCCTGGCCAGGCCCGTATCGGGAAAGCCATCAAAATGACGTGTGAGACCTGTACTGTACTCAAAAGATTTCACTGAAAAACACCAAGCGTTCATCATCCTCCTACCTACCAGCAACAGCCACAGCCACAGCCAAATCCAAGGTGTTTATCGGCGGTTTTGCAAACTGCCGCGAATCGTGGGCACGCTGGCCGCAATCAGGTCGCGCGATCGTTTGACCAGGCAGCATAGCAGGTGGCAACAGGATGCTCTGGAGTTTAAAAAGGCACTGGTCTTTAAATACGACGCCGGGCTCATTATATCTATTGTCTTGGTTGCGTAGAGAACGAGTTTAAAGCCATGGTCAACTATTGGTCGGCCCCAAGACAGACACGTGACCCTCCCCAGCGAGCCATCGAGGCCATGTAAAGTTTGTGACGTAAAGAACAGCTTCAATGGTGGAGTTGGCAACACTGCAGTGGCTCTGCTTCTCACCCGCAGCTCAACAGACTTCATACTTCATTCCCCAGGCAGTGGATAATATGTAGATTTCCTCCATTTAGATGGACCTCTTCCACACAATCAGTCAAACCATAGACAACGTTCTGACCTGCGATTGGTACGACGGCTTCAAGACTTCGGGTTACAAGATGAGCGCCTCAAATTCCGACGACAAGACTATGGATACAGCGCCCGGAGGCGAAAGTACTCAGTATGTTTCTATATTACCGGATCTCTTTTTGTGATGTACAATGTCTAACTCGACTGCGCAGATATGAGTCAATCAAGACAGAGACACTCCCAACCTCTAAGCAGAGAGGCCAATTGGGCTGTATGTGAACCTTGGAACCCTCTCAAGCCCTTTTGATTGTCCTGCTCTGACATTGTCCATCCCAGCTGGTCCGAACACGTCCGAAGATGACTCGACCTCCGCAGATCGGGGACAGCAGACTGCGGATAATATAAGATATGGCCAGAACATCTCAGAATCTGGTATGGGAGGCAAAACGACCACATCGTCGGGATCCGCAGGCCAGACAGGTGGGTATGGAGGTGCCCCAGACCAGACCGTACAGCAAGATGATGCGCGGTCTAAGCAAGGATACGGTCCAGGATCTGATCATCAAAACAAAGAGGTCGGAGCGTAAGGGTGCAGCAGTTCAGTTCGCTTCGTAAGAGATATTTGTATCAATACCACACCCTCAGGGTGAAACGTGGACGGTCGTTGGTGGCTGGTCCATATCAGTAGACACTGATTGCGGAGGCACGTCCATCATTGGAGGCGTAACAGACTGTCCAGGCACTTTGTCCTTTGGTTCCACGGGCCTCTTAGCCGCCTTCAGCGATTCCAGCGTCACCCCGTTTCCCAGCTTCGTAATACCAACCACAGGGGGATCGCCCTTCTTGACAAACTCGTACATCCCAGGCAGCTTGTTACCGGCCAACCTGAACGCATCTCTTACCACCGCCTCGTGGATGTTTCCCTTGAGCTCGAAGATGATTCTGCTGACGGGTATCCGAGCTGCCCAATAGTCGAATTTGCCCTTTCCTTTACCCATACGCACATCACTGCCTTTCGTGTAGACACCAATGTTCGCGCTGACTCTTTTGTATAGTTTGTAACGTTCGCCTCGCAGTCGCTGGTGGATAGTCTGTTCGCCCGTCCGCAACTGTTTGGCCGATACTCGTCGGTCGTGGTCTTTCATTCGCAGCCCATAGTCTCCCCACACGATAGTTGTTCCGCGTATTGATCCTCCGGTTGGCATACGTGGTCTGCCTACCATTGACTTCCTCTTCTCGGGTCGCACCGGTTGCAGCCAATCTTGCCGGGCTGGCATCGACGAGAATGATCGGGTGCATGTTGATGGGTTTCGAGACGTGCAGGATCTGAGGGAGAGGTTTTGCTTCAGACTCGATCGAGTCGAACATAGTATAGAAGAACTGGTCATCATGCTTTGCGATCGAAGGTACCGCAAACAGGCTGCTAGTTGTCAGCTACATGCATTGGCCGTCACGAGAAATTGTTCTTACAGGAGGGCTTGATCGCAGGTGCAGTCATCTCGGCGGTCGTCAGAGCAGAGGGAGAAGAAGTCCCCAAAGACCCCAGCCGCAGTTGATTGCCTAGGTACGAGGAAAATCCCGAGCAGCTAGGTCGATGTTTAACCTGGCTTGTGGCTGCTTAAAACCTGAGGCAATCCGCAATGCATCTGCTAGAGCTTCTGGACATTCAAGGGAACGTAAATCAACGGCACAGTCACGTGTTTGATTTTCCTCCTAGCCTCTTGGCACTAGATCGCAGTGCACGGTCCGGAGTCACTGGGACAGGCCGATTCACCCATAGGATATACCAGCCTTCCCACTGTGGATTGATATTGAGATACAGACAGGTGTTGGGTATATATATCTATGAATATTCTCTCATGACTGCCGGGGGCGTCCACAACTCGCTGAACGCAGCTGTTCTCCTGGCCCCTAACACATCTCGGACACTTGGATTCTCCTGACTCGAAACCTTGATAACCAGGAAATTATGGTCTCAATTGCTCCGCATCGAGTAATGACGTACAACCGACGTTCATGTTCAGTCCTTCTTCAAGTTGAAGATCTTTTCGTGAAGCTTTCGTGCGTCCCTGACCATGTTATCCAGAACAGACACCTGGATGGACTCTGGCAGGATGCTTAAGACCCAGAGCAACAACGCATGGGGGATATGAGGGGTGACGGTGTTGCGTCCGGAAGCGACAGCGGCTCCAAGGCGGCCTACAGCCGTCTTGCTGAAATCCTTTGCGGCTGGGTTGGCAAGGTGTACAGGCGTGGGTGTCTGTGAGCTGCTCACATCGCCCAGGTTGAGATTCAGCACATCAATCGGGATGCTGTTGCACTTGAACTCGCGGGCCAGAGCTTCAGAAAAGCTAAGAACAAATCCCTTGGTGCCGGAGTAGACTGCAGCCCAGGGCAAACCGTGTTTGGCGGCAGAGCCGACGTTTAGCATTAAAGCAGGGCCGTTCTTTGCCATGACTGGAATCATGGAGCGTGTTATATGAGACAGAAAACGGGCATTGAGATTGATGGTCCCGTCGATTTGAGAAGAGCTCGTTTCGGTAAGTTGTATATAACCAGGAATGAAGGGGATCCCGCCCATGTTGTTCACAAGGATGGTGACATTGAGGTGAGATATGCTTGTCGCCAGCTTGTAGATATCATCGTATGAGTCTTTCAGCGCATCGAAGACAAGAATCTCGAATTTCAGGTTAGGATACTGGTTTTGGAGAGCCGATCGACGAGACTCAAGTTTCTCTCTGTTTCGACTGAGAAGAATGACGTTGAATCCTTGTGCAGCAATGGCTTCGACAAATCCAAGTCCGATCTGAAGGTTCCGGACAGTCAGTGAAAACATCCCTGAGATAACCCTACCAGGAAGGTCTAAATTCGGTCTTCGCTCGCAGGTAGTGAACACTCACTCCATCTGTAGCACCTGTGACGAGCGCGTATGGCTCTTTTCCATGTCTCCAGCGGTTCAAAGAGGAGCTTGAAGGCGAAAAATACAATCGCCCAAGGGAAACAACCCTTGTGACGATCGTTATGGCAGTGAGTGCCCCAAGAAACTGAAGAGCTCTCTGCATGGTCGACATCTTGGGTACGAGAAATAAGTTGTTGCAGACCACAGGTCTCAAAATAAGGATACGGTACTTCTGAAGGTAGTTCAATCTCGAGGTTGCCTTGTGGCACGGTCGAATTGCAATGCCTTCAATAAGTAGTTATTGGGCGCGATCACACTCTGGGATGCTGATTACGACTGGATTATCCAACCAGGTACGAATATCGACAATGTCGTCCCCAGCTTTGGGCGCCTGAAGCGTGGCTGCTGACGACCTGGGATGGTGGAGGGCACGCACACACATGCCAGAAGGGGCACGCACCACGGCAACGGCGGACAACTAACATTGCCTCATCATCTACAGAGTACACTGAGATGAGACGCAATGGACATTGAACAAGGATGGTAGACAAGCACGTACTGAATAGCCAGCAAGCCGATTTCCAGAAAAAATGGCACAGTCTGACGGCTGTAACTCGTCGGATTCAAGTAGATATAGCTCCTCGTTACCTAGGTATCTATCTGGAATCCTTCGCACAGAATATAATAGCGTTTATCCTTGACGTTAGGACGGCCATTAGTTCTATCGCTATCTTCCTAGTGATTTACTGTCCAGGCACCCACTGCCTTGAACCTGTTGAAGTGAAATTGTATCCTAGATGTGCTCCCGGTCAGACGATGCCACTTTTTTTCGGAAATAGGCTCGCCGGGCAGTGCGAAAGGGCGGCGTGGACATGTGCTCAAATAGGTTAGCCTGTCGCGTACATCAGGGTCAGTCGCGTCATGCAATTAATTAGAGTAATTGAATTGAACGAGAGCAGAAGGCACGCTGCACTCAATCACTGCTGTTCTTCAGCCCATTTTACCAAGTGGCCAATTCTGATGTCTCTTTGAGCTTTCTTGAGTTTATCGGTTCCGTTACTCATCAAGGACGATGCCTTCAGACATCAGAAGCTTCTTCGGCGGCGGAGGGGAAGCGAAGCCCGCCTCAAAAGCCGCTGCCCCAGACTCGGCGAAGAAAGACAAGGTATGGTGATACCCTATTCATCCCACCCCACCTTCTGAATGAAAGAACTGACGGTGTACAGACCAGCAGAGGCAGTCAACGTGGTCGTGCTCGGAAAGTCGTCTCCGATGACGAAGATGAAGAGATAGTCGAGACGAAACCTAAGAAGCCCACCACTCCCAAGCCGAAGAGAACAGTAAAAGAGCCAGCAGAAGAGGAGACCACAAGCTCGGCATATTTTGCGTCGTCAAAGCCCAAAGCTGCCAAATCTACACCGTCAAAAGCTACCACCAATGGCGTAAGCAAGACACCCACTAAACAAGTCATCAACGGAACTCCTTCTACCGGTAGGAGATCAGCGAGGAAGACAGCTGCAAAGAACTATGCCGAAGACGAGGACGATAATACTGCAGTCAAGCTCCAAGATGAGGACGTCGGTGGAGATGATATCTTTCATGACCTCAAGAGCAGGAAGGTTGATGATGACTACGAGGAAGATAATGACGAAGATGATATCAAGCCACACCAGAAAGGATCCAAAACAGTTAATGGTCATTCCAGGAAGACACAACCGGAGGACGACGATGATGATCTTGAGACTGCCGAAATTCCTGCCTACGACGGACCCAATGACCGACGATCGAAAAGAACCTCTGCAGCAACCACCTCATCCCGTAAACGAAAGTCCAAAGACCCAGAAGACGAGGACGGAGATGATTTCCTAGACGACGAGGATGTGACACCGAAGAAAAAGGCGAGAAAGACAGCCACGACTGCCGCGAGGAAACCCCGAGCCGCAGCAAAGAAGGAAGAACGAGAAGAAAGTAGCGAAATCAAATCCATCCTTGACAATATCCCACAAGTGCGAGCTCCCACACCTCCACCACGAGATGAGAACAAGAAGTTTAAATTCCAACCTGGAGGCGGAAACGCCAATGTTGCACCACCAGAAGCAGGAAGTGCTGAATTACCACAGGGTGCGGACAACTGTCTAGCTGGGTTGACTTTTGTCTTCACAGGTGTCTTAAAATCTCTGGGTCGGGATGAGGGTATAAGTCTCGTCAAGCAATATGGCGGCAAAGTCACAGGTGGCCCGTCAAAGAAGACGAGTTATGTGGTCATCGGTAGCGATGCCGGACCCAAGAAGCTCGAGACAATCCGAAATCTTGGAATCAAGACAATTGATGAACAAGGCCTTTTCGCCCTAATCAAGCAGCTTCCTGCCAATGGTGGGGATGGTAAAGCTGGCGAAGCTTGGGCGGAAAAGCAAGCCAAGGAAGAAGCTAAGATCCGCAAGGAAGCAGAAGAAATGGAAGCACGGGAAAAACAGAAGCAGAAAGAAGCAGAGAAAGCTGCCAAAACGGCTGCCGCGCGAACTGGAGGCCCGGCACCATCAGCAAAACCGCGGCCAAGAGTCGATGACCAACTGTGGGTTGACAAGTATGCTCCGGATTCACTCACTGGTGTTTGCGGCAACAAAACCCAAGTAGAAGGATTGCAGAGATGGCTACGGAATTGGCACAACAGCGCCAAGTCTGGTTTCAGAAAAGCTGGGGCCGATGGGAAAGGCATCTTTCGTGCTGCTCTGCTCTACGGTCCACCTGGTGTTGGCAAAACTACCGCCGCGCATCTGGTCGCTAATCTCGAAGGCTACGACGTTGTGGAAAGCAATGCCAGTGATACGCGGAACAAGAAGCTACTAGAGTCTGCTCTTGGTGGTGTACTGGACACAACTTCTCTCCTGGGATATTTTGCTGGCGATGGCAAGAAAGTTGATATCGCGAAGAGAAAGCTCGTCTTGATCATGGACGAAGTGGACGGTATGTCAGCTGGCGATCGCGGCGGTGTCGGTGCCCTTGCTGCTGTTTCCAAAAAGACACATGTTCCGATGATCCTCATCTGCAACGAACGGAATCAGCCAAAGATGAAGCCATTCCAACAGGTCACGGCAGAGTTCCAATTCAGAAGACCTTCCGCAGATCAGATACGTGGACGAATTGCGACTATACTATACCGAGAAGGCATGAGACTACCGCCACAGATAACGAACGCTTTGATCGAGGGGTGCAGCGGCGACATTCGACAGATCATCAACATGATTTCAACCATCAAACTTGATAACAAAGATCTTGACTTCACGGATTCAAAAGCAATGACGAAAGCTTGGGAGAAGCATGTCATTCTCAAACCCTGGGATATTGTTAACAAGATTCTCCGACCGCAAATGTTCGCTGCGAGCTCGACTGTGCCTCTGAATGAAAAAACCGAACTTTACTTTAATGATCATGATTTCAGCTATCTCATGCTTCAAGAGAACTACCTGAAGACGCAACCGAGCCTTGCAAGCAATTATTCAGGCAGAGAAAGAGACATGAAGCTTCTGGAACTCATCGACAATGCCGCCGCTAGTATCAGTGATGGTGATCTGGTTGATAGGATGATCCATGGGTCACAACAACAATGGAGTCTGATGCCTCTTCATGCTATTTTCAGCTTTGTTCGCCCTGCTAGTTACGTCTACGGCAACTTTCATCAACAAGTTGGTTTCGCAGGCTGGCTCGGACAGAACAGCAAACAAGGTGAGTTATCCTCTCAAAAATGGGTTGCTTGCAATCTGACGAATGATTTACAGGCAAACTATCACGCTTCGTCAAGGAAATCCAAGGCCATATGCGTCTCCGATCTTCGGCTGACCGCCATGAAGTTCGTCAACAATATCTTCCAGCTCTGTGGAATAAGACTGTTGGCACCCTTCAGGAAGGGGGTAAAGAAGCAGTTCAAGACGTCATCGACTTCATGGACTCGTACTATCTGACCAAGGAAGACTTTGAAGCCGTGATGGAGTTGGGCGTGGGACCGATGGACATGGAGGGAGTCAAGCTCGAGACACAAACCAAGGCTACCTTCACAAGACTGTACAACCAGCAGAGTCACCCCATGCCATTCGTCAAGGCCAGCAATGTCCTAGGCATGTCCAAAGGTGGAGCAGTAAAGAGAGATAAGCCAGATCTTGAAGAAGCGGTTGACGACTCTGAAGCTGATGAAGTGCTTGGACCAGACGTTGATGGTCCGGACGAGGAAGAAGAGGAATTAGATCTGAAAAAGGACAAATACGTCAAGGTGCCCAAGAAGAAGAGTGCAGCTGCCGCCGGCAAAGGAAAGAGCAAGAGAAAGAAGGAGGAGGATGCAGATGACGAAGAGCCCGACGAACCGGCGAAGAAGAAAAAGACTGCGGCTGCTGGAGGTGGCAGAGGGGGAAGAAAAGGCAAGGGCAAAGCCTGAGGTTCGTTCTGCACTCGCCTGATACGAAGTCAAAGTTCCCTAGGTGGCTGTCGGTCGCCCCCATGAGAGTGGTCGGTCACCTGGCATCAGCTGTTGATGGGTATTAGCGAAGAACAAAAGCAATGTATAACTAGAATGTCTGTCGAGCTGGCTGTGTGCGCACTCTCACTCATGCATACGGCATAAATGCAAAAGTTCGGATGCCAAGCTTAGTATTTGATACAAGCAAGTTACTACACGAGAGAAATACACTCATTGGAGCTAATAGGGAACAAATTTCCAAAGTCCAGCCGTTAAGGAACATACTGAGGCGGTGGCTGATCGGCTTCATGGGTACCCCAAGTTCTTCTGGGGTTGAAGTCATGGTCAGATATTGACGAATTCGAATCCGCGTTCATGCCTTCGTCGACGTCTGAGGTGAAGGCGGCTTGACGGTCCTCAGCTGCTTCTTCTGCCTTAGTCTGGAGTTTCTTTTCGTTCGAGCTGCTCTCAAGGCCCAGCGAACCAAGGGAAGGTTTCTCCTTTTCGCCGCGTCCTTCGCCTGATTTTCTATGTGACCAGAAACTGAGACCATCTCCCGAATCGCGACTTGCAGTCGAGGCTGCCTGAGCCAGATCTGCGCCCAAAAGTGCGCTCGGATTATACCCGTCCATGCAGGCCGTGGCAGGAGGTGGGAGGACCGTACACTGTGGCAGGTTACGCGACGAGGAGAATCTCTCGGTCTTTTCGGCGCACTCGATTTCGAGCTCCCATGTGAGGTAGTACTCCCGCGTGACGTTGTACGAGGTGAAGTTGGGACAGAGTGGGTTTTCGATCCGAGGGCCTAGTTTGGCGTTGCCCACGCGAAGGTCGTAGAGGGAGCCGAGGTCAAGGGTCGACTCCTCCGCTAGTCCTTTGGCAAAAGTGAGTGGACGAGTGAGTTGTTTGATGGACACGATGGGGATCCCGTAGGTCTTGGTGTCGGCGTAGGTACCCGGGGCGCGGCAGCGGATTTCGGATTTCAATTCGATTTTGATGGAGCGAAGGACCACTTCAGGGAACGACGTAAAAGTGTCGATGGTCGTGTTCTCGGGACCGAGGTCTGGTTGGATGGTGACGAGGAAGGGTAACGGGTTTGGGTGGAAGAGCTGGATGACGCTGGGGGCCTGAACGGTTAGGGAGAAGGAGAATCGCGGGACGGTGTCCTTGTGGAAAAAGGAGCGGGCTCGGTCGCGGATGCCGAGACTTGTGCCTGCATGTTGGGGAAGGAGTTTGAGGGTCGAGATGGTGAAGAGGCGGTTCTGTGTGACCAGGTCGTAATTCTGGATCGGTTCGGGCGTCGATAAGGGGTGGAATATGATCGGGTATGTCGAAGTCTTGGTCTTGGGTCCGAGGAACTGGAACTTGTGCATGGAATGTGGTTCGGCCAGCGTCGCTTCGAGCACGTATTCAATGAAACATTCTACCTTGCGGCTGATGTTCGTGCGGCTGTGGAACATTGATGGTGGGAGACTGAGATCGAGTTCGTTCTTCTGATCGTCGACGTTCGATCGGTAGTGCTCTTTGGGTTTCCATTTGTCGCTGCTGCCAGGCAGTATGCACTGCGGGTCTGCCCGATCGGGGACGACGAACTCGAACGGCCAGCTGAAGGAGCCGGGCTTGTGGGTGTATTGGCCTTCGTACAGGACTTTCTC
This sequence comes from Vermiconidia calcicola, assembly GCA_035928285.1. NCBI lineage: Eukaryota > Fungi > Ascomycota > Dothideomycetes > Mycosphaerellales > Extremaceae > Vermiconidia > Vermiconidia calcicola. The sequence goes on along the minus strand of JAXLQG010000001.1, from coordinate 437,377 downwards.
GAGCTGGAAGAACCTCGCCCGGCCACGGTGGTAACTTGCGGATTGGCCGTGTTGTTGGATGATGCGGGATTTGGCGCGACCCCAGAATGCAACGGTGACGGTGCCGATGGCGACGTCGGCGGCGGTGTTCAGCACTACATGGCCGCTGATCACGTCGCCGGGCGAATATTGCGCGCGAGGATGGTCGATGTCGAATGAAAGGCCTGGGGAATTTGTGGGTTTGGTCAAGCCCATAACAGTAGATTGTGTACGTAGGATCGGAATGAACGTGATGAAATCAAGCGAAAGCAATATGATGTGTTGGTCGATTTGCACCTACCTGCATTGATCGGATGGCTGCTCTATATACCATGTTCTCTCAAGCTGATGGATAGTTTCTGGCTCTCCTCATCCGAGTACGCGACACAGCCACGATTCAGCCTTAGGAGACTTGGCTGCGCGTGGTGGTAAGGCGCACACTGCCCATTTGCCTCGATCGACAGGGGACGGGACAGGGTCTTTGAGGCTGTACTCGTAGATGCAACAGCGTCTTAGGCACCTGCATTATTCTCGACACACTGTCACGGTCGTTGGATGTTGATTGGAGTTAGAGTAAATATAGAGAAGAAAAGAAAATAATGATCTGGAGCTCTTGCTGGGTAGAGGGGGAGATCTGTCACGTGCATCTATCACGTGGTAAGCCAATCATCCACGTGACACTGTGCGGTCAAGCGAGAAATCTGAGACCCTTTGAAAATGCTTCCTCTTCATGGTCACCATGGTCTAGGTCAGCCTTACAATGAAGATTCAAACGCGATGAATCCTACAAATCAAGACCAAGCCGGAGAAGGGGTAGTTAGAGGCCATCCTTCGCCTCCTCTCCACGGAAATCCCCCTTCACCGACTTGGCGACTCCCTGACTTCTCTCCCAATTCCTCGTGGGGTCGAGCGGTCCTGCCAATGGCACTGCTCCCAATAGGATCAATCTCAAGGAGCATTACCCCACACGACTCTGGCTCCGGAGTATGGCAGGCAAGTTTTTGCTGCTGCTGTTGCTGGGAGAGTGCCACTGCCGAAGAGCAATGGGTGTTTTCCGATGAGGAGCAACGTGGGGCACATACATTTGCCCGGAGAAGGCAAGTCAACACCAACAAGCTCTGTTTTGATTCGGTTCGTTCTTCTCGCAACACAGGTGACGAAGTGAACCCGGAAAGCTGCACAGTCCATGAATCTGGCTGTCTGTGAACCATCGGCAGTCGATCGAACCAATGCCCAGTGAAAACGATATAGCATAAAAGTCCACGCGACACGGTTGGCTTCCCTTTTGTTTCTTATCCTGACCTCTTCCGTTACGGTCAACGTCCTGTTTTTGTTGCCTCCCCGACATGGGTAGCGTACGGCCGTCCATCGACGTCGACAACTCGCTTGTGGCTCAGGCCCTGGCCTTTGTCAAGGCTCATTTCTTTCTCGCCGCCTTCGTGGCCATCGTCCTCCGAGGGCTGTACAAACGATATGCTTCTCCTCTGAAAGACATACCAGGTCCTTTCTTGGCATCATGCTCCAGACTATGGAAAGGTAGGAGAGATTCAAGCTAATCCTGCCTTCTACCTCGACTAATAGTACAACTACAGTATGGAGTACTTATAATGGCCACACCGAACTCGATCATATAGCTTTGCACAAGAAATATGGTAAACGCTCCAATTGATTGACACCATCTGGATCAGCATAAAGGCTGACTAGGACAGGACCGATTGTTCGAACGGCTCCGAATGAGGTGTCTTTTGGAACCTGTAATGCAGCCAAGGACATCTTTGCTGTAGGCAAAGGCTTCCACAAGACCATGTTTTATAGCGTATTCCCACCAAAGGCAAGTGAATCATCCACAGACCTTATCGCTCACCAGGTCTGATTGAGGATCCAGCACGCACCGGATATCTTCACCGAAGTTCGGGAATGGAAGCATGCGCAAATGAAGCGTTACGCTGTAACTCCATACAGTTTGGCACAGATGCAGAAACGATCAGGCCCGATCGAGGAAATGATCATGCTCCTCATGCAGCACCTGGACAAGTATGCCGCCGATTCAACGAAAGTCTGTAATCTGGGAAATTTATTGCATTACTTTGCTTTCGACGTAAGCGGCAGTCGCAAATCCAGACGTCCCTCCGTCATACTGACTATATAAAAGGTACTTGGAGAAGTGGCATTCTCCAAACAATTTGGGTTTTTGGAAGCCGAAGTCGACATTGAAGGTTCGATCAAGAACATCGACGACGTCCAGTGGTATGATGGCATTGTCGGCCAAATACCCGAGACCGACATTCTCTTCCGAAACAATCCTCTGCGACCATATCTGCCATTCTGGAAACCGAGCCCAACCACCATGACCAAGATTGCCATCGCAGAACTCGAGAAACGGAAACAACAGGACGGCACCTACGACTCCTCGGGGATTGATCTCCTAGCGGAATTGCTCAGAGCGCACGATGGGAACAAGGACAAATTCAGCGTACAGGATGTGTTCAGCATCGCGCACGGAGCTGTGTAAGTTTTCAGTGTTGGGTGCGAGTTGAGGCGTTGGACTCCCGACGTGCTAATCGTTGGGCCCTAGTTTCGCCGGTTCTGACTCAACAGCGTCGACAATGCAGTCCTTTTTCTACATGGTGCTAAACAGGCCGGAAGCATACTCCAAATTGCAAAAGGAAGTCGACGAAGCACAGAAGTCAGGCCAACTTTCGGAAATCGTCACCTACGCCGAAGCACAGAAACTCGACTACTTCCAGGCCTGTCTCAAGGAGACTTTCCGAGTGCGGCCGGCCGTCGGACTGGGCATTTACCGAAATGTCCCTCCCGAGGGTGTCATGATTGATGGAAGATACTACCCCAAGGGGACCGAGGTCTCGGTCAACGGATGGGTGCTGCATCGTGATAAGTCCATTTTCGGTGACGATGTCGAGGAGTTCCGGCCAGAGCGATGGTTCGAACGAGATGCGAAGACCATGACTGGACACTTGTACAATGTAAGTGTTGGGACGGACCAGTGTTCCGAGAATTGTCCGATGGTTCAGGGCTGACTTCAGACAGTTCGGTGGTGGCAGTCATCTTTGCATTGGGCGCAACCTTGCGCTATTTGAGATGAATAAGGTGTTGATCCAGATTTTGAGGGAGTTTGACATCAAGCTCGTGCACCCGGGACGACCTTTGGAATATCATTCCACGTTCTTCGTTGTGCAGGAAGGGCTTGAGGTCTATCTGAAGCGGCGGAGCGAAGGAAGGTTCTGACGGAAGTAGACGACATACAGATATTCTATCGATAGTGCCGCGCTTAACCACCACAAACAGGGGAGAACCTAGACCTTCGTCCACAGGCTTTCACATTATCTTTCTGGCATCATTTTCTCCATTCCCAGCCTTTGCCATGGCCGTGATGAGGCTAGTGTTGGATGCCCATATCCACCAGGATCGTTGCTTGACTTCGGAAGCTGTCTTGTTTCGGGGAAGAAGTAGACTATGCTCGCAAGCATGGACTTGTCTAGGAATAGAAATGAGTAGAGTGAGAAGCGGCTTCATCAACCGTGATCAACCCAGAATGCGCATCACGTGATTACTCTTTAAAGCGGCACTGTTCACTATCTGCATTTGCACCTGCGAAAGAATTCTGGACGACGGGCGAGCGTCCAGTTGTGCTCGTCTTTCTCGAAAAGGTTGCAATAGACTTGCGGATCTCATTGAAACGTCATGCTGTTAGAAGACCAGAGGTTCCTCCATGAGGATCTCGAACGACTCGAACAAGCCATAACCGAACGTGTTACAGAGGATCCAAGAAATGTACGTTGATCGAAATTCAACAACTACGAGACTAACACAGGTTCCAGATCAAAGACCGACTAAATCGAGACCATCAGATCAACAACTTCCTCTTGCGTGTACAAGAGCAGTCGAAACGGCTACTCGACATCTACAAAGATGCTGGTGGACTACGGCTTTCAGAGGTACAAAGCCTGTCGACCGGAGATCCATTAGAGGAATTCTACAAACAACTAGAAGAAGTCAAGGACTTCCATCGGCGCTATCCCAATGAACCTGTCGAGAACCTCGAGCGCGCGTACAAGCGCAGGCGACCCGAAGAAGGGGAGACCATCACATCAGAAATTGACAACATGTTTACCGGAGAAGAATCTAACGGCAGATTCCTGGACCTGACGACCTTACACGAAGACTACCTCAACCTTCCTGGTGTGAAACGCCTCACATATCTTCAATACCTCGATAACTTTGACGCCTTTGAGCCTCCCCGAATGCCGATCAAGAGACAAAACAAAGTCACAGATACATACCTGAAATACGTGGCGGATCTAGCAAGTTACCTCGAAGGCTTTGTTCGGCGGACAAGGCCACTAGATGACCTAGCCAAACTCTTCCTACGCTTCGAACGAGACTTTGAGACGGCATGGGAAGCAGGCACCGTCCCGGGCTGGACGAAAGAGACAGCCCCGACCACAACCGTAGCCGGCCCACAAACCGAAGGCACTGGCTCAGGGATATGGTGCCCAGAGTGCGAGAAGGAATTCAGCAATCAAAATGTCTACAAAGCCCATCTCACAGGGAAAAAGCACATCCGCAACGCTGAAGCCAAAAAGACCCAATCCTCAGCCAACGGCTCGATCACCACATCCAGTTCCTCAGCAGCCTCCCTGTCCGGCACACAGCTCAAAGAACGAGTAATCGCATCCCATGAACACCGCATCCGCGCCCTTGCCGACCTCCTCTCCAACGAACGCAGCAATACCCGTGTGAATGTCGAGCGCAAACAAGGCATGACCGAGCGCGAGCGGCAGGCCGAACTCGACGCTCTATTTGCCGAGGATGACGCCGCAATTGCTGCAGCTGACCGGCACCGCGGCGGAGGCGATGACTCCGGCTCCGAGTCCGACGGCGACGAGAGGATCTACAACCCGCTCAAATTGCCGCTGGCGTGGGATGGCAAGCCGATCCCATACTGGCTGTACAAGCTGCACGGACTGGGTGTGGAGTTTACGTGCGAGATATGTGGAAATTTCGTGTACATGGGCCGGCGGGCGTTTGACAAACATTTCAGCGAGGCACGGCATATTTACGGGTTGAAGTGCCTGGGCATCACGGGCCAAGGCACAGGTGGGTTGAGTTTGTTCCGCGAGATCACGGGCATTCAGGACGCACTAAGTCTCTGGGAGAAGATCAAGCGCGAGAAAAGGGACAAGGAGAGCAAAGATGATGGTGTCGTCCAGATGGAGGACGGCGAGGGCAACGTCATGCCCGAGAGGATTTATCTGGATTTGCAAAAGCAGGGCATCTTGTAAGAGCAGAATGACTCCGGGAGCTTTGTGGCGGTTGTGGGAAAAAGTCATTATGATACCCTTGCTTGCTCATGAGATGGGGCATAGAGAAGTTCCAGAATTTCAATGGAAGGCATCTATACCAAACTTTCAAAAAGCTATCGCCGACAGTGAGTGCTGCCTGTGATCAATGTATATAATGAAAAGGGAAGAACGGTACTACCTAAGTTGCTCAGACATCAATCAATCCCTTCAATGCTCATCCTTCCATCAGCACTCGCACTCCTTCGAACACCATCCGAAGTCCGACCCATAACACCACCAGAACCCTCTGTACTCAGCGTCGCGCCACCGAACATTGCCACATTGGCCAGCTCCCTCTCCTTCTCCACCATCTTCTCCTTCTCACGATCCACGACGACGGCATTCTTGACCTTTTCAAGCAACTCCCAACCCTTGGCCGCGACCTGCATGGCGCGCTCGACGATCTGATCAAACAATTCCTCATTGTCCTTGTAGAAGCCGCACAGCATGAGTTTGCACAGACTACTCGTCGCCGTGGCACGAACTTCGTCCGGGAAATTCTGCGACAGAGCCTTGATGAACGGCGAGAGCAGACTTGTCATGTTGTTGTTGTTGCCGCTATTGTTGTTGTTATTGGTGCTGCTCTGCTGCTCGCCGAGTTCGCCGCCGCCGCTGGTGTTCGGCGACGCTGCAGCATCAACCATTGGAGTCTGACTTGCCGGGAGCGGCGGCCCACGAGCCATCAGAATGTCACACAGGATCTGGAGCGCCATGACTTGCAGCGTCTCGTGGCCTTTTTTGAGCAGATGCGTGAACAGCCGCATATTCTCGTCGGCAAGTTTAGGTTCGAGAAGACAGCACAGACCCAGACACTGTACGCCTCGTTCGCGGATCAGGATCTCGTGAGACCGGACGGCGGGTATGACTAGGTTGTCGAACATGGTGCGCAGGTGGATGTTGGACTGCAAGTTGCCGGCCACGTTCTGGAGCATGCATTGCGCGATATGCAGACATTTCATGTTGATCATGATTTCCTTGACGGCCTGCGCTTCTTGTTCTTCCTCGGTCAATGATTGTTTCTTGTTGCGTTTCTTGTTCGAGCCGTTGTTGTTGTTGTTGTTCTTCGGCGTCGAGTCCGCTTCGTGGTCACTCACTTCACTGCGTGCGGACACGAAGCTTGCGTTGTCGTCGTCGTCGTCATCGTTCTCTTCGCCTTCAGGCTCGTCCGACACGATATTATCGTGAACTTCGGCGATGGCTTCGAGAACAACAGAAGTGAATTCTCGTTCGCCTGCTGCGTCAGGGTTGCAGACCAAGCGTAAGGCTTCCACGGCGAGACGAGTGCATTCTTCTGGGAGATCCGCCATCGAGAGTGCATGCCGTAGAAGAGAGAACATTTTCCGCCGGCCGATTTCGTCGGTATAGTCCAGAGTCTGTGCGATGTAGAGAAGCTGCTCGACGATGAATTCTTGCTCTGCTTGTTCGGCGAGTTTGTCGTCACTGTCGGATTCGTTGGCGTTCTGCACCTTGATGAGAAGCTCGTTGATGTGTTTCTGGAGGTGGAATCCCAGTCGTGTCACCTCGGGCATCTTCTCCTCGATCAGGGCCTGATGTTTGGGATCTTGTGATTGTTGACAGTAGTCATTGAATGTTCGTGCCATAAACACAGACTCAGGGCTCAGGGTGTCCCAGAATTCATCGTCGAAAAACACTGCTTTAAGGTAGTCTGGCCTACCCGCCCAGAATTCCTTCATGGCTTCTCGCGCGATTCCGGTCTCATTGCCGGTATTCAAGGTGTCGATCCTTTCGAGAAGTTCCAACAGCGCAGGTATATTCGCTGGGTAAAAGCCATTCGGCTCCTTTTCTTCATCATCCGTCTGCTCAGTACGTGATGCGGCGCAATTTTCTATCCAGCGCGCTCTGAACACATGAGCCGCAGCTTTGCGAACCTTCTCGTCTCGGTCTCTCAAGCCCCATCTCAGCAATTTCTCTCGCATGGACAAGGACAGATGTCGGAAGTCGCCGAGCTTCAGTAGAAGTTTCGCATACAAGGCTCTTCGCGTCGGACCATCACGATCTCTTGCTCGCTCCAGCAGGTACGGCAATGTCCTTGATGTAACGGGCAGGTTGAGCAGTAGCGCTCTTCGGACATCTGCATTGGTGTCGTTTTGTAGCACATCCAAGAGTTTCTCCAGCAGGCCTGGAGCTACATCTTCATCCGAATCTTGTTCTTCACCTTCATCCTCCAATTCGTTCTCCACCAGCCTTCCCAGTGCCAGCACTGCTTCCAGCCTAATCGCAGGCACCTTGTCTCGAAGCCGCTTGATTAGCTCGTGCCGGATGACTTTGTAAAGGTCGTCATCAATAGTATTCAGGACTCCAAGGATTTGGGAGATGATCTGCGTCGCTCGATATCGCACGGTTTTGTCTTTCGCGCATAGAAAAGGGAGTAGTGCAAGCAGAAGGGAGGATGTAGTTCGGTTGGTCGCATCCGCTGACTCGAGGTAGACGGTCAGGAACTTGATAACCCGGTTACCAGCGACCTCTGATTTGCTGACATCGAGAAGACGAAAGACGCATTGCTTGATGTGTGCTTCAAAGTTTGGGGTGTTTTCGAGTCGGTGGAGGCGCTTTGCCAAAGTTTTATGCCCGACAAGGGAACGTTGCGCGTCTGAGAAGATTTCGCCGACTGACATCTTGTTTGAACAAGTGTACCAAGGTCTTATGAGGCTGCCGCCGCAGGTAGCAGATGGTATTTACAGTCGAAGAATGGTTTGTTTACATGGCCGATCCTGCAGCCAATAAGGTGGCTGCCATTCTGCCTCTACTTTGGCCTCCGGAATTATTATGATCCGATGGTCTTCCATCCACTATGATGGTTCTATCACGTGCCCCATGTGATCGTCACTCAGCGATTTTCGTCCTTCAACGCACTGCTCCGTATTTTGAAGGATAATCCTGTGTCTCATGTCTATCTTGATCGTCAGTCAGATCTGTTGATCCAGGAACACGCACACCGTCGATCGTGGTAATCTCTCTCGCTTCTTGACCGTTGTGGCGTTTCTCCTCGGATGATGTGTATATCAAGGTGGAAAGTCCCGTTCACCGCTTGTTGTTCTTTCTAGAATCATGCTCCAATGCCTGGTCGGATCCTTGTCGCGCTGCGTCACTTGGAAACCATTCTAGAGACAACTCCCTTGGATCACCATACATCACTGTGATTGTGTATCTCAGCACTTCTCAGTCACACCAGCCTGCAGGGCACGATGTGACGACCGCGATAGCACTTCCGTATTTTCACGCAATTCCGCGGTCACGAGGACGTGACACGGTCATTGAACAGGGTAGCGCAAGACAGCGCAATGGACTTGCACGTCATCGCACTCGACTTGCTGTGTCGACCTCAGGGCTGCCAGCTCGAGAAACATTCGCAATGCTGAGAGACCGCTAAGTCGGGTACATGCCATGGGAGAATTCACAATGATGCGCCCACTCTGGGACCTGCATTGGTGGGATGAAGCTTCCGTCGACTCTCTCTTATCCAGCGTACATGAAGTTGGGCACGAAAGACGGGATGTCCTTGACTTAAACAGAAACTTGCGCCGATGTGATGATGACCAGCTTGGGTTGATGAGGCTTCATAAACAGAAATTGTCGCTGCAGGACTCACCATTGGCATTTGGAGCGGACCTACTATGTTACACACGAACATCTGTTCTTCGCTTCAACACGTTGCGCGAGGATGCAGAGTCTTTTGCCTTATGCACAGTTTTGCTGTGGACGTGCTGCATGTCATTTGTGTCTGTACGACCGTACTCTGGACTTTTCTCGAATCTTGGTGCTGGTACGACCAACTGGGATGGTACTCGTAGGTCCACCATGTCCTCGACTTGCAGACATCTACCACCAACATCATGCGATGGAAGCATCTGCATCTGCTTCATGCAGAATTTTGACTTAACGTGGGAAATCGACGAATAAAGCAGCTGGACTTCGCTTCTTGCAGGACGCCAGTTGGGCACCAATCGAGGTCAGACGACAACCTTGAGTGGACGAACACGGCCTACAAAAATTCCAAGGTCAAAGTGAGGCAACCAGAAATGATTGCAGCGGCCGCTGCACGCCAATGACCGGCATTGCTCACCTCGCTAGAAAGACCTTGCAGGCATCCAATGATCATGATCGACAAGCCCATTTTCGTAACGAGCATGACAATTGGCCACGGGAAACCCTCTGCAGCATGCGCAGTCCCGCGCTGGGACCGTCGTTACAGGGTTCGACCCGTGCCAGAAGACGTTCAAGACAGCTGCAAATCCTTTTGAGGGATAGGCACTGGAACGCCCGGAAAGTGGTTCTCTCCAAGCTAAGCATGCCTAGTACGAAGGCCACGGCACGCCACGACAAGGGCGCAACAGGCCAGAACTTCTGCAAACTTGACTGGTTTCACGATCAGCGAAGCCTCCGACGTTTTGCCCAATCTGTCCTATGGTCAAACTCTCCTTTGCCCTGGTCTTGATGGGCACTGGTGCCGTCATCCGGAAACCCATCCTCAGCTCGCGAAACGCCTGATCTTCATGGGCGTTATCGTACTTTTTCCGAGCCTCCAACCGGCATCGCTCGATTGCCTTTTGTTCGAGACCAGGTAGGCGGCACGGGGTCAAGTATAACACCCCTCGAGATCCGTCCCATCCCATCTTTCGAAAGGACCTTCCACTACCCTTCAACATTGCTACCGCTTCACTTTATTTTCGCTGATCCCAACCCTCAGCTTTCCACGTTTCTTGTTGCACCTGTTTCACCACTTCACGGAGCTTTATTAGTATGACTTTCATTGGAATGTTACTGACGTTTGGGCCTCATCGGCTAACAATGCCTCCAGATTGGATTACTACCTTTCCGCCTCTTTCGTGTTGAGCATACCCATTGGTCTTCAGGTCCTCCCAGTCGACCACCATGGATATCAATGTCAATGCAGCCATCGAGGTCTTACGGTCTTGTCGCAAGGTCTACGATGCGGAACATCAACATCTGTCTCCTGTACAGAGGGAGAGTGGTTGGTCTCTTCACTGGGCTGCTATTCAAGCCGCCATGACAGGTTCGACGTCGAGTCCTCAACTTGGTTCCTCGGTCCCTCAGAAACGATCCGCGTCCAGTGCAATGCTTATTGGTATGGAGCCCGCCTCCAAACGTGGTGGCCATGTATGTACTCTTATCATGTTACCCTCTTGCTTGGTTTGACGGAAGACAAAGGCTTCCCTGGCGTCCTCTGCTCCCTCGGCACCCTATCTTGAACGACACCATTCCGGTCCGACTCCCTCCAAGCCGGTTTCACCTGCGATGCAAACAACCGCTACGACAGGTCCGGTCCTTATCCCTCGCCGCAATAGTGGGCAACGCCGAACATCAAACGCTGGATCCTATCCTAATCGGTATCATGGATCGACCCTCAACCACATCGAAGAGGTACACGATATGTCACCGACCGACTTCCTCGCTAATCACGGCGACCTCTCCTTGACACCTCCCATGAATGTGGAGCGTGGTGAGTCGCAAAATTACCTCTCTCAGCTTACATCACCGTATGCTTCAGCAATAGAGTCACCTGCGGGTTATACCCCAATGACTACTGCTAGTGATGCTGGTCTCACGACCGCATCGACGATTATGTCCGAGCCTATGACTCGGACAAACACAAATGATGTTCTCTGCGAGCCGTTTGGGATGTTTCGCATGGACTCGATGTCGAGATCGATGTCGAAACTACCCCAAACGGCAAACATGCTTGATATGCCTCAAGCGCATTATGTCGATTCTCAGTTGTTTTCCTTTTCTCATGTTGTTGGAACCGACTCCGGTTGCAACAACCTTTCTCATTTGTCTTTTCATGATGATGACTGCTTTCAGTCATCGTCGTCTCCTTCTAGCTTTGAGATGAAGAATTCGCCGTCCTCCGGCAGCAATGCTTCATCTGTTTCTGTTTCTTCTCACCCTTCTCATCATCACATGCGGCTTGACTCTCAAGGTCAGGCTAGAGAGATGCTTCTTCCACAGGAAGTCGTTGTCCCTCGCAGCAGTAATCTAGTTTCACGACCACTAGCGCCCAAGTTGCAGCGCACCAAGAACGCTTCGGCCAGTGGTTCCAACGGTGTGCCCGAACCCAAGCTCATCGCTGTGAAAGCCGAAGACGGTACAGTCAAGCACAAGGCCGAAATCACACGCGCCACGCGCCAACAACCGCCTCGCAAAACGACCTTCTGTCAGTTCTGCAACGACCAACCGCAGGGCTTTCATGGCGACCACGAACTCCGCCGCCACATTGAGCGTCACCACGCCCAGGTGCGCCGTGTGTGGATCTGTAAAGACGCCTCGGCCGACGGCAACTTCCTGTCGAGCTGCAAGGCTTGCAGAACAGGCAAGACCTACGGCGCCAACTACAATGCCGCCGCGCACCTCCGCCGGGCACACTTCAACCCATGCAAGAACCGTCGCGGCGGCCGTGGCAAGAAATCCGAAGGCCGTGGTGGCATGGGTGGAGGGAACAACCCACCCATGGAGTTCCTCAAGAACTGGATGTACGAAGAGCTTGAGATGAATCTCAATGGGCGCACCGTCGTTCAAGATATTGTGCCCGACGCCATCTTTGACCCAGCCACCGTTAATGAGATGATCAATTGCGCTGCACCGAACGGCGCTACTGTCGGTGTGGATGACTTCGGCCTTGCCACTGGTGACATGACGGCAATGGGCATGTCGAGCTTTGATATCATGTCCGAGCCGTTATATTATGATAACTTGCTACAGCCGGCAGGTGGTGTGTTTGGGCAGAATGATGGGTATTTCATGCCCGAGCAGCAGGCGATTTTGCAGTACTAGGACTGATGATGATGATGATGTTGACGCCACTGAGATCATGAAGAAGACGAAGAGGAGGGCATCTGCGATTTTTTTTGTCGTTGTTGTCGGGCTGTGGTGTTGACGAGACACCCTATGCAACAGCATAGCTTCGTTGCGATTGTTTCTTCTTGTTGGCCGACGTGGCCCTGGTGTTGAGGATTTCACTTTTCATGGTGGATGTTTCATTTGGTTGGCCTGGTCGGATGAATTTGGCTCTTTCTCTACATTACTTTTCACATGTACACGACAATTTCGAAGACGGCGGCGGGAGGAGATATGTGACAGCCATCCCTCGCTACTTCAGGGTTTTATATGCCAGCACAGCGGTCTGGCCCTTTTCTGGTTACAGGCTGGTGATAGACAGGTTTTGAGGTCTTGGTTAGTACTATTCTTCTGTATGAGGGAACGATTAGGGCACGGTACAGGGTTGGGTTGGGTTGGGAATGTATATAAAAGTTTGTGCTTTTCGAGATTGTCATATTGAACATGATGGACTTTTGTTTCGACTTTCTGCGATTGCTCCCCTGCCAGTCGTCGCCCTCGTAACGCAGCACTATGCCAGCTATGCCAGCTATGCCACCCAGGTGTATCAGGTGTATGCATGTATTCCGTGGCTGAGTAAGATGTGGCGACCAATGAGGGATTGCTTGTGGCATTTTGCTTGTCTCGCCGCCATTCGACGCGTGTCCGCAAGAAGCAGGACAGTGCTGCCATCTGCGAGCATGATTGGGGCAGGGAGAGCGAACAAGATCCAGATTAACTCGCTTACGAGTGGCTGTCGTTGTGTGGCTTAGCAGTTTGTTCAGCTGCGCCTACGAGTCTACGGCATTACGAGTAGAGCTCATTGCGAAACAGGCAAATGCAACCAGGACAAAATCCCCAAGCCACGGAATGTGATAGACTGATAGAGTGATGATATGGTAGCACTGACGGTAGTGAAGACCAGAGATTGCCTCTGAGTTCAGCTGTAGAGGAGATGTTGGTACGGATACCACGTAGAGGAGAAGCTCAGAAGGAAGACAACCTCAAACAAACCTGTAACCAAGCCTATTCTTATGTTCCTTATAGGGGCACTAGGGGGCGTGCACGGGCTAGTGATCACTAACTTAGGCGGGAGTGGGCGTGTTAGTTAGGGGGTTCTTCGGAAAGACGGAAAGAGGTCACTTGGCCAAAGGTGTCACTACGTGTCCCCCAGGCAGCTAAACGCAGTCAAGCTTTCACTCTCCTCCACCTCAAATAAACCCGGCCCTCCGCCTGCGCCTGCGCTTCATTCCATCTCGCTCTTCATCTCGAAACATCACTCTACACCCTCCAACTACTAATCGACCGTTCACACTCGCTTTCGTCCTCCTTCACTTTCCCATCAGGCCTGCCCTACCGTCATCATACAACATGTCGAATCAAGGATACTACCAACAAGGTCCGCCTCAGGGCTACTATCCTCCTCAACAGCCTCAGCAAGCGTAAGTTCGTCCGAACCCTCCACCCAGTCATTCATTCAATTCATGAAGTGGGCGCGGCAAATGGATTGCGCACTTTATCTACATGGCTTCTACTTGTTCCCCGAGTCTCTCTGTCGCCCTATGCATAGACTAAGAGCAGACCTGCCCTTTGTCGTCGCCGATGAAAGCCACGCAGTCCCTTTTAGTGTATTCCGTAGTGTTTATCGCTAACACACCGCCTGTCATACAGCTACGGACAAGGATACGGCTATCCTCAACAGCAACCACCCATGCAATACCAACAAGGCCCTCCTCAGCAGGTTATTGTCCGTGAGAAGAAGGATCGAGGATGTCTAGGCGCATGGTAAGGACACTTGACTTTGAAACCCCCCTACCCCCTACACCAAAGTCAAACGGGGGACGAACGTCAACTAATAAACAACCCCCCCAAAAATATAGTCTTGCCGCTCTTTGCTGCTGCTTCGTCTGCGAGGAGGGATGTGAATGCTGCGCCGACTGCTGCGAATGCTTTGCCGATTGCTGTTAAAAAACCCAGATCAAAGATCAATTCAACATGCGATTGCAATGCAATGCCCAAAGTGGAAGGTGAAGGGGAAGGCAATGAAGGAACGGTAAAGACTTGGCTGGGGGAGTTGTACGGCTCAACTCAACCATAGTGATGTGATGTGACGACAGAGGAGCTCATAACTCGATCCTACTACTACTGTACCATCAGCAGGCAGTGGCAGTACAGTCAAGCGATAACGGGCTCCGCGCGAACGAAAAGATATAGCAAGACAAAAGACACACATAACAGGCTGTCTGGTTCGTGGCGAAGGAAGGAAGAAGCGGTGAAGAACTTGAACTCTTGCTTTCCCTGTTGTTTTTTTTTGCTCTCGGCCTTCCGCCTTGGTTGCGCAGATGGAAATGATGGGCGCCATGTCGAGAGGTTAGCGTTTGTTCTGCTTGGAATTCATACTTAAGTCCTGGTGTTTTGTGCTGCTCCTGCTCCTGCTCCTGCTCCTGCTCCTACGAACTCTTTTTCTTTCCAAATGTACAGTACAGTCCAGTCTGTGTTACTTATGCACCAAATTCTACCACACAGTTTTCTATTTCTATCTGTTGATACCGGTGTTCTCGTGACCGATTTTGGGGGAAGAGCGGTGCAACCGCTACAATTACAATTGAAAGTCGCGAGAGGAGTCTCAAGTTCGGACTGCCATTCTCTATATGCAGTGAACAAGAGTTCAATGCTTTTGTCTTGCCATTGTTCAAAGTTCATCCTTCCAAGAATCAAAACAACAAAGCACAAGAGTTGGGTATATGGATATTAAACTCGACAAATGCCTTGGAATGCATTCCGATCCCATCTCAAAAAGCCATCAAACGTTCTCCCGGCTTGCACCAACAGACCTCCTTTGTCTGTGGCCATGTTGTGGATTCCCATATCTGCTATGCTGGTCTTTATATGTTCATTAATGATAGAAAGAAATTCGTCCCCGGGTCGAGTACAATCCCAGCATTGACATATCTGTCACAGTGGATGTGTCAAGACTCTACTTGACCAAACTTGCTGCAGCAGCAGCAGCGGCCAAATCAGACCTTCCACTCATACTTCTTTGACCGACGGTCAACCTTGTCAGGCTCGGATTCGAGATCGAAGATGCCATGGCCGCATGAGAAGCCTTTTTTGCATGTGACATTCCCTGGGAAGCTGCCGGCACAGTCGACTGACGTCTTGCTCCGGACTTGTTGGGAGATGTTTCTTGCCTGTTCCCGACGGGAGCCTTCAAGTTGGTGGACGGGGGCTGTGGTAAGGGTCTGGCAACGCCCGCGGTACTGACAGAATTGACCCTTTTGATGGGAGAGTTGACTGACGAAAGATTTCTCCTGCCATTACTTGGGACTTTGATCCCCGTAACAAATTCGTGCTTGTTGGCTTCGAGGGGATTCATTCTTCGAGTGGGATCCCATCTCAAGCACTTCGTAATAAAATCAAGGAATGCTTCATCGTCACATTTGAGGACTTGTCGTAAATCTTTAGAACTGGGTCGTCTCCTCCGACCTTTCGAGGATACCGTCAATCGTGGCTTGCCCATTGAGTCGAAGAAGAGCTTCTTGCGGCTGCTCTTCTCAATCAAGTGCTTTTCGGGAGGACCGAAAACTTCCATGATGCAAGCCAGTTGTTCTTGTTCGTTTTCACCAGGGAAAATAGGGTACCCAGTATAGAGCTCGGCCAAGATACACCCAACACTCCACATATCGATTGGCATACCATAAGACATTCCGAGAATAACTTCGGGAGACCGGTAAAACCGGGACTGGATATAGGTGTAGACTTTTTCGTTTTCGAAACAACTCGAGCCAAAATCGATAACCTTGATTTCGGAATGGACAGGATGCGCCAGCAGAATGTTTTCCGGCTTCAAATCGCAGTGGATGACTTTATGCTGTTGAAGAAGAATCAGAGTCTGGAGTAGTTGTTTCGTGAATCGTCGGATCAATTTGAGAGAGAAGCCTCGGAAATCGTGAGCTTTGATGAATTCGTAAAGGTTCATGCCTAGAAGGTCAGTTGATATACATAGGTGGCCCCGGAAATAGAAGCTTTGATCGAAGTTGACCACGCTGTACTTTTTGTGAGGGTCCTGGTCAAATATGTTAGCTGGGTCCTCATGAAAGGACTGTGGCATTTACCCATTCTTTCAGCTTCTGGAGTATATTAACCTCGACAAGTGCTTGTTGATGAAACCTTTTCTTGTTGCGAATGATCTTCACTGCAACCAAGATTCCGGTTTTGTGATCGACACAGCGGACAACTTGGCCAAAACTACCCTTTCCAAGCACGTCAACGACCTCATAGCGGTAGGCCAGATGGTCCCCTTCGATGATGTTGTAGTCACCGCGCTCATCATCATAGCCGAAATTCGAGGATACAGAGTTCAGGTCTCCCATAATCTTTCGGGCACTCAATGCACCCGTGAAATAAATGTCTGGGTAGTCGACAATTTCCCCACGTTCAAAAATGGTCAGGTCGAATATCCGGGACGCGGTCTCATGAGATATACGTTTCACGGGTTTGGCTCGGGCTTGGAGTGCATCCAGTTGACGTGCAGCAGACTCGAAATCTTTTCTCTTGTGGGCCAACTTCTTCATCTCGTCTTCCGCAGCCATATCGTCTCGATCCAGAGCGGCTTCTTGCTTTTGTGGCGGGCCTCTCGCGCCCAGGAGGTTAGGCGTGCTTGCGGACACGGATCCGGATCTATTGGAGTGGATCATAAGAGTACGCACCGACTCCAAGGATGGACGACTGTTTGCAGTTGACATCGTACTATCAATGCTCTCTTGTCGTTCTGGCACCAGCTTGATGCTCGAGTTCGAGGTTTGCCGTCTCGACCTAATGTAAGATGGCTTTTGAGGACTTGGATTTCCATTATTGGTGTTCGTCCAGCTGGCTGAAGCTGGCAGTTTGGGAGGAGGCATGTTGTCATACTTCGCCAGATCTTCCTCCGGCGCTGGATGCTCTGCAACTTTTGGTTCGCTCTTTTTCCGGCTCAATTTTCTCCTGAGTGCCGAAGTCGAGAATGCAGATTCACTTTCCGGCTGCTTCTCCACCGAAGCAGCTGCAACATCAGTTTTGGGAGTTATCGAAAAGCTAGGAGCACGAGGACCATTGGGCTTTGCTTGACTCGGATTCCGATGAAGCTGGTCGGTGTTGAAGTTGGGCCTCATAAAATTCGTAAAGTCGTCAGTCTTGGGTACGGATGAAGAGACAAATGGCGAGATGTTGCGATTGCTGGCGTTGTCCTCGAATGCAAAGGGAGCTAGACCTGGACTAACATCGCTCGGGGCTCGAAGCCCATCTGATCGAAGAGCATGATGCGAAGTGCTACTTCGTATGGCAAAAGTTTCGTCCCCAGCTTTATGTCCTCGGGAGAAGAAGCTCGCCTTGGAGGCGGTCATAGGAGTGCTCGGGGTTTTCACAACAGCACGGTTTCCAGGGGGTGTTCCTGGTTTCTCGCCCACCTCTGACTTCGTGTTGAGTGACCTTATCTTGGCAGATGTAGGCGTACTCAATGGTAGCAGATTCAGAGGAGGCAAACGGAGATTCTGGACGTTCTTCTTGCCTGCTTTGGCTTGTGGTCTCGACCTAGGTTCTATTTGGGCCACTGGAGGTGGGACGGGCATATTGGAAGACGAACTAGGAGCCCGAGGCGTTTCCAGTGCTTTCATAGCATCAGCCAGGCTGGAGACTCCTGGACTCGCCGAGATTGGTGCTTCAAAAGGCGGCAGACTTGAGGATCTGGCAGAAAAGAAAGGCTGATCTTGTTCACTTCCCGGAGATTCGTAAGCTTTGGGTATTGCCGGGACGGGCGGTACTTCCAATTCATACGTGGCGTTGGTAGAAGTATCCAACCGAGGCTTCGGTGTCGGTAACCTCGAGGAATTCATCACTTGTGAGAGTCTCGCAGCGTTGTTGATGACGTTCTTGACCGAGCTGTAACTAGTATTGGATGATAATGACTGGCCAGAACTATATGACTTGCGGTTAAGATCTGGTGTTGTCCTCGAAGACGATGGCGTCAGACTCTTGCGACTGGGAAGGCCAGGGGATTGTAAATCGGCAGAAGGTATTGATGGTATTGGCTCGGGCTGTGGAGTCGGCGGTGCTTGAGAAATGCGGTTTTGAGGTATAGGTGGTGCGGGAGGAACTACAGACATCCTTTGCCTCCGTCGAGCATCGGTTGGGCTTACTGTCCGGGCACCCAATCCTGTTGCGTGATGAGGCATTACCGACGTCCGTCGATTGCGATCACTGTTCCCAGCAGGAGTTGTTGTCCTCCCTGGAGTCCCACTCCTTCGCGTTGGTGTATGATGAGCGCTCGACGTCGACTTTGAAAGATCCGGCGTTCTTGACGGTGTAAGAAGGTCCTTGGATGCTTGCCTTTTGGGCGCCAGTGAAGGTCTTCCTTTGATTGTATCCCCTGTTTTTGTGTCCTCTGAGCCACTCTCTTCCGCGCGATGATTTATCCCTCTTATCGTCAAACTCTTCGTACTTTCCGCACTTGACTTTCTTGCAGCACTGGGGCGACGTTTCACCGCTGGTTTGTCTGATGGATCTGGAGGGATAAATGTGCCTGGACCAACTGATTTTCTGGGTGCTTTGGTAGTAGTGTTTGCGTTGTTGAACGAATTTGGCGGGAAATGACTTTGCCTTCTTCCCCGTAGAATGGACGTAGTGGTACCAGTCATTGAAGCCGACCCGCCAGAATTCCTTGAAGCTGTAGATGCCGTTGAGTTCTTGCGAGTGATCGGAGTTAGGCCGGAGCCTTTGCGGGAGGGTATAGGAATGGCGGGCTGTGACGCCGGCTTCTTGCTTTCTGCCAGCGTCTCGGACGAGGGTGGTTTCTTGATTGAGGCCGCTCCACGAGGAACCGGGAACTCGTTCAGACTCGGTTCTGTGCCAACGATCGTGTCTTGGAAGTCGTCAAAGTTGAAGGTCGGCTCGAGGAAATTGCCAAAGTCCAGATGTCCATCCCGCTCCTCCTGCGCCGATGGTTTGGCTTGTATGGATGCAAAGCTGAATCTGGAGATGTCGTTGATGGATAGTTCGTGGGTATAGGAAGCGACAGCGGAGGTTCGGCCCAGGGAATTAAATTGAGGATTTACGGAATTGCTTGCGGACCTGTTCATGTAGAGGCAGGAGTTAATCGATTGTAATGTTTGGGCAGGAGCGGACGGGCCACGACCAACCTTTTTCCAGTCCCATAATCCAGCGGGCGCGGGCCCATGGGAGCTTTGGCACTCGGGATGGAGGATTGTCTTCTCCGCGAACTGAACGTGGATGAGGTACTGGCATTGTCAACCGGATCGCGTCGTGGAACTGCCGTCGCTGAAGAACTGGAGAAGGACGAGGGAGGTTTCTTGGACGTGACATTGTCCCCTGCAAGATTGAATGGTGTCAGCCCGGATTGATGTGCTGCAGGCGTCCTCTGCATGAAGTTCGTACCACCGTTGTCCAAGTCATCGGCTCTGACAGGATTTGTATGTTTGGACTGGCTGGCTGTGGAGGGTGCATGTTGTCGGTAAGGCATCCTTGTGATGGCGACTCGGGCCCCCTGGGCAGTGTAATGGGAAGTCCCTTCTCTTTCACATAAAGCCTGCTTGCCTCGACATTGAACACCCTCAAGGTGTTCGATCAGTCCATCTCATAGGTATCGAGGGTTGTTTGAATAGCAAGTCAGACGGGCGTCGTCGCGGCCGGGGACTGGGGTGCAGAATCGGAGGAATGATTTGACCAGTCGAGTGGTTACAGCGACAGGGGAGGGGACGCGTGAGCTGGAATGCCGTCAGGGGGACATGGATGTCCGAATTATCCGTTGGCCGATTTGTACAAGGAGAGGCACCTGTTCACAATCAGGCCTATGGAGGAGTAATGCTGAGAACTGCTACAAAGGGTTTTCGCTACAGAGACAAAGGTGAATTGATGCGGTGACAACAATAATCTACGCTCATTGCGGTTTAAACGGAGAAGGGATCTGGCCTGTTCGTTGGTGGGAGATGCTGCAGCTCGGGACAGGGGTGGATTGCTTCTTGGAGGCATCTGGAGGCACCATCATGCACCTTTTGGAGCTGGCTTGAGGGTAAGAGAGGGTACCTGCAAGACTGGACCTCTAACCAGAAGCCCCGAACGGCAGAGTCTCCAGAGAGGATCCAAGCATGCATTAAGCCTGCACCAGCCAGAACCTGGACCACACGATCGACTGCTAGGGGCACCACGGGGAATTGTGGCCAGCCACCAGCAGCGAGGCTTTCCTGGTTTTGGGTTCGTTGTTGATGGTTACGAATAGCCTCGCTTGCTGCAAGTGCCCACAAATGGCCAGTCAACGGCAATAATCAAGCTGCTATGGCTGTCGTGGGCTGTTAATCTCGTCTCGAATCAGACCCCGGAGATTTAATCGCATGGGCGACCATCCAAGATCTGCATCTCACTCCAAGGAGGTCACATCACACAGTAGCGAGGTTGTTATGATATGCGAGGATAGGGAGTGAGTTGCATTAGTTATTACTCCGTAGTTGTTCGCTACTCTTACACCAGGAGTTGTAGCGCCTTCAACCGTAGATGCATGAGGCCTTAAGGATTCGATATCCGCGCAACCCCTGAAAAATGATACCGAGGATGGGCGCCACCGACGACCTCACGTGCGTGGCTGAGCTTAGTCACGTGTGACAACAAGCCACATGCCAGCCCGACATCAGACGACATGCGTATATGCCTAGGCTCTCAAACAAAGATATCACGAACGACTCTGTACAACCACATATGCCGCCCCAGTAGTTCACACTATCTTACAGCATGACTGCGGATGATCCAGAGGCTAATAACACAACAAAATGGATGAATATACGGCGGACGCCTTTGCGAACCGGGACGAACCTGTCCTTCTAATATCCGTCCAAGGTGACGATGTTGAGTCCGTAGGAGAAAAAGCAAGTCGACGGACAAGGATCAAAAGGTCCCTATCTCCATCACGATTAAAAGCAAAAGGACAAGACCTCGTTGCCGCTCAACTGGAAGAGCACGAACCAAGTACGCCTGGCAAGCTTTCTCTTCAAGACAGACTCTTTTCAAAGTAGGTGTCATCCATCCAGCCTCGTCAACTTCCCCAGGCAAACAGGCATTGATCTGGCCTACAGGATCCTCCAACAAGTCATACCAACCGACGATGTCGAAGACGATGCAGTCATTTCTCCTACATCTATCGACCGCCGCTCTTCAGATCATGTCTCCCGTCCAGCCTTCAGCCTCCCTTTGATGACCAACAACTTCCGCCGTTTCAACGCACGGATCGGTATCGTCTTCGTCTTCCAAAACCGCCTCATTCGCCTTTTGACCTGGCGTACACCAACCCACACACTCTCCTTTCTCGCCACCTATACCTTCATCTGCCTAGATCCATATCTGCTCGTCGTCCTCCCACTTGCCGTCGCGTTACTCTTCGTCATGGTCCCGGCATTTACATCGCGTCACCCGCCTCCGCCACCCTCAGCAACAACCTCTAGCACCACTCCCTACTCCTACCAGCAAGCCTACACAGGCCCAGCTCTAGCTCCTGCGCGGACCATCAAACCCGCCAGCGAAACTTCAAAAGACTTTTTCCGCAATATGCGAGACCTGCAAAACAGCATGGCGGACTTTTCCAATCTCCACGACGCCCTGGTCCAAACCGTCGCGCCCGCCACAAATTTCAGCAACGAAACCTTCTCTTCCCAGCTCTTTCTGTACCTCACCATCCTGACCACCCTGTCCTTCATAACCGCGCACCTCCTCCCGTGGCGCTTCATCGCCCTGACCCTAGGCTGGACACTAACAATATCGTCCCACCCAACGGCGCAATCGTGGCTCGTCAAGATGCAAAAGCGCGCCGAGACCGAAACCCAACTCACCCTCTCCGATCCCAAGCTCAAACACGCACGCTACATCCACGGCGTTCCACTCCCAGCCACGCCCGCGGCCATCCAATCCACCCTCGCCGCGTTCTCGGAAGTCACACTCTCCACGACTCCCGAGACACGCGAGGTCGAAATCTTCGAACTCCAGCACCGGCCTCTCCAATCACTAACCACCTCCTCCAGCGCCAAAGCCGCAGAATGGCAACCGCACCTCTTCGCAGCTTCGCCCTATGACCCTCTGTCTCCGTCGCGCATAGCAGGCGATCGACCCCGCGGGACTCGCTTCTTCGAAGACGTCGCACCGCCCGAAGGCTGGGAGTGGGCCAGCAAGAAATGGGAACTGGACCTCGAAGCGGGCGAGTGGGTCAATGACCGTCTAGTCGTGGGCGTCAAGTACGATGTGCTGCACCACGGCGACCGTGAGGCGGCATCGATCGTAACGACGGATCGTCGTGAGAGTGTCAATGCCGATTTTGGTGGGTGGGTGTGGGACTTGCCGCCGGCGCCCGGCAGTGGCGTGAATCGTGAAGATGATTTGTGGTTGGCGTATGGCGATTACGATGTCCCCTTGTCAAAGAACAAGGAAGAAAAGGAAGAGCAGCGGAAAAAGAAGAAGCCACTGGCACCGGCAACGGATCGCCACAAAAAGGCAATGAGCAAGGATTGGGAGGAAGGCACTGTGTTCAATGGTAAAGGGAGGACCGGCGAGTGGAGGCGCAGGCGCTGGGTGAGGCTAGTGAAGAGACGGACGGTCGATACAGTCACTTGAGCTGTGGATGGTAGAATGGACCTTTGTATGGCGCCCTTTGCTATGTACCCTACGCAGGGATGATATGATGAGAATATGAGGGTTATTTGACAAGACGTTGTACCAAGTTCATTCCAGCTTCTTTTCACCTTTTCTACTACTTGTCCTGATCATACAGCCGGACTCAGCTAGGAAGTAAGGCAACTATAGTACGACGCAAGGCCGTGGGATCCTCGAGACCAAATAACTACTGAAAGGATTCATCACTTGAAGGATTAATCACTTGAAGGATTAATCACTTGAAGGATTAATCACTTGAAGGATTAATCACTTGAAGGACTCCATTGGTTATTGGCTCATTGAATTCTACATTGAGATGCAAGCTACCTGAACTACCTAAGTACAAGGCTCCCTGTTTGTACCTTTAGGTATGTTCCATTGTTTTCAGGTCCGCTGTTCCAGTAATGAATATTACGAGCATCGACGAACGAGTGGATACCGCGGTATGCCAGACATATCAGTGCGTTCGAGGACTCTGGATATTGGACATCTTGCAAGCATTTTTTCGATCCAGCTCTCCCATCAAGATTGTTCATTTCTCACCAGCTTTTGTGTTATGCAGCCCGCGGGTTTCGTTTGCATATTTTGTCATCTTCATCTACTCTTAACTCTTTCACTCTTGGTAACTCAGTTGTTGACATCCCTGATCACGACCTGTACGATGGTCCATCTCCCATTGCTGGGTACCACTGTGCCTTGCGTCGATGCTATCCAGTGCGGATTGTCTAGACCTCGAGAGTCTCTTTGTCGTCTGTATGACTAGCCTTGTGGTGCAGGATCGAGTCAGTCTCTTGATTCTTCACCACGCCCCTCTCCCAGTCGATGATATGCAGATCCAACTCAGCTGAGTTGGAGGCATTCTTGGTTGGTATCTCTCTGACGGTGGCGTCATCTAGCATGAATAAACTTGGTTCAGATCCTGTGACGGTACAAGCAGTCAGACTCGGAGACTTGTGCGCATCCATCTTCATTGGACTGAACATGGGCTTTTGCGGCGACATGTTGATCGCTTCTTCTTCTTGTTCCTTCTTCTGGTCCGTTGAGCGGACAGTCATGAACAGTGAACCGAGAGGGAGGATGAGGTAGACCGAGGGAAGGATGATGGTTGCTGGGAGTGTCATTGTGTTGCCTGTGTAGACGAGCTGGAGGATGCAGAAGATGACTAGATCGATCCCGTCAGTATGAGACCAGGTAGAATAGTGTGGTGGGAGTGGGACTTACGTGGCACGATGAAAGACTGCGCACCTAGTAGGCCGAGCAAGTTCAATGCCGAGTGGTAAGCGTTGTGCGGCGTGATGACTGATGACGGACGTCTCCAGATGATGTTCACCACCGAGCACACGTTGATGACCGAGAAGCTGCCGATGCTGATGGCGTAGACGATCAGGTAGATGTTCCTCAGCATTTGTTGAAGGAAGATCGGGTATGTGATGTCGTCATGGATCACGGTGATCTGGTATATCCAGTATACCATCGAGGCGATCAATACGGCGAGCGAGGTCAGCGCGAGGTATGTGAGGAGGATGTAGTAGATGGTCGGAAATCGAACTTTGAGGCCAGTCATCAGAGTCTTGGCCTGGAGCCAGAGACAGATGGAGGCAAAGACGAAGGCGAGCCAGTTTGCAACTCGGGTAGTGGCGTAGACTGCGGTGTACTGGGTCGTCCAGATGCTTGAGCTGATGTCTCTGGTGAGAACGACGTACGCGGAGCTTGTAGAGAGGCCAGGGGTGGCGATCGAGATGAGGTCCATCATGAGATGTATCAACATGAAGACGAGGCCTGCGAGAAGGAAGGAGTGGAATGCAGTGGATCGTTTGCGGCTGGGAGTCAGAGCCAGGACGTAGATGATTGTAGCCCAGACAAGACCTGCTGCGACACCTTCACCGATGGCGTAGTTGAGACTGAGCTGGTTCCATGCGTCAAGCATCTGCCAGTTCAAAGTTCTCCTAGCATCATCGCTGTAGACAGGAACTTCGAAGCTGGGCTCGTTGTAGTACTGGCCGCCGATTCCAGCGGTAGGGAAAGCAGTGGCCTGCGCCACAGGCATTGGCGGGTTGATCGCGGAAGTCATGCCGGCGTAAACAGTACTCATGACCGCCATGCTTGCGAAACAGTACTGATTGCGAGAGAGGGGAGGAAAGGCAGAGATGTGTCAAGATGAGAGTATCAAGATCGAGGAAGAAGATGTGAGGGTCGAGTGGTGTGTAGATGGAAATGGGACTGTTGTTGACAGCGTGATAAAAGATACAATTGAGCTGTGAAGAGACAACAACAGATGGAGGTGTGTGAAGAAGATAAACGAGACCAGGGAAGACGCAGTAGTATCCTGCCGAGACTGAAGCTCTCCATTGCATGAGATAAATCACACGCACCCTCCCAGTCATCTTACTGCAGACTGATATTCGACCTCCTCCGCGGTTTACAAGTCAGAACCTGCTAGGTACCGAGGACCCATGTTTCACTGCTTCGTTTAATCTTTGATGGAAAGCGTGAGGCTTCCCATCACCAGAGACATCAACAACAATACCAACAGCTTCATATTGTTTCCCCTGTCCCACCGTGAACTTGCTCATGGTGTCGACCGACATAACTTCAGTGCTTAGGCTTCGTCGCGACGCAGCGACAAAGCACTGCAGGAAGACTAGACAAATCAGTAGATTCTCTTCACTCAAAAGTCTGGAGGCACCAGGCAGGAGGCACACCCAGTGGGAGAAGAAAGGGAATGAATGGGAGATGAAGTCAACATTCCGGCCATTCTCAACAATCTGATTCACCGTAATTAATCCGGCCGACCACAAACACACAACGAGCCTTGATCTCGCTCACGCCCACTTCATACAGATCAGAAAGCTGACAAGCTCAAACAACCGAGAAAAGTGACATGCCTTCTTCTGGCGAGGCAATGCCTTTGAGACCTTTGGTCTTTTGCTGTTCCTACGAATCGACATACGCTGCCGCCGGACTTTGTAGGGCTGTCGGAACTTGGGGCCTGCAAGACCCGGTGGCCCTTCGCTCCCCATGAACCGATGTTTGAGCGTCTCTTCGACCAAGATGATCTTGGTTACGAATGGCCATCTTGAGCTGCCGGTGTCATTCAAGGTTTGACTGTGCTTGCAGCTTGGTGCGTTAGCAGTGCTTGCATGGAGGGCTACTCAAGTTCTCACCTTTGAGACTGGAGTAGGAGCAATTTCAAGGCATGCACACACGAACGAAGGTCCCTTCTGTGAACAAATGTGACAAATGATGGGAACAAAGACGTGGCAACGCGACATTCATCCTTCTCAGAATCCCCAGATTCACTCCTTGATCCATGGTTCGATCGGGTTCTACACCCGACTGGCGATATTCTGGAGGCGGTGAGATGTTTTCCAAGTGTGACAATGGTAACGACCGAGTGAAAGCAGAACAGCCGCTGCTGGGACAATGAACGCTGTAAATTCTCCATTTTCCGGGCTAGGTAAGCCTCAATCTCCAGGGAAATCGATGTCTTCTGCATTCATGTATTTCGCACTCTTCAGTGGAAGCCAAAATCCGAAGATAGAATCACACCACTGACAACAACAATGGATGCCGGTTTAGACATTCACATGTGCTGGAGGCTCTGAAGCCTTTGCATTTTTGTCCAGTGCAAAGTCTGTCGCTTGCTTATTCAAAAGGTCGTCCCAAGCTGTCCCTCTGATATTTGGGCAGTCCAAGACTATATCCTACCATGGAGTTAGCAAATGCCATCGCTGAACGCAAAAACACACTAACATCAGTCACAATTGTCCTCGCCTCGATATCCAATCTTGAATTCGGTCTTGTTATGTTGACATTCTGTCCTGCCGGCAAGAGGAAGACAGCAAAACGGACCTGCATCTTTGTGCCATGCCAGAAAGTGGCGAGAGAGCCTCCGCTTGTCGCACACCAGACAGCCTTCTTCAGATTAGGATGGCGTTGGGTGAGATGTGCAGCGGCCAGGAGGAGAGCTCGTCGCTCCTGGGACCACTCTAAATGCTGATCTTGTGTTGCAGGACTAACATAGTAGTTTTCGAACTTGACGCTCAACTCGAGGTGAACAAGTCCTGTCAGCGTCCCACACATGAATTCAAGAAACCCTGAGAGGTGGTTGGTCGGATCTTGCTTCACTGGCTCTGGAATACCGAAAGATGCCCTCTTGATGAGAGCAGCATTAGCTCTACCAATGCCGTGGTCTGGATCATTGACGAAGCCGCCATTGAAGCCCCGCACATTGAAGCTGACGAAGTGGTTCTCCCCATAGAGGAATGGAATTACTTCATTGTACGTCTGGTGGCAGACGTACAGGAGACTCATTGGGTATCTCCCGGGGAATGTAAGTCCAACCCCGTACCCTTTTCGAAGTGTGCCATAGCCTCGGTCATAGTCTGGGTCATCCTCGCTCAACATGGAAAAGCACACTTTGATGGATGTCATCTTCGTCACGACAAGCTTCCAAATGATGTCCCTCACTTCTTTGGGCATACCCAGGAGCTGCAATTCAGGTTTGCTGGATGGTCCCGAAGTCTCGGCAGGATGGGGAGATTCAGACCATGATTGCTCAATGCTGGTATAGGGAAAAGTCAGGACGAGGTCTTCCATTGCACCGCCATGAGAAGAACAACCGTGACTGCTGGAGTCCTCTTCATGACATAAAGTATCCCGTGAGACCGTCGTTTGCTGACTACCTTGGGACTCATGACCTTCTTCAGACTGCTCGTTGGCTTCCGAAGTGTCGGGTACGTCCTGCTCATTGTCAAGCAACTGGCTCTTGTCGACTGCCTCCATGTTGAGGTTCTCAGTGGAATGCTGATCTTCTGGCCACATCAAATCACCTTCGGACATAGCGCTGGTATTGGTAAAGGCGAATGTCTGGCGAATATTCGAAGGAATATCAGCGGAATGGTGGAGTTTCCTACCTTTTATATATGTAGGGGCGCCCGTTTGGACCTCAGTGCATTGAATGAGATGAAGTTCCTGACATCGAGGGAGGCCTCACCAGTGACTGCCACTGGGAGACCACTGGCTGATGACACTCCGGCAACTCCATCACTGGCTGGCTTGTGGACGTAGTGAATTTTGTCGAGAAGGTGGTGCAACAGACGATCGCAGTTATTGTCACGACTGGGGACGTTTGACGATATACTGCATCGTCCTCATCTCAATTCGTGTTTGATTGCTGTAGAGCAGAGCAAACACCTTGTTTGGTCAACATTCTCGGCACCTAGTGTTACAGCAAGCACAAGCACAATGAAGCTGCGGATGTTGGTCGTGGGCAATGCGTGGTGACTGAGAGCACAAGGCTGTCGAGTTTGATGCCAAGGCCAGGCTGCCTTGTGCTGGTGTCGTTCTCTGTGCAAGTACCTGCTTCATGCCCTATTCAATCACTTCAACAGCTTCCTTCCTCATCGTGCCACTTTCTTTGTACATCAATCTGACTTCTTTTTCATTCTGTGCGAGTATTTCCTTTGATTTGTAAAGATGGTTGCCGCGTTTCTGTTCCATTATGATGCTGCTGGAGGTGAGACAATCCACGACTTGCCTCTTGAAGGGGACTCTAGTACTTGGTACTTGCCGGACGATGTCGTTGATGATAGCATCACCCTGAGCTCAGACCGTGATCAACAGCATTCTGCGATCTGTCTTGGTCAGTCTTTACATATCTCTCACTTTTCCAATCACTAACCGAGCAACAGAGATTCGCCCTGATTTCGTCCTGCTCCGTCTCTTTGATGATAGCGACGGTGGATGTCATGTGCTCAGCGAGAATGGATCGGACTTTCACATCCCAGTCTCAACCTCGACACATCTCAAGTCATTCGTCCTCCACCGTGATGTACAATTCACTAGCAGAACGACGGATAGATGGGCCATCCGCTGGGACGAGACCGGTGACATCTCAAACAGTATGAGACCACCTCCTTTACCGATCGTTAGCGGCCTCCCAGGACTAGCGTCCGAAGACGATGCCATGGAGGATGTTGTCAAGCATGTGGATCCTGAAACAGAAGAGGCAGCCAAATCAGACACATCTTCTCGATCCACTTGCTCACCCACCCCGTCGCCACGCCAAAATGAGCCACAGGCTGATATACAAGGAGGCACTACCGAGTCCGATGACAGCATCCTCAGCAAGGCCTCGACTGTTGTCCCAACCGAACGTGAGGACCAGGAGCTGGCCGAGGAGAAGACATGTCCTACAAACCATGACGTTGACGTGGAGGGCGACACACCCGCCGAACACACCCGCCGCTCAACTACCCCACCAGAAACAATCACAGTTGCAACAAGCCATGAGAGCCATGAGAGCCATGAGAGCCATGAGAGCCATGAGAGACCACCCTCGATTAGAGGACAGCAAACTGGTGGCCTAGTGAGTGGTAATCAGCAATTGACACCGACGTCTCCCTCTTTGAAACCATCTCACACGGAAAATACAACAACCGAAAGACCACCAAGGAAGCGCAAGCTGGTGGACATAGAAGCGGGCGACGTCGCTCAGGACAGTGAAGAAGACGATATATTCAGCGCCCCTAACACTCAGCCAGCGAAAAGTGTTAGCTCCAGCAAAACATTAAAACCAGGAACGGCAAAGAGAGGCAGAGGCAGAGCTACACCCAAGCGGAAGCCGGTAACCGTACCTAAACCTCAAACTGTCACTCCAGAAAGCCACGCTGGGACTCAATCACGCTCTCCACGGAAGAGAGCACGAAGAGATTCTGTGGCGTCTTCCGCAAAACAGTATGCTGGGCCCGCACCAATTGTGATCTTCAGCGGTAGCACCGAGATTGACCAGAAGAACAATATGATGGAGGCGCTTCGGCACCTGGGAGGACGCGAGACCAAGTCTATCAATGATGCCACCATGCTGTGTGTTGGCAAAGGACCACTGAAGAGGACCAGCAAGTTGATCATAGCCGTGGCAAGAGGCATCGACATTGTCACAGAGGAATGGATCACGGAGACTCAGCGTCGTGGGTGCTTTCCGGCTGTCGATGAATTTCTGCCTCTGGATCCTTCTCATGAGCGCATATGGGATTTCGACCTGAAAGACGCCATGCAGCGAGGGAAGCTCGGTCTCACGCATATCCTTTCTGGCACAACAGTGTTTCTCACCCGGCAAATCCGCACAGACCTCGGCAAGCTCGAACGAGAACTATCCCAAGTTGCGACGGTGCTTGGAGCCGACTCGGTCCACAAGCGGCTGCCAGCGCTCAAGGACAAAGAAAAATACGCCGAGCATGAGGTGCTGATCATAGGCGCAGAGAATGATCCACAGGGAGCACAAGTCGGACGATTAGGTCAGAAGCTGTACAACAAGGACATTCTGACCATGGCGGTCTTGAGAGGAAAGCTGGAGCGGGCATCGGCAGAGTTCCTCATCGATGTGCCTGTTAAGGATGAGGAAGATGATTAGCTTTCACGATGGGGTCCTCGAATAACGCTTGGTGACTGATCAAAACACCAGTGTATGTGGGCCAAGGTGATAGCTCATGGAAGCCGGCGCACTTGAATACTGATTTCGGTGAGTGGTGTTTACAGACTTGTCCCCTTCTCAGCTTCTGAAGGGGAAGTGGAATGTTGAAGAGGGATGAGAGACTAATAACAGTCAGCTACTTGTACATTATTACAAGGACTTGTACGATGCTCGGATGGGTCAAGCGCCGTCCCGCAATTCAAGTGTTCAGTGAGCCAGTCATTTCCGTCCTTGCGAATATCCATGCAGCCCTATCCGAGAGCCGAGCTTGCCAACCACAAGGGGTCAAGCAAAGGACTCGTCGACTTACATTCTTGCAACTTCATCCTCATGGCGGCCAGACCTGTCGCGTGAGCCGTCCTCGTGGACATGGTGATTCAGACTGAGTCGGACATATCCATGACCTGCTGCTGAGGACATTTTCACACTCATTCTCTTTCGACGTTCTCCATCTCGATTTGTGGCTTGATCCTGAAACAAAACTCTCCCCTCCGACATAATTTCATGCCGTCTTTGATATCCGCCTCGTGGTTTTTTGAAACAGGCCACCATCACCGCTAATCTTAAAAGTCACTTTGGCCCTACTAACTTCGTGAAGGCCACTTTTCCGATCTCATCCGCTTCTTCTTGCCTACGATTGACCTAGCACCAGGCCACGATATCAACACGCGGACACCCATCAAATCCTTCGCTCGCCCAGCTTACCTCGAATGGGAGAGCAAGCTAGGGTGTATACAACACCTACCATCACCCTGTTTCGGCTCAATGATATTGGGTTCCATCATCTACTGCAGACTAATGATATGCTTTGACTTCGAATCGCAAAGATACGTCACATATGGTGTGCATATTCGCATCGTCGACAAGTTCAGCATCCTGCAAGGCCTTGCAGGGATCCCAGCCGCTCTTCAAAGAGGGCCAGCCCAGCTGATACCTGCAATTTCAATCAGATTCGAACGAAAAAGATCATGGAATCGGAAATGGTGAGGGCCTTAATGGTTGTATATCATATCTCCAATCCCATGTACCTCTACCTTGTGCTTTGTGTTGCTCCGTCGCAAGTCTTTCTTTGTCCTTTCCCACCACATTCGCTTACAGGCTCGAGGTCGGTGACCCTCGCCGTCCGTTCTTCATTTGCAGTGCGATTGAATCGTACATCCATTCCTTTGTTCAGTCATTCCTTAAAACCTTCGTCGATCGTTCCGGGATCCTCAGCGGCCACCCTCAAGTCCGAGTCGTTCCTTTGCTGTTACAGCATATCAAAATGTCTTCTCTTCTTACTGCCGGCCTGCTCGCGGCCTTTGCCGCATCTCCGGTGTCAGCATTCTGGCGACTACCATGCAAAACTCCCATCGTCGTCGAACGAGCCGACCCTATTGTTAATCCTGGCAAGGTGTCTGGCCATGCGCACACCATTATGGGAGGCAACGCATTCGATTTCACTATGGACGACAACACCACACTAACGTCAACTTGCTCTTCTTGCACAGTGATTGGAGATAACAGCAACTATTGGACCCCGACACTGTGGTTCCAACATCAAAACGGCACCTTCGAGAGCGTCAACCAGGTTGGAGGTGCCACCGTCTACTATTTGCAACGAGCGGGTGACGGCGAGACTCTGAAAGCCTTCCCACCTGGTTTCCGAATGCTTGCAGGAGACCCTTTCAAGCGAAGTGGCGGAGACGATTTTGCTTCCCAGGCAATCAGCTACAACTGTCTCGATTATAACAGCGCAGCCAAACCAGAGACTGGCATGTTTCCCAACTACAACTGCCCCGATGGTCTTCGAGCACAAGTCTTCTTCCCGTCCTGCTGGAACGGCAAAGATCTTGATTCTACTGACCACAAGTCTCACATGTCCTATCCTGCGAACTCTTACAACTCCGGCTCCTGCCCTCCCGACTTTCCCGTTCATCTGATTTCAATCTTCTACGAGGTCATTTGGGATACTGGCAAATTCGCCGATCAGTGGTATGGTTCCAGCCAACCATTTGTCTGGTCGATGGGTGATCCCACTGGCTATGGTGGCCACGGTGACTTCATCATGGGCTGGGATCCTGATCTCCTGCAACGTGCTGTCGACACTTGCACTAATGACAGCGGTCGTGTCGAGGACTGTCCTGAGTTCAAGCTCATTCCTGACACTCAAGCTGAAGGCTGCCGCATCGAACCAAAGATCGACGAGCCCGTCAGTGGTCTGCTCTCTGCCTTGCCTGGATGCAACCCCGTCCAACAGGGACCTGGCGAGGCGAAAGCTCAATCTGATTGTAATGCTACCACCACCATTGGAGCAGGCAATGCCACTTTCTTCACAGACTTAACCAGCAAGGGCTGGTCCTACACTGGCTGCGGTACTGACAACTATTTCAGCCGCATCCTCACTGGTGCCACCGAGTCGAACGACAACATGACCAATGAAGCATGTGTGGCCTTCTGCGACAGCAAAGGTTTCTCCGTTGCCGGTACTGAATATTCCAAGGAGTGCTACTGTATGTGTTTCCCCGTCTTCCCATTTAGATATTCGTGCTAATGTGTGGTCATAGGCGGCAACTCTATTCCCTCGAGCGGCATGCCCGTCCCTGGCGTCGTTGGCAGTTGCGAGATGAAATGCGCAGGCGACGATTCTGAATTCTGCGGCGGTGCAGCTGTCATCTCGCTCTACCAGAAATGCACTGGCAGCACCTGCACGAACACGGGAGCTGGCGGGGATGGTTCTAGCGGCTCAAGCGATGGTGACTCGTCTGGGTCTTCCGCCCCAGCATCGTCGGCCTCAGCGTCGATAATGGACTCTGCCAGTGTTGTTGCTGCTGCTTCTGCTTCCTCTCCTGCCGCGGCCCAAGCATCTTCGCCTTTGGCGGCTATAACGACCCCTGCCAGTGTTGCAGTCCCTTCTTCTGCCGACACCTCTTCTTCTTCAACCACATTGGCTGTCCAACCTACCACGCTCGCAACGATGACTTCCTCCGGCGCCGCTGCGTCTCAGACTGTGGTGCAGCCCGTGTCTCCAGCATCTTCGGTAATTGATCAATCTTCTTCATCTGATCCTGACTACGACTCTTGCGACTCGCCGGCTGATTCGTCTGACACTACTACTATGTCAGGAGGAGCAGCCGCAGCTACAGGATGCTGATTGCAGCTCCTGAATATTTTCGGCTGCTGCGTCCAGTACTTCCCGTCTTTCAATCTAATCCATACACCAACCCGATTCCTCTATCCACCAATCAGTCTTGCGTCCAATCTACCACTGTTGCCTTCTCGCCCTTCTATTCCCCCATCCATTTGCCTCAAAGTCAAGTTTCAATCTACTACAAAACTACTCATTCCAAAGCACACCAAAATAATGAAACTGACAGAAATCTTTGCATCTTTTTTTCTAGCTCTCATCCACATCGTCAACCCCCATCTCATCGAACCCAGCCTGGTCTTACTCTGGCTGTTTCACCGACACCCTCAGCCCTCGATCCTTGCCGAAATGGTCGACTTTCAACGGTCCCAAAATGACCAACGACGCGTGCATTTCATTCTGCGACGCCGCCGGGTTTCCCGTTGCGGGGACAGAGTACGCGGGTCAATGTTTTTGTGGTGTTGAAATCACGTCTACTGAGATTGGTGAGGATAAGTGTAATATGCCGTGCACAGGCGCGCAGGGCGAGATCGAGATGTGTGGTGGATCGGCGGCGTTGAGTGTTTGGACGAAGACTGGGAATGGGATGGCGAGTGCGAGTGCGAAAGCGAAGAGGCATGTTGTTACAGGTAGTCATTTGAGAAGGCATTTCGTTGCAGCGGACTGAGAGGAGCTTCTAAGTTTACCTTAGGTATCATGGATGGCTGGCGGAGAATGCTCTCAGGATGATGGGTGACGCGCTCGATGGATGCCCTTTTCAGGTGTTCTTTTTTTCGATTCGATTTCTTGAGACATGTACTCCGTACGGGAGGGAGTATTGTTTTTTGTATATATATTGGATTTTTCAAAAGGTTCAATTCTAGGTAAGATCTAGTGTCTATCTGTAGTGTGGTTGGCACGAATGCAGGAGCATACTTATCGGTCTTTCTTCAAAGCAAAGCATGAGTGATCTAAGGCCTTGATTGGATTGTACCAAGATATGACAATCGCTTGACCTGGACCTGGACCTGGACCTGGACCTGACCTTCCGGCGAGGCCTATCCGGGGCGAATTCAAGTTCGTACAACGTAATGAGCCGCTTGCAGACATAGGCATAGACATGGATATCTAGGGTAGGTCGGCAGCGTCTTTGTCTTTGTCTTGTTCGCATAGCAATGTCACCGAGGCTTCCAGCGAATGACGGACAGTATGGACGACCTCTTTGTTCCGGAAATAGTGCCAGGGGATAAAGGAAGCACACGAAGCATTCGCGAAGTACAAAGACCTGTAGGAACCCTGGTAATTGATGAAAGTTGAGAATGTCCGTCCAATTTTCCACTCGCTATGTAATGCTACACTGGGGAAAGGCAGAAGGTTAGGTGAAATAAGGTAAACAGTAGTGGGTGATCGTAGCTTTACAGATTTGTTTTTCATGTTGACTCTTCCATTCCGCAAAGGTTATGCCCTCAGACCGAGCAAGAGCCCCGTACTTTTACCCTTTCCACCTTCTCCGTCACTGCCACCGCCAGGTAGATATGTCACGTTGGGATTCGTGGCCAGAGTCTGCGCAATGTCTTTGCTGGCTTCGATTCTTCTGATTTGGATCAGGCCATCACCGGCCTTGGCCACGGCCTTGCTGATGATGTCTGCGGCATCTGCTTCACCTTCTGCACGGATGACGTTGGCTTGTCGCTCTTGCTCGGCCTTCTCGACGATGAACCGTGCTCGTTCGGCATCTTGTTGTGCGATTTGTTTCTGCTCGACTGCGCGAGTGAACTCCCGGCCGAAAGTCATGTGTGTGATTGAGACGTCTTCCAGAGCAATGTTGAACTCCTGTGCTCGTTTCAACAGGTCGGTTCGGATTCTGTTTGAGACTGCTTCTCTCTGTGTGATTAGCTCGGCGGCATCGAATTGAGCCACGATGGCTTTGAGGACTTCGTTGCCGATCGATGGCAGGACTCTTTCGTCGTAGTCTTGGCCGAGGGACTGTTTTGTGTTTGGTTAGACACGAAACAATACAGACACGATGCATGTGAGGTGAGCTTACCTGGTAGATTTTGGGCAACATCTGCACCTCCGGTCTATGTAGCACTCTCAGTGTCAGACTGACCATCTGCATGTCCTTGCTTCCGGTTGTGGTGCTGATGTTTCTCGGCTTCGTTCGCACATCGTAGACAATGGCCTTTTGTAGCCAGGGGACCAGGAAGTGTGTGCCTTCATTGACCACTTTCTCCTGTACACCGGACAGTCGGTCGAAGATGACCGCTCTTGTTCCGCCTTTTACGTCGTATATCGCCGCCTGGCCGAAGGAGACGGCGATGAATATCGGGACGGCCCATCGAGAGACGGCGTTGAGAACGTTCGGTGCGGACATGTTGGGCAGTGGATGGACAGGTAGCGAGGGAACAACGACCGGCTCAGCGATGGAATGGGGTGGTGCTGTCGCCGTCCAGGTAGCTGTAGTCGTAATGGACTTTTCGATTCGATGCTTCCGGCGCGGCAGCTTTGGAGTCGCCGCCAAGATGTGGAGAGATGCTTAATGGTGCGCCCTATACCACGGCACGGTCAAGTACTAATCCAGTGGGTGCACTGACCAATGATAGTGCATCGAAATGGTCCTCGCATTATGTCAGCAGCCAAGTCTTTCGCAACTGCAGCTCCGCGAAGCTTCCTGCGATCATTGATTTCTTTGGACGCTTTCAGTCAACACTTGTACCGTCGAACGACAACGAGTGCAATCACATCAAGATGCGTCCGACTCCTCGTCTCATGATGCAGGCCACCAAGGCTCTGCGGTCGGGTGCCCACCCTGACCCAAAGAACGGAGTGTATGTGGAAGCCCCAGCAACTCTTGACGAACCTGCGGCCAGACAGCTAACGCCTTCATTCAAACAGATACATGGGCTGGTGGGGTGACCTGGGTACGAATCCTCCTTCTTGATACAGCATCGAATCCATGCGGACGACAAAAGTGTCGTTTATGACAACGAAGCGAGCATCGAAGCAAGAACATGGGAGCTAATTGATCGTGGTTGTACAGGGTCGCAAACTCAGAAAGGAATCGTCACGTACGCCGTGTCGCCGAACAGACAAGATCCCATGGCCGGAGCCGTCAAGAATGCCGTCTTCAACACCTACCGCCGCACATACCACCAAATCCTTTACTGGCTGCCTCCGTTGGTTCTCGGATACGTCCTTATGGATTGGGCCACTGAAAGGTAGGTCTTGACTAAGAAACAATACGGCTTCCTGGAGACGTAAGCTCACACACTGTGCAGAAACGAATACTTGAACTCGAAGCCTGGACGATTGGAGGAGGGAGGCGCAGCCTAATAAGCTTGCCAACTGATGGTGTTGTTGAGCAATATTGTACATAAGCGGAACCAGTGAAATGCAATAAAGGAGTTTCATCATCAAACATATCCTGCATCAAACGTCTTGCTTCCTTTGAAGTCTATGGGCACCAGATCCACTCCTCCGGTGGACTCAATCTGCGCTCCCTGCTACTTCGTGATGACCACTGTTATAAGCGGTTATGTGCCTGTCGGACGATATTGAGCGGATCTCGGATCTCTTGTTGCGAATGATCCAATTTGTCGATGATCCTGGAAAAAGCCGTGAAGCCAGGAGGTGAAGGTTATGCTTGCAGTGACACGGAGCGTAGACTTCGTATAAAATGCAGTAGCGGCTGCCCGTGGACTGGTGTTAGCCTGGACCTATTCGAGGCATATCGTGATGTTCGCTGAGACTGCTGAGATAGCGGTTCAGTTCTTCGACTCGTTCTTTGTGCGTCTTTACGCCTTCTCGCTTGAGTCGATCTTCGAGCTGTTGCAAAAAGAAGATTAGCCTCTAGATGCGTGGAATGAAGGGTGTATGATGTTGGAAGACGAGCATAGCATACCCTCTTCCGCCGCTGCTCTTCGTGCCTCTTCTCTGCCTCGGTCTTGACAATCTCTCTTTCTTCGTCGTCTTTGATCCCAGCACCAGGCCCGACATCCTTTCCATCAACCATACCAATCATCCGTCGCTCTTCCTTGGTCAGCTGCTCATCTTCGTCTTCCAAACTCTTCAGCATGACAGATTTGTCTTTGGAGGAATCACCGGCGTCATTGGCATCACCAGCCTCGTCCTTTGGCTTGCTGCTGGGTTTTTTCTTCTTCTTTTTGTCCACCTTGGCGTCCTTTACTCCTTTCAATTTCAGCTTACCGGAGCCAGCGAACGCATAGTCACTGGGAGCCATCCTGAAATCGTAGATAGGCGTGGACGAGTTGTGGGTGGATGAGCCCGTAAGAAAGGCTTTGCAGAGGTTATTGTAAGTTCATCGAATTACAGCGGGTTTGATCTTTCTGATCCGCCGGTTACGTTCAAACACGAAACGCAGAAATTGTCAAGGGCTCACCAGGCTTTTGAGCAGATTCACAGTCATTCATTGATTCGATCGAATGTGCTTCTTCAACGAGCTTCTACTATTGGCATATTCCATGCTCATATAAAGCGCAAAGATCTCCATAACCTGAGTGAGAGACGGTTGTCTAGGGTCTGGCGCACAATGGCAGGTATTATCCCACCTCATCCAGGCTTATTGCCCTACTATTTGCTTCTGGTATGCTGCGCTCTTCGCTACAAGTTCTCCTATTTCTGTTCGGAGGTCCGAGTCTGGGTAATCCTGCCTAGCGGCTGAGCTGACTTTGCAGACTGGGTCACTTGCGCTGACACACAGCGTTGTCTGCTATACCAGACCCCTGACTTCGATGCGCCAGTATTCGGGTCCTTCGGCGCCACCACCGTCAGCTTTACTGTCTCACGTCTACGCTATGCAGAACCTTTACACGGGATTTATTCGTATACTCGCTGCTCATGACATCGAGAACCAGGCATTGTACCGACTTGCGATCTTGTCCTTTGCGGGAGGCTTGTTTCTGAACGGGTCGGAATTAATGATCTGGAAAACCGCTCGACTCCATGAGATCAAGTTTGCTCTGGGCCCTTCAGCCGCTGGCCTCGTCTGGTTGATCACTCAGAAAGAGTGGTATACGGCTTAGGCCACCAGCCATTTACGGTGACTCCGACGCATGCAGAAACTCCCAACTACGCTAGCACTGATTTGTCCTTTATACCTTCTATCGCCCGAGAGTATCACATGCAGCTGGACAGCCTGGTGGACTTCATGCTCCATCATCTTCTCGAGCTGAACCTATTTCCTGGCTATAAAAGCGGACATGTCTATATTCTGTTTCCTTACATGCTCAATATTGCCCTGGCTTCCCAAGCGCAATTAGTCAGCCAATATTACCACTGGAGCGGCAAAGATGCCCGCCAGCCAGCATGAAGAAGTATCTGTGTTCGGAGTGGGCAAAAGCCGCAACACGGTAGAGGCTATTGGAGGTATTTTCGAAGGTACTCCGTTCCGCTTTGTCGGCATCTTGGACACGACCTCTTCTGAGCCATACATTTTCACCCCTGAACGCCTGAAAGTGGTATTGGGAGCCCTCTATCCACGGCCTCGTTGCTTCATTGCGGGAGAAGCTATTGAACCAGAAGATAATGCTGCAGCAGTAGAGGTCTGGCAGGAATTCGCTAAGGAAATGGACATTGTACGTCCACTACTGATCAATGTAAGCGGCAAAAACTGTTGACGCCAAAGAGAACCTAACCAAGACTCGCAGCTTCGGGAGGACCCGAAAGGAAGAACGGTTGAGGAGGTCAAGAAGATACCAAAGGAGCAGTTGATGGTCGAGCTCGTCGATCACATGACAGCACACTTCTTTCCTTGATTCCGACTCTAAATTTCGAATTACTTTTCTTGTGCTCGATTAATTCTCTTCACTGGCGAGGGACAAGACTCAGAGTGATCTCAGATCTGCGCGATTCAGACTGCTCCCAGGACGACAATCAAAGGAAAGCGAACGAGTGCGAGCCGATTCGGCATCTTATCCGGAGACAAGCTATCATCATCGTCCTGTTTGACCATACTGAAGAGAACAGCTTTTGACAAGGCTTCTGCTACACATGGAGAAGAAGAGAGGAGAGAACAGTGAGGCGTGAGGGAAATACCTATCTTTTTGAAGTGTAGATCGGCCTGCGCCAAGAGTACCAGGTAGGGTTGTACGGGTACAGGCTTTGACTTTGTCACGAATCACTGCTGCCTAGAGATTATCTGCCTCCGGACTGCCATGCCCTGCCTTGCGTTACTTGATATTTACCTAACGTTGTTGGCTGTCTTGGTTTATTTCGGGGTCGCTGACCACCATTGATCCCTCAACAGGTGGCCTGCTCAAGGGAACAACAGACGAGAACGGCAACCTCAGGGCCGCTGCATTGATGGTGGGTCTGGAGCCTGACCTCGAAGCCGAGATCCATCTGACTGCTCGAGTTCGCGGAGACATCACGATCGGACTGTATTGAGCCGCCGGGCAGGCGGTGCCATGTGGGTTCAGCAGGTTCTGCTCCGTCCGAGGATCATTTTGTACAATCAGAAAGCCCAAGGTTGCGAATCTCATCACTCAAGGGTCCAAATGGTCTGATGGGACTTTTTGTCTTCCGCTGAAGGCGACTGGTATTCTGACAAGGCCGGACCCTGTATGTCCTGTATGCTGGTCAAGATGAATTCGCTGCTGGACGGACTCATGTCTGCAGTGAGCAGCATTAGAAGAAACGTTAGACGCTGTCTGCTGTTCCCCCCTCTTTCCAAATCTCGTTGACTCACAACCGTGATGCCTCGGGTATCTCACTCTACACACCAGTAGCCAATGAAGCCTTTCTTCTAATAAGCACATAGAGCCAGTGCCCTATCGTTGGCCGGTGCACAGTATGGGTCGACTCGTTTCGGCCAGTAGAGACTTCTGATTCCGGGATTGCTAGCTGCTCTTTCTTCTCCAGCCGCCAGAATGTAGCAGGTTTAACAACTTGACCGTCAACGGGTTGCGAATCTGCTGCAGTACTGATATCGTTATTTCTGGCTGTTTCTATTTCGGCGTGTGTGATTCTTTCGAGAAAGCCAAAACGGTCCCCAGAGTAGGATATAGCAATCCAGCGTCCTCCCACGGCAGTGATGGCGGCAAGGTGTAGAGCGAGGACTTCTACCGGAGGCAAGGATACAGACGATGGTCCATCGTCGCCGCCACCAGCCCACGTCGAGAGAACGGCGATGTTATCTCCGCATGCAATGGCATCGCTGGTGCTTCTGTCAAGGATGAAATCGAAGAGCGTGCCGTCCTCGCCCGTGAGTGAATGCACGCCCGGCAGCGAGAGGAGGTCGGCCGTACTCCAGCGCATTCGCCTTTGGTCCGCGTCTCTGGAGGCGAACAACGCTTCCTCCCTCCGCCTGCCGAATTTCACAGCTTCCTCGGAGTAATCCACGTTGTGAACATGGCTCGGGCAACAGACCCAGTCTCTCAGGCAAAGTGACAGTTCAGAAGTCCCACAGCCGATGTGTAGAATGTAAGGCCCGTGTGGTGGTGGGTCGGATACTCCTGCGCGGTTTGTGCTGTGGTCGCTGATGAGCTTGGCTACGATCCTGGTTGTATCGTCAAGCGGAAGAAGCCACTCGAAAGGAGTTTGCGTCGCAGTAAAGCGATTCTCCCAATATGATTGTGAAGAGAAATCGGTGGGTGCCATTCTCGTTCGATGATGGTCATCTCACTGAAGGTAGCCTGTCTACTGCCATCCTTTCTTCAGTGCCACGACCGTGGTGTTGATTTTTTTGGATATTTTTTTCACTGTGGTTGATCCTTGATTACCTCATGGCTGCTTTTTAGAGAGGGATTCCACCTCACAGCTCGGTACGGAGTATCCGGCGGAAAGCTCCAGTGGGCCCTGTCGACGGGGGCGCTCAGGGAGTCAACCTGGCAGTCAAGATGAATTCTCGATGTGATATTGACGAGGTCATGTTCCCCTGTCGCAACCGCAGGGGGCAAGCGGCTTCTTTCATGGCGGCTCGAGAGTCGAGAACGGGATACTGACTTGTTAACTTACTTAGTGAGGCTTCTCTTAGTCGCAAAGGCCGTACAAAAGGTACCTGAGTCTACCATGTACTAGTCAGGGGGCTTGGTGCCTATAAGAGCTAGCCGCGAAACCCCTGATTCCTCCCTTATCCAACCCTTATCACCCCTTATCTCGCCAATCTAAGCGCCCGAGGATTCGGGAATCCGGGGCATGATGGGGGCATCCTTTGCCGGGCATCATCCCCTTCGTTGCCCCATTGGTTTATGACTGTTTCCAAAGTCGCTACAACAACCCTTTCTATTTCATTCCGAGATCCAATACCAAAAGCCGTACCAACAAAGCATGAAAATACTAGTAAGGATACATCAAACTCTTCCCCTCCTTCCTAGTGTTCCTGGATTCCGACAGTGTTAAAATGGGCAGGGTCATGCGCAATATTGACTCCTATCCAATGGCGACTTGCAACATAGCATCGTCCGCAACATGAAACGTCAAACGTATCGCCTTTCGCGTCGGTACAACCTGGGTAAATCTGGACGAACGTGCTAAAGTCCAATCCCTTCAATGCGGCAAGAAGATCACTGACAAGTTCCGTCAAACTAATGCCGCCGCGCAATGAGCACTCCTGTCCGCAGCGGTAGCGGCAGCGGCAGCGTCCATTGTCAGAGCACTATTGCGCAGACGACCGCCGTCGGTAAATGGTATATATGGCGCAGTATGTTCGTGTTGGCCACCGCCGCCCCGAAATGCAAAGGCAACCCACAGTCATTCCATCTCCGTTCACTTCTCTACGTTCTCTACACCGCACGCAGGCCGTGTCCCTTTTCTATCACTCATTTCTTACGACTCAGGAGTCGAATCTTCTTTGCTGTACTATCCTTCGATTTGGCATATGAGAAGCTAGTTGCTTGAACAACACACTTGGCTTTGCAGATCTTTTCGACAACAATCCTTTGAACATCCGAACAAAATGCACTTCACCATTCTATTCCTCCTCGCCGTCACGCTCCCGGCTCTTTCCGTCTCTGCCCAAGGGCATCGCGGTGGAGGCGGAGCCGGTGGTGGATTCGGCGGCGGGCGTGGTGGTGGTAATGGCGGTGGCAATGCCCCCAGCACCTTCATCACCGTGACTTCCGCCGCCCCTCCTGCAGCTACTACTACTTCTTCCTCTTCCGCTGGCGCCGGCGCCGCTTCCGGAGGTGGCTCTGGCTCTGACACTGCCACTGTGGACGGCTCCTCATGTCCTGCCTTCGGCATCACCGCCGGCGTGAAAGCGAGCGACGGCACGGCGAACTGTGCAGGCGACAATGGCGTCGACATCCCGTAAGTACAAGTGTTGCCCAGTCATGCCCATCATTGCCCAACCTGCGACACACCCAGACACACCCAGACACACACACATTCTGGCATTGACACTGACAATTGCGAACCGAACAGATGCAACTGCCCACCAGACTTGAACACCTTCACCAGTTTCCTCGGAGAAGTAGTGTCGGGAGGCGCGCAATTCCCAAGTGGTAAGTACCTCTTCTCTTCTCTTCTCTTCCTCTTCGACCCACGCCACACCAGTCATACGCGCTGCGCTGCACTGGCTGGCTTTGCAAGGACCCCCTCTCACCCCCTCTTGGCTGATCACTAGTGATAACTAACCTTCCATAACAACAAACAGGCACGTCCGCAGCAGATCAACTCACGCGATTGCAGACATGTCTCGTCGCGCTGCAGAATTTCCGCGGAGGGCAGGGAAGTGGCGTTGGATGCCCCATTGTCAGTACGACGTGGAAGGAGCTGCAAGCTCAGCTGCAGTCCGAAGTCTGAGTAGAAGCAGCCAGGGATGGAGCAGCTCTAGCTCTGGCCAAGGCACTGTTTTCGAGTTCAGTGTCCTCCTTTTTGGAAACCAAGCTGGTCAGATGGAGGAATGGACCAGCTGGGTTCGATAGTCCCTCAGGAAACAAGTGGGCAAACAGCACATCAGGCGCAAAGGGGGTTGGCTGTGGCTGACATACACGATACTAGTAGGAAAGGTCCACGAAGAGTTCAGTCATACAATGTAGGGAGTATCCGTATGTGTAACACCAATTCATGAATACCTTATGCATGCTGTAAAAATGCGGGCTTAAGTACCAAATGTGTCATCTTTTACACGCCAAAAGAGAAGCGCGACCTGAAACATCCAGCCTTCGTGACCACTGAACGCTCAAGTCTGAACCCATTCCAGTCTCTGCGGATGACGAATCACGCGGGCGAGGAATTGCCGTTTCACCTGCATACTACGAGTCGTGCATTCCAGCCAGGTCCTTCTCCATGTCGTACAAACTGCAGTCGTTTTCCCCGTCGAGGACTGATCGACGTAGGACGAGTTTCCGTGTGGTCCCGTACAGTACACCGAAGAGCACCACAACGGGGGCAACAATAACCACCGAAAAAGCAATTGTACACAAATGATTGCAGCAACTTCAACGCTGACAATTGCAGAAGCCAGATCGGAACCCAAACGCCTCAAAGGGGGCATTACTGGTATCATATCAAAGACGACGACAATCTTGAAGTTGAAGTTTCCATGACCTAAAGGAACACGCCCCAAGGTCAATCATCTCAACGCCGACAATTGGGCCCCGCGCTTCTCGAGCCATTCCCTTGCCGTGTAGACCTTGTCATCGATCCCCTCGGAGAATTTCCCAGCGACTTTGAGCCTCCGATTGTCTTTGTCTGCCTCAGCAGCCTGTTCGAACTTGCCCACCGGCTTCATCAAGCTATGATGTGTGGGTCGAACAAAGTACACCACGCTGACTCTTTCCGTGCCGGCCTGGGCGCCAGGCGACGGCACGACACGGTGTTTGGCACTCTTCATTGATCCATTGGAGAAGTGGACCATGGCATCGCCCAGATTGATGATGGCCCTTCCCGGCACCGGTTTGACGTATTCCCACTCGCCGATGCGGCCGGGGGTCCGGGATTCGATCTGCAGCCCGCCGAGCCAGTTGAACAAGATCGTCACGCTGCCAAAGTCGGTGTGTGAGGC
The DNA here is from genome assembly GCA_035928285.1 of Vermiconidia calcicola. NCBI lineage: Eukaryota > Fungi > Ascomycota > Dothideomycetes > Mycosphaerellales > Extremaceae > Vermiconidia > Vermiconidia calcicola. The sequence goes on along the minus strand of JAXLQG010000001.1, from coordinate 392,915 downwards.
AAGCCCGATGTCGGATGTTGACGGTCCCGACGGAGGTTTCAACGTGAGGCGGATGTGGTCTCCTGAGGATTCGTGGAAGAGATTGCGATTGACGAAGATCTCCTCGTCCTCTCCCGATGCGCGAGCTAGTGTGCGGAGGATGTCCATGGCCATCTCGTGAGCACCCTTAGAGAACTTCTGCAGTAGTGGTTTGGAGTTCTGGATGATGTCCGGATATGTTCTGCTCGGGGCGATGTCAAAGAGGCAGTCCTTGCCGATGTTGAAGAATTCGGTGGTGTCTGGACGTTGGGACTTGTCGGTTGACTTGACACATCCAGACGGTTTGTAGCCGAAGAAGCCTCCTGTCTTGCGGAAGTCGTATTTGTCTTTCTCTTCGAAGGGAAGAGCGAGTGTCTCTTTACTGAGGTCGTAGAGTTGGTCGGCTTCCTCGAGGAGATGGCGCCCTTGATCAGAGTCGCTCACGTCGAGATAGAAGAAGCCGTAAGTCTGACATGCTTGCAGGACTGCAGCTGTGGTTTCAGGGTCCTTTTCTAGCAGCTTTTTGGACGAGATCTCAGCAATCGGGGCGTGGATGAGATCGTCAGGGAAAGGTGGAAGACTCCCGTAGAGCTGGGTTGTGAGGGTGGTCGTCGTCTCGGTGGCCATTGTAAATCGATGAAACTGAGTGCGAACCAGTTCTGCAGCGAACAGAGACGCAGACTAAGAAGAGAGTCCTGGTCCTTCTATGCTCTCTGGGGGATATGCGGGTTAAATGGTGACTGGAACTGCCGGGCTGATTGTTGTGAGCTGGACTCCCACTGACTCCTTCTCCACACAGCACCTCTTCCTACTCCCCCGCCTGGGACCCTCGGACATGTCCCTGCCTGCAACGGGCTTAGATGGGGCTTGAAACCTAGGTCTTCTACCCAATGATGTTTCTCGAGGCAGTGAGATATTTCTCGTACCATACTCGTAGCCCGACAGTCGTACAACGACGATCGAACTTCTGAAGGGTACCGCAATCACCTACGAGCAATGGCAACGGAGAAGGACGCCTGATGGTGATGATCTCCGTCCGCCGGAAGATAAGCGCCAGTAAGTGGATAGCGAGGATAGATATTTTTTCAGGTGTGAGGGAGTGACTGTTTCTTACTCAGAATAAGACAAGATAGGTGAGCATGAATTCTTGAGATGATGGTATGGGATGTCTGTCATTCTTCACGTTGGCCGGCGAGCAGAGACCCTCCGAGTCATACAAATCACGTGTCGCTGTGCCAATGACTCGTCCATGGGCAGTACGGTCGCCTCGCACACTTGTTCTGATGAACGGAACTCCTTACCCATTAAAGACAGAAGACACTGATCCATGACATCTCAAGACTGACATGCTTTGAAGGGTTACTGGCATTCGGCGTCTGTTGTTATGCCCATTCGATCCGCCAGATGGCACAGACTAAGTGAGGCTCAGCTCAAATGACCTGACGACATTACGCACCTTTCAAGGTCCCTCCTCGATCTTCCCCTTCCATCTAAATCTGCTTTGCCTTGCCGTGCCGCCTCGCAGTAAGACTTCTACTCGACAAGTTCACGCACCATCACCATCGAAGAGTCAATGCGAGGAACACCATCAATCCGGTAGTATTGAGATAGAATGGGACGAACGCAGCCGTCCCTCGGCCTGGCGCCACCGGCTCAGCGCAAAGACGCGAGGGCCAAAGCAGCTAGATTGACGGCGCACAAGACCATTCCCGCATTACTTGCCAGCAGTTCCCGAGCGCGGAAGGGCGTCGAGGGAAGTACCCTGATCGTTGACAGCCCTTTCTCTGACAGCGGAGTTACCAGCAAAAAGGAGTCGAGGAAGACGTCCAGGAATAGCGGAGATGACCAGGGCAACAACAAGGTCAAGGTTCGAATCGTTGTCGATGATACGCTGGCTGTTGCAAGGGCGATGAGTCATCAGAGTGCTGAGGCTGGTACCGATACAGCCGAAGGAGGCAAACCATCATCATCCAGACCCAAAAGAAACGTCGCCGTGCTGAACATGGCAAGTCCCCTACTTCCAGGTGGAGGTTTCCTCAACGGAGCGACTGCGCAAGAAGAGACTCTCTGCAACCGGACCACCCTGTACCCAGCATTGAGGGATGAATTCTACCGCCTGCCGGAAGTGGGAGCCATCTGGACTGAAGATGTAATGGTCTTTCGAGACGAGTCCGGAAAGGATCTGAATAAGGGAGAGCGATGGTGGATCGATGTCATCAGTGCCGGTATGCTACGCTTTCCAGACGTAGAAGAAGCCGAAGAAGAAGAAGAAGGGGAGGAGCACGAAGAGCCAAAAAAGTACGCAAATCCAAAGGACAGAACCACTGCCATCGAGAGGATCAGGTGTGTGATGGAGATACTCGGATCGAAGGGCGTGGAGAAATGTGTACTGGGAGCCTGGGGCTGTGGTGCGTACGGCAATCCAGTCCCAGAGATCGCGAGAGCCTTCAAGAAGGTGATCTGGGGTGGGGAAGTCAAAGGAGGCCGCAAGACGGGTAAGGGTGGTGTCTGTTGGGGTAGCCTGAGGGAGGTGGCTTTTGCGATCAAGGAAGGGAAAACCGCCTCGGAATTCGCAAAGCACTTTGGCGTTGAAGTGGCACTTGAAAAGAGACCGACGCCTGGTGAACAGGAGGAGACGAATGAGGCGGATGAGCGGGCTGCCGAGACAATTAGAGACCTCGAAGACAAGATCAGGGAGCTTGACCTGCGTATCAATCTGTCCAAGAATCCAGCTTTGAAGGCACCCCTGGAGACCATTCGTGCCGATCTCAGGAGTCAGTTGGCATTGAAGCAGTCATCAGCCACTGCCAATTCCGACAACCTGGACGAGAAAGACGACGAGAGCCAGAGTGAAGATGACACAAAATCTGAATGGGATTGAAAACGAGTACATCGGTGAGACTACTTTGTACAAGTGTTCAGAATACAGAGTTAACGATTGTATCATCATTGATCCATGCCGTTATGGTGCGCCTATCCCGTGAATCAAGGATCGAAGTCGAAGGTCATGATACACTGAGGCCTTCCCTGGTATTGATCTTCTTTCCCAACCAGAACGCCCTTCCTGACCCGAATGTGCTGTGGATACGAGCACTCATGTCTCCTCGCAACGCTCCTAACGGAATTCTTCCATCTACGCCCTTCCCCGTGCCGCTAGTCAAGGGTTCCGACTCGGTATCACTCAGTGTCCCTGGCCTCTTTGAACCTCTCTCCGCGCCAATCCCATCGTTACAGCCCTGCTTGTTCCCCATTTCTTCATCGCTCACTCTCCTCCTCATCACTGTCTCGCTTTCTTCGCCAGCATCATCAAGGTCCACCGCTCCGTCCATGGTCGCGCTAGGTCCAAGGATGTTTTGAGGTGTTGAGGCCTCCTTGGCTTCCTCTCGTCTCTTATCCATCTCCTTCCTCAGCCTCTTGCCAATTCTGGGCTCACAATTCGTCTTGTAGGACGTCAACCCACGAAATGCCAATCTGTATCACAGGAGCGCCGTCAGGATCCCAATTCCTGCGCCGAAGATGGAATCGAATGCGAAATGATGGTGCACCAAGACAAGTGTCGCAGAGAGGTAAGTCGCCAGTATGATTGGTGTGAGAACGAATGCCATCCGCCAGAATCCCAAAATTGATTCGACACGGGGATCTCCAATTCTCAAGTGCGTGTAGAGGTAAATTGCCAGAAAGCCTAGACCAGCAAATGCTGCTTCTGCGTGGCCAGACGGGAAGGTCTGCAAAGCATAGTTGATCCGACCCTTATTGCTTCCCAAGCAGATTCCCGGGGTATACAAGTTGGCGTTAGGCCCTTGTCCCTCATCAAGACTGATAGGTTCACAGACAGCAATGAAATGCGGTCGGGGTCCACCAATGAACGTCTTCAGAATGACTTGGAAGAATGTTCCTGTTACGAGAGCATAGAGGAGTCCTTTGATGGCTGCCGCGGCGTCAGCAAAGGATCTGATAAACACTTGTGCGAGAAGGATTATGGCGAGAGGAATGAGCGAAGCGACAAGACCGGCCGTCAGTGAGGAGAAGATTGGCTCTCGGTAAGGATATGCAATCGCAGGATTGTATAACCCGCCATTACTCATACTGTAGATCCGAATGAGGAGTGGTGGTCGGTATGAGATTGAGTATATCTAATGGATTTTGTTAGCTGGGCATCCCTGATAGTATGAGTAGGGAATTGACTTGCAATCAGGGCTGCTGCTGCCACGACCATCAGCTGCAGCAGGTCGATCCATGAGTCCAGGAAGAAGTACTTCAGGCTGCGGAGGAGTCGGGATTGATGCAGGACTCTGCGAACCTTCTGTGATATTATATACCGAGATGATACTGCGTCAGACATATTTGTTGCGTCCCTCTAAGAAGGTGTGATACGTCGAACGGGGTAAGGAAAGGGTGAATACATATCGAGAGAGGTAGGACGGACGTTCCTCCTCCTAGCGACGGGCAGTCACTCGTGCTTGCCATACACCGACAGCGAGTATCAACGAACACTCGAGGGAAGGTCCAGCTTGAGCCGGCCGTTCTGGTGTGACGTGGCGTGACATTTATAGGCGACTTCGAGCTCGTCAAGTCGAGCAGAATGGTATAATGGCAATGTAAGGGACATAAGGCTATATGCGCACTTGAGTCTCGCGAGTTGAATCACATCATGGTGACTTGATGAGATGGGACGGATGTTTCACTCGAGGATGTTTGTGTCGGTTGTTCCCGGAAATTGCAGCCTTGTGCGCTCGCCCTCAGCCTTGTTCAGCAGTATGGCAAGGACGGATACATTGGATGGAGCTGGCATGCTTCTATGGTGTCTGTGACTCAAAACCTCTTTGCTTCATCGCGAACGCTTCTGTGACTTGGCAAGTCTCTCGCATGATCCTGAAGATGTACACATATGATCGCTAATTTCTCTCCTTCCATTGAAGGATAACGCCTGATGATGCTTTCAAGGAACAGTACCTGGAAATGGTTGGTCTGAACGCGATCGACCTTCGCATGACGCGGGTTTTGCAGACCTATCCAGTCCATGGTCTCGCCTGTGTAAGTCAGGCCTGCAGACCGATCACGCAACGATCTCGAAGTTAGCCCGTAGGCATCTCGGACCTTGTCACCAACTTCTCCTGCTGTCTCGAGTCGGGATTATCCTCCCAACACTTTGGCATCTCGCTGAGTAGCCATTGGTGTATACTCCCTCTCTCCCTTTCTCGCATCCTCACGTCTTCGAATCCAGATGACCATTGACATCACCGTTAATCACTCCAATCATGCCCGTATTCCTTCGCCCTCTCCGTTTCCCCCAAACCTCGGCCGCCCACTCGCTCAACTGAAACATCCATCCTCCTCCCACCATCACACCACTGATCACATTGACCAGTCGGACCAGCAGCCCCAACAAGCTACTCCGGCTCTCACTCACAATAAGCAATATCGGCTCGATATCATACTTGAAAAACAAGCCCGGCACCGTGTTCCCCGGCACTTCTCTACTCTGGCTCGTCGCGGCGTACTGATTCGTGAAAACACTTTTCCTATCGCGTCCCTTGTCTGGGTTGACCATGTGTTTTACAGGCCCATCCTTCTTCTTCTTTTTCGCGTCCTTCATATCCGGGGCCAAATCCAGCGTCGGCGGCTGCGGAATCGCCGCGGGATCTAGACTCCCACTCCTCGTGCTCACGCGCCTCTTTGTGAAGATCGTCGGCACGACGCTGAGATAGTACTGATACCGCATGAAATGTGCCTCGGTGGTATCGCCCGTGCGATCCAAAGGGTTCAAGATCCCCGGATAATGCGGACCAAACGACAACTCGTTGATATGGTGACTGAAGTTGAACGTCCCATGGTCCAGATGTTGCTGCATCCCAAATTCCATGTACCCATGGCCTCGGGCGGTAATATGAAAGTCACCCTGGACTTTGTTGCCCTCAAGACTCCCGTATATCCGACAACTGTCCATCGGCATGCCGCGGGGTACACGAGGTGATTTGAGGAACTTCTTGCCCACGTTCTCACGCATATGGCCCAGCACATGGCTCACGTGGCTATCTTCTTCTTCTGCGCGCTTGCGCTCGACGTCGCGCTTGGATTCATGCAGTCTCTGCTGACGCCGTCGCTTGCGCGGGTCCGTCCACACGGCGAAATTTGTGTCCTCTTTCGTGAGCAGGTCACCGGCCATGATGCGGTCCATCGCCGCGTCTTGCACGTTGATGTGAAGGTCGTGGCAGGCCATGGCGACGACAATGTCCAGATTCAATTGTAATTCGTGGCCGACACCGCGCTCGACGGAGAAGTGGTGCGTCTCGGTACCGGTCCACCAGGTTCGCAGTTCGGACAAGGTGAGGCATGTGCAGAGGATGATGATGGCGAGGGTCCATTGGCCGCCTCGCGCAGTCGCGGAGGTGTAGTTCGGTTTCGTCTTCGCTGTTGGCACTCGCGTTAGTATGAGACCTGTCAAGCGAGTGCATATGGTTGCGTACGAAAAGCATCAAATGTACGCAGGCTGGACAAGCCCTTGTCGTCAAATGCCGAGTCGTCAAAGCCATGTTTCTCGAAGGAGTCCATCGTGGTTGAAGGGAAGAGCTGCGGCAGCTCTGGATGTGAGTTTCACGACATGTATAAAAGGTGTCGACTTCTACGAGACCTTCTCGTCTGTTCGTTACAAGTCGTGGTGACAAAAAACGCGCAGTCAATTTCCCGTCGAAGGGGTTCATGGCCTCAGTCAATGATGATTGATTTAGCCAGATCTTATCATGCAGGGTTCAGCCTTGCAGGTGGGTCGAGGATTAGTGCGAGGCTGAGTTGATATATTTACACAGTGGCACATGTCAGATATACGTATACAGTTGTACTCAGAGAGAGCACAAATCTAGAAGTGATGGCCAGGTCAGGCTCAGAATGTAATTCATAGTCATGTCATTCATCAAAGCATATTTCGTAGCCATGATTGGCGACGGTGTCGGCTGGCGTCTGTCTAGCCTGTCAAAAACAAAAAGCAAATACAAGTACAATGCCATGGGGGTATCTTTTGTACAATGCTGCCCGTTACCAAATGGCCTCCTGTCGTTTGCAAGCTTGTAAGGTTTGTAACGCATGCCAACATTCATCTTCGCCTCCTGTGCGTCCTGCCGCGAGCATGTTTGCCTCAATCGGGGCATTCCTGGTTATTCCTCGATAGGTTCCAACGAAAAATCCGCTCTTCTTTCCGCTCCACAAACGGACCACCTCTTTCGCTCTTTGTTGCTTCTCAGGTTGGTTCCTCGAGGCTCCATTGAACTCCGTCTCTTCGACTCCATTGTATCACCATCGTCAACCTTTAGCTTGCCCACCTCCTCTTCAAGCAAGGCTGCCTCTTCGGCGTCGGGAGTGTCCTCGATGGTTTCAAGCGAGCTGATGGACGGTGATCGCGACCGCAAAGAGGTCGGAGTGCTCGGCATACTCGAGGTTGAGCTGAGCGAGTACGCCGGATAAGGTTCGTAGGCGAATTTCTGCTGAACGAACGATGGCGTGGGAGATGTCCTGCCAGACAATGGACTTGTAGCCCTGGTGTACAGTGCGGGCGCACTTGCACTTTGATGTAGAGGAATATTAGGCCGTCGACGTGATCTTGGAAAGGTGTTGGAGAATGAGGACATGGGCGAAGGGTGCGATAAGTCGACCTCGCCGGACAACTCGAGTTCGGCATGCTCAGGAATATTTGGCTCGATATTTAATCCACTCCATGATGGGTCTCGAGGGTACGTGTCTTCGATTGCCGAACGTAGCGGGCTCCTCCTTCTCCCTGAATGCAGTGGTGAAGATGGTCTCCTAGTGTGGCCATAGGGTGTGATGTATCGTCCTGAAGCATCCACTCCTGGCGAGGAATGGGCTCTCTGCATCGGTGGTGCGCTGACAATAGCGCCGACCGAAAGGGGTCTCATTCTCCTTGTAGGCGATGCGCCCCGTATTCGGGAAGGTGTAAGGCTCGAGGGAAAGTAGTCGATGCGGCTTGTCTCGGACGCGACAGGAGGAGAGCAGACCATGGGAGGCGTGGAAGGGATCTCATATTCTTCTTCGTTCGGAGGAGGAGAAGGAGGTAACGCGATGTTCTCGGCAGAAATTTGAGGCGATGGCGCAGAGTCATAGGATAAATGACCGCCGGGGTGCGCGAAGGGCCCCAAGGGTAGGTTTGTCAGGGGCGACATGGTTAACGAGTAGGTTGGTTCTAATGGTGACTTTGTAGAATATCAGCAGAGTGTGAAAAGAATGCTGGCATAGTGTTGCAGACTGGTTGCTTAAGGTGTTGTTGGTGAAACGTCGAATGTGGCCAGACGAAAGATCAAGTCGCATTCCTAGTACAGGAGGCCGGAGGTACAGCGGTTAAAGCGATTGTTTTGCCTCGAAACCAGCAACTCCCGAGGCGGTGATGCCCCCGAGGTCGCTGGTAGATGACGGTCGTAAGAGGTTCTGTCGATACCGTTGAACAGCCAGGGCAGACGAGAGAGAAGGAGAGAAGAGGGTTGAAGATGTAGTGGTGCTTCAGAGAGATACAATGTGGTGGTTGGCCACTAATAAGGACACAAGCATCAACCCTGAACCGGAGTTAAAGGTTCTAGACTCGGGATTAGTCAGGCAAGGAAGATCCTGGCTGCTGCACGTGATACTGACAATACTGCACGTGATGCTGCAAAGTATCTGAATTTCTCTTGCAAGAGATTTTCCACGATTTCCTTTTCTTTTTGTAGATCAAACAACACTGCAAATTTTTGCAATTTCTCACTCAGAAATACTGTGATCCCGCGAAGGGGTGGCCGACAGACTTGGCATCTTCTATACTCCCCTGGTTAATCACGCATCCCGAGTCTCCCGTGTCTACCTACTGTGCACAGACTTCTCGCGGGATTTTGTCTCGCCTGTCTTGTCCACTTTCTCTCCCACGTCCGTGGCCGTGCGTCCAATAAGCCGGACCGCCATCCCATCTGGTGAAGGTTTTGTCGTTTGCCGTCCAATTCCAGATGCTCTATCCGATCTTCTGGCCCGAGATTCTGGTTCTCCCCCCTCGCTACCACCTCTTCGGTACCCTTCTTCCATGTGGCATGAGGTAGTCCGAGCACACCTGTGCCCCCAGGCTCGTGCAGTGATTCGTGAAAAGTTTGTTCTGTCTGGAAGTTTATGTCTATGTACGGCGGTTGAGAACTTGACTCGAGATGCCACACCAGGTTATTCGTCAGGATATGCCGATTTCTTTGCCGAGCATCTTGTACACCCGAGAGCTGAGGTACGCCTATGGTCCATGGTGTTTATTCTGGTTACAAAAGAATGCCGTGCACGATATGATGACAAGTGCAGGTGTTGCCAATTACGCAGCCTTCTTTGCAATTGTCATGAGAGCAACCCAGTCCCATTGGATTTCACCCTTGCCGTATTTATCCACCATGTACTTCTCAATCACATCCTTTGCACGATCACGATACTTCTCCTTCTGCTCCCCTGTCCACTGCGTGTTGACAAGGAGCATGAACACCCCCTGAATCATGCCCATGAACTCGGTAACGTTTGACAAAGAGCTTCTATGCTTGACCTTCTCAACTCTCACATCGACAAAGCCCATCTCAGAGACGAAATCATGAACCCATGGTTCTTCATCCCATTTCGCGCCGTCGGCGGAGAAGGCCTTACGCAGTTGATGGTCCGGAGCCATCCCAGGCAGTTCCGGATCACTCGCCATTGCTGCGCGCACGTCGGGCATCCAGCCAACCTCTTCCCATGAGGTCATGGCCAAGATACCGCCGGGTCTCAGCATGCGGTGGCACTCGCCCATGCCTTTCTTTGAGTCCGAGAAGATCATGGGCCCAAAGTTGAGCAGGATATGCGTAAAGTGTGAGCTCGGCAACTTGGTATCTATGCCGTCGGATTTGGCTGTCTTCGCCTTCTCCCAGCCATTGGTCTCGATGCGCTTGGCCATGACCTTGAGCATAGCGTCGGCGTTGTCGGCACATGTAAGCTCGAGGTTCTTCTTAGAATTATCGCCGAGTGCGTCCATCAAGTGTTTCGAGACAATGCCGGTTCCGCAAGCTTCGTCAAGGATAACCAGTTCCTCGTTGTCGGAGATGTTCTTCACCACCGTATCGACGAGAATCTTTGCAAAGTGACCGGTAAGTTTCTCCGCCGAAGCGTACATCTTCGCGAAGTTGTCATCGTCGAACATTGATTTCATCTGTTCTGTAGAAGTCATGGTTGTGTTCAGTCGGCGTGGTACGTAAGCTGGATGCTGGTATCTTTGGCAGATCTGCTGCAGGCGTGGTAGGGCTCTTTGGCCGGGGGTTCTCATGTAATGCAGAGGAGGAGTGGGAGGGTGTGAAATGAAAGTAAGCATTCAAGGCCTGAGGATCTGCTCGTACTCATATTTATGTTTATTTTGGCTTCCGCTGCCTATTCCAAGGTCCAGTAGAGGTCCTCTCGGAGACATATAGAATGTCTCCGATGATCTTGATTCCCGTTACTCCAGGAGGCCTTAGGCCAGCTGCGCACTGCATAAGTCTGCGAGAACGACTTTTACCTGAAGAGCGTCGCGCCACAAACATGAGGGCTCCACGTCGGAAACGATCCTCAGTCGACCTGGCCATTGCAGTTTTGGGAAGGAGTACGAATAGAACTCTCGTTGGGTGATGTTGACACTGGAGACTTTTCGGTCGAGACTATCTCCGAGGGTGTGAGGCCTTCTATTAACTGACAATTAGCGCATATCAGTACAGCAGGACAACATGTCAGGCTTGTTGATCCGCGTGCCGGTATAGTTGGCCTGCCTTTGAATATCCTGTCGGAGAGTGGCTGGCTTTAAAGGAGTACACTGAAAGGACAGTCAATATCACCTCGGCAGAGTTGCCCGCAGAATCCCCTTAGCTTTCTCCCCGCAAATTGATTCCGATGTTAACTCTTATCTCGATCTGGTATTGTTTACACATTGTATTAGCGACTCATACACTGCCTCCAGATTCATTGCCAACCTCCAAGCATCGAATTTCTAAACTTGAGCAACATGCCTGATGCCGATTCCAGTCCCCTCTCGATCTCCCTCGAAAGCAGGTAAGCCTGCTGCACGTCCGGACCCATCGATCAGAAATGTTGTCCCAAACAGACTCCCACAGCCAGTCAATGCAAACCAGGCTCGAGCAAACCTAGCTCGAGAAAGCTCGAAAACTCATCATGGCACGACGCGAGAAAGCGACTCGCCGGCGGAGACACCTGAGACTTCCAGGCCTGCAAGTGCCGCAAGCAAGGCTTCGTCCATCGAGCCTCGTTCATTGCTAGCTCGACAAACGTCAAAAAGAGCCCAACCCGATGCGAACGGCAATGGCACGCAACCTGGAGTCTTTACGGCTGCGAGTGCGACAAGTAAGCCATCAACAAACCTCTCGAGAAGTCACTCGACCACGACCAACAACTCCCGAAGAATCGGAGTCAAGACTTCAACTTCTACCTCCGCAACACCAGCCTCGGGGGTGGCCATCGCTCACTCATCAGCAGCTACGAACACCACCGACGCGGCATCTACCAAATCACACTCTCGCACGCAGAGCAGCTCAATAGCCAGACCAAAGCCCGATAGGGGCGGAACGACTCCGGGTCACCATCAAATTTCAGGGCTGGCAAGGCCAAAAGCAAAGCCCGCGGTTTCTGGTGCTGCGTCTGCGTCTGCATCTGCATCCCGAAGCGCTACCTCATCTTCGACATCGGCCACGACGCCGTCATTCGCAAAGCCCGACTTCAACACATTCAAGCAGCACTTCAGTCCTAAAAAGGCACTAGCACCAGCACCAGCATCAGTTCCTCGGCGTCACCCAGTGGTTCCAAAACCCGAGACATTACACGCTCCAAGCCTGCATCAAGGTCTCATACCCGCCAATGGGACTTCGGGAGACCTCAGCCGTCTTCGCGATGAACTTCTACAATTGACCCTGCTCCATGACAAAGCTGCGTCGACACTCCGCAATTACGAAGTTAGCATTGATGTACAAATCAGGGCCGGCCGTGAAGATCTTGGAATTCGGTTGACCACCTTGACCGCACTGGAACGTACCCGACAAATCAACGTCAATGCGCACGCACTTAAAGCGTGGCTAGAGGGTACAAGCGCAGATGAAGGAAATGCAGCTTCGTTGTCAACTTCACGCAAGGCCGAGAGCAAGCACCATCGTGGGGAGCTCAGCAAAACTCACGATGGGATACTTATTCTGGCACACGTTACGAACGAGTTAACCGAAGTGGTACACGAAGATGGACCGCTAGACGGTGTGATGGAAGAATTCGATCGATGGCGATTATCTGCCACATCGACGCCTAAAGGTTTGGAGGGCGATGGTAATGAACAGAGAAACGAGGTCCATTTCCTAACACCGTTAGATCCCTCATGGGCAGCTACGCTTTCATCCATCGAAAGCCGAGTACAAGCCTGTAGGGACTTGCTGGCTGATCTTCCGACGCCATTGTGCGACGGTGAGCTTGAATCTTGTATTCGCGTGCTGATCAAAACGCTGGTTCGACTTGCCGAACAAGTTTTGCAAGAGAGTGGGATATGCAGGGTCGTGGAAGGCCTGATCCTGCAGCGGGAACAAGAATGGATGTCGAAAGCACTTACAAAGGCTCTTTGCGTAGCCGACGCCGAGACGCAGCATCAGCGTTCTGTTGGCTCCGCTCGTGATGCGGAGAGGAAAGGTATTTGGGAGATTCTTGACGACGGCTGAAAGTATGATCTACCTCAGTCTAGGAAGAGCACACAATTCCGAGTCGACTCGCCGGGTCCTCGTTCTTATTGACGATCATAAAGATAATGGTAATGGTAATGCAAGTCATCCATATACTGTGCACGGTAGTGCGAGCTTGTCAGCAGTCATTGCATTGTTGGCGCCAAAAACTGCTACCATAGCTCCAGGCTCTCCTGCGATAAGATTGCACAGAGAACAAGTCCTCCTAAGAAGTTGTAGCTGGAGACACAAAAGTACAAGTGCACTCCCCAGTCAATTGCCAGTCATGGCTATGTTACAAAAGCATTAGTGATCATAAGGAGAGTGGCCGGAGTGAGAGGAATGGAAGGTTGGCATAATATAATTTGTACTCCGTAGCTGGCGATGTGTCGCGATGGACATAAGCCGTAGGCAAAGTCGGGCCATGCCGCTTTTTCCGATGCCCTCAAGCTTGGAGAAGTGCACATAGGATTAGACACCTACCTAGCTAGGTAAGTCAGCCTGTTCGGACCTCATGTGGATTTGTGGATCTAGATCGACAGGAGAATTCTGGTGGGCGGCTGGTGAGAGGACGAGGTGACATGCAGCCATCAGACGAGGTCCATGAAGATAGGGTTGGGTGATTGTATCCCGTGAAGAGCAGAGCGTTAGCCATTTGGGTATTGAGAGCTACTGAGGTGGTGGTGTGCTCATATGATGTCCAGGGAGGATGTGCACACTGGCATCTATATGCGGGACTTCGGAAACCTGACCAGTCATCGTAAGTAATCATTAGCAAACTCACAAATGCTTGACCCAGTGACGCAGGGTCGCCTCGTGGTGCCTCGTAAACTGTAGAAGGACACCCCAGCAAGCTTGCGGAACGAACCATAAAGGAGGCCCGATGGTTTGTCAGCAGGGTACTATCCTGAGCCCGACACGCAACCTGGCTCCTTGGTTTTTAGTGGTGTGGAAATGCTGGAAACTCAAGGACTGCCTCTAAAGTATGATATCGTTGATGACCCTTGCCTGGAATTTACTTGTAACTCTAGCATGATCTTCCTTGTCAGTGACGGGAGGAAGGTATGAGTATCCCGGCGGAGTAGGCTTGTACCTCCTCTGCTACCTGTCTGATGGCTTTGGGCTCTGGAAGGATTCGGAACATCGGACGAAGGTGACGCTCCGGCGGGAGTATTCATTTCGTACTGTATGGGGTCAAATCCAGCTGCTGGAATCCGGCATGGACGCCTCTTCAGTAGCTGGATCAAATCCGGCAAGACTTGCTCAATCCGGACCACGTGGAGAGAGTAAACGAGTTTTAGCGAGGACAGCCAGATTTGACTGGAAAAAGGGACGTATGGAGGGAGCAGGAGACATGCCGGTGCCCAGGCGGGCATGGCTTGTAGAGAAGGACGCATACTGGCAAGGAATCAGAGGATCCAAAGGTAAGCAATCGAGGGTAGGGCGGACGGATACAGCCGGCAGAGACTCAAGGCAGTTGAAGTAACCAACAGCGAAAGCAGACGTGAGCAGAGCGTGGTAATAGAAGGTGTGGTAGTAGTGATGGTGGTAGTGATGGTGATGGTGGTGATACAGTAGTACGTGGATCCAAAGATGGTCGAGGTGGGCGCAGGTGGGGTAGAATCCGGTAGCCGACGCTGACAGCCAGATTACATAATATCAAACACGCGGCAAGAGCGGGTCGGAGCTCACCGCCAAGCCCACTAGCCACGCTAGCCGGCCATCAGATGCCGTGCCCACTTTGGTTTTGTTCTTGCTTCTACAGAATTGGTCGCCGACACAGTATTGCGTTGCCTGCAGGCGTCTCTGGTAGGTAGGTATGGATTGAATGCCACTGTCTTACTACACTCACCTCAGTTTGGTCTCTCGCATGTAAGGCTTCGACCCTAGAGCCTAAAGGCTACATTCTTCCAATCACAATTGGCGAAAGGGACTGTCATCTATCGATCGTGTTTAATCCCTCTTACACTGTGCGAACCAGGTACAGAACACCATAGTCGCGAGTCGACTACTGCCACACTACCTGCCGAAGCTCGGAACGACAACCTGTCAGCCATAGCCTACCGTCCTTCCACATCGTGCCAGAGACGTTGTGGTCGCATCCCTCGATGGCATCCTACCAGAAGATAGTTGAAGAGGCGGTATACTGTGAGCTGTGAACTGTGCACAGACCAGAGATGGGATCCCTGCTTGCATACGGCATCTCACCTATACGGAGTACACCCCCAGCAGACATCTCGGAATGACGCAGATATGCATCGTCCACGCCAGACCTGTTGCGACATGCACCATGGCAAAGGGCGGATCGTCACGATGGTATCCACATTGAGGATGAGGCTGGCAACTGCAGCTGTTCTGTAACCGCAGTCTAAACCGCATCCATACGTACGCGACCTCCCGCTGACAATCTCATCCAACACCCCTCCTGGGTGCCTCCCACCGGGCCTGATTCGCTCCTTGCGCTCTTCTCGAATCATGAATCTCTATTCCATCACTCCTTCTGCTGTTTAGCACAGTACTCCGTATTTTGCTTCGGTTTCCGTCCTCTTGCGCCCCATCTACATTTGTAATGGTTACTGGTACGGCCCCCAGTCTTCCCTGATCACCGTCAACCCTAGTGACCTTGCGCCAGGCCAGCTTAGGTATGTTCTTGCACTGGCTCCGATCACACCTCGCAAGCATGCAATCTACTTCGTCGTTCGCATGTCCTTCGCCTCTGCCATAAGTCACGGATCAGACTCTTGACCAAATCTCTACCTTTGCCGCTTGTCGCAGCCTGGCCACACCCGCACCAACTGTCCGACTGTTACCTCAAATGTTGCCTTGGACAATCCGCCAGCCCGAAAACGGATTCGAAGCTGGTGGGCGACTGATCGGAGGAGGTTATGGACCGTGGACCTCATAGCCCGAGCAGTCTCGATTATGCGAACCTAAGCAATACAGGGCCTTATGGCCATGCGCCTCTCTCTCGCGTTACGAGTGCGCCAGAATCGAGCCGCGCTGGAGAGCCTCTCCCTCCTTCCACCGATCGCATTCCACGAAAGCGCAATTCGCCCATGGATCGAGCGTACGAAACACCCCGACTAAATACCTCCTGGCCGTCACCGAAGACCTCCCAGCCTCTAGGAAGCTCTAGCCCACGTGGCTTCGTCGGCGAGCCCCCGGACAAACGTGCGCGATTAGAGTGGATGCCTAAGAGGGCGGAGGCAGAGGCACAAGGGTCGACGAGAAGGACAGACTACACAGTATGTTGAATGCTACGGCTTCAGATATATCTTTGAGTTGTGCTTCATATGTCAAACTGACATGCGCTTGGCCGACAGATCAGCCCTCCTAACTACCCGCTTGACCTTCTGCCACGACCACCACGACCACCGCCACCGCCACTTGCAAATCCCGAAACTCCGTCTCAGTCTACCCTTGGATCATGCGGGAATTGTGCAGATGCGGAATCCCTGCTTGTGGATTTGGTCACAAGTTTCTTTGACTTGCAGTCTGAAATATTCCAGGTTCTCAATCTTTCGTCAGATCAGCGCAGTCCGGTAGAGGTAGGTCAGGCTTATATTTGTTGTCCTCAAATGGCATGCTGACACATCTCCCAAGTCGGTCAGGCATGATTTGACTAAGCTAGGACTAAGACAGTCTCTTGTATGGGCAGTCACCGAACTTCGGCACACAATTCGCCTCGTTCAGGAACATGGGACCAGTCGCCCGGGTTTACCCCCTCTGTCCGACGTTGTTTCGCCGCGTTTCGCGCACTCAATACGACGACTGTCCGGCCAGAGCCAATCTTCTGCCTCCCTTTCATCTATAAAGGATCTCCGCCGCATACCTCTCCACCTGGAGCCTCCTCGAGGAGAAGACTACTCGCGCAGGACGATTGACCACACCGACCAAATGCCTCGATCTTTTGAGCAAACTTTGCCCTCCATATTACAGGGTGAAGAGTTCAAGCACACGCAGCCTTACGAGCAAACCCTACCAGGGTTGACTGGTCAGTCGCCACATCCGTCGTCGGCTTCAACGGTCTTTGGCTCTGCTCTATCGCCGCTCCAATCTCAATTCTCGAGCAAGACGCTCCCATCTCCCCCAGGCGGACACTACCCCAGAACAGCAAGTTTGGGGTCTGTTCAATACTCGCCGACTATGAGTCAGTCTGCTCATAACAGCCATCTGCAAGATCTCCAACATCAGATATCGACCAAGACGTTAGCACTACAGACACTGCAACGGGAACACGACCAATTACTGGCTGCGTTTTCGAGATCACAAATCCGATGCGCAGCACTGGACAAAAAGTCTCAAGTTTCGGATCATGAAATCAACAGTTTGAGCGAAGACAAGATTCGCCTTCAGCAACAGGTAGAGAGCTTGGAGGCTCAAGTGCAGGAGCTAATCAAAGCACGCGACGAAATCGTTCAACAATCCACAGCAGATGGGACACAGTGGAGACAGATCATGGCCATGTCATCTCAATTGCAGATCAAGGGCGCTGAAGATGCCAAGCGCTTCAAAGCGGAGAGGGATGCCTGGGATGACGAACGGGCAGCGTTGCAGAAACGCATTGAAGATCTTGAGTCCAGCAAGGCAATTCTCCCCCGGGCACACAGGGTATCTGACCCCCCAACACCCGTGGCACACGATTCGATCCTGAGTTCAGAATCGGTCGAGGTGCTCCGACAAGAGGTGGTCAGACTCAGACAGCGTTGCTCTGATTTGGAACTCAAGCTGCAAAACCTCGCTGGCGAAGCAGAGCAGATCGAGAATGCTATCAGCGCCATGGAGAACCTACGACGGACCCTTGCCGGAAGTAAACGGAGTGCGGACGAAACCTGAAAATGAGGCAAACACTATGCAAACACTATGTTAGATTAACCGGGTGTGAATGCTTATGCAAGTCTCAACAGCCCGGACACTCTCGTCTTGTGGGTCGCCACATCAATGCTACATGTTCAGACTACCTGCAAACTCGCCGCCAACATCTCTGTGGCATGTCGTCGACGCTCACCTCACAGCTACTAACTAGTAGCATTGTGAACCGAGGTATTTCAGACACAGCCAATCGGCAAGGTTGGTGGCTTGGGGGTACTATTCAGGCTCATGCAGGGCACGTATTCGACTCACGCCTTTGCAGGAAGAAGACAAGCCAGACTCGTTCGTGCGTATCGTTACTAGCAACAAGGGTCGAGACAGGCAAAAGTCACCGATATAAGGCCAGGATGGGGAAAGGGACAGGGCTCACTACGGAGGGACACTCTACATTGCCGCTAGCATGTAGGGACCCTTCTGAAGCCTCTACTATTTTGGGAACGACCGGATCATGTAATGCGAGTACCAGACCGGGCAGATGCTGGACCTTTTCTGCGTAGCAACCATTTTCATCGGCTGCAGGCTTGTCGGGCGAGATATTGGAGGCGATCTTTGGCCAGCTTCAATGCGTCAAAGCATCACTGCGACTGTTAATTACCAGATAGAGAAAAGCCATCATAGTCCTCCATGGGAGTTGGCTTCATCAGCCTCCAAGCCTCATGGCGGATGGAGAGGATGGGGGGATGGTGGATGGTGGATGGTGGATGATGGCGGGGAATGCGGGCAAACGACCCGCCCGAAGCATTTCTATACATCACCTTTAGCATTTCACAACGACTTCACTTCCGCCGTCATCAACTGTCTCCCCTTTCACTTCGACTTCTGAATACTCACCGCCAGGGTCGGGACTTTGCTTGCCACCCGTGTAGGCGGTAGATCCTTGTTGCCACACATGCGTCGAATCAGATAGAATCTGTACGCGGCTCTCTTCATCCGCGCCTCCGTCCTTCTCTCTTGCCTGCGTTCGACCCGCGTTCACGACTACGGCCGAATCTAGCAATTTCCTTTATCCATATTGCTGATTGAGCATACCGCGACCAAATGATGACCATTCACTCGTGAATGCAGTGCAACGCTTGTCTCGGCTAAATCACAATGGGAGACAACTTTGACGTGAGGCTGCTGAAGCGCAGCATTGGGGCGACACGGAGGAACCGGTCCATCAAAACTCTCTACGGAGATAAGACCTGGGTTGACAATCTCGATATCGTCAACGAACTGGGAGCACATACCGGATGTGTCAATGCATTGAGGTACACTTGCATCATCATGCCTTGCGTCCGTAACCTTCACCTTGCTGACTGTTCTGCAGTTGGTCTGCCAGTGGCAACCTGCTAGCCTCGGGCTCCGACGATACCTACCTGAACATCTGGGGATACAACCCTGCGGGCGACTCTAAACCCTTTTCGTTAAACACAAGCGTGAGCACCGGTCATCATGCCAATGTCTTTTCGGTCAAGTTCATGCCATACTCGAGCGATCGGACCGTGGTGACCTGCGCAGGTGACTCCGAGGTCCGCGTGTTTGATTTGGAATATGCTGGCACAACGCAAAGTGGCTCGGCTGATTCCGGCTATTCTGCAAGCACAAGAAGTCGGAGATTCAATAATTTCTTCAGAAATGCGCGCTGGCTAAGTGAAGGCAACACCAATGCTCGGGTATATCGAAGTCATGCGGACCGTGCCAAGAGGATTGTCACCGAGTCCAGCCCGTACCTCTTCTTGACTTGTTCGGAGGATGGCGAGGTACGACAGTGGGACTTGAGACAGCCTTCCTCAGCATATCCTGCTCCTCGAGGAGGACGAGGCTTTGGACGATTTCGTGGCAGCACCGAGGCTGAGACCGGAGACACGCCACCACCACTGATCTCCTATAAGAAATATGCCTTGGATCTCAACACTATCTCTTGTGCGGCCAGCCAGCCACAGTACATTGCACTCGGCGGGGCTCATCTCCATTGCTTCCTACATGACAGACGAATGCTGGGTCGAGATCTCGATGCTGAGCAGGGCCGTTCCACCACTCGAAAGCCCGTGGTTGGCACCTACGAAGATGAGTCCATGTCGGAAGCTACGAGATGTGTGAAAAGATTTGCACCGAACAATAAGCGCAAGATGGGCGCGAGCGACCAGGGCCACATAACAGCCTGCAAAATCAGCGATGCCAACCCAAACGAGATGATTGCTTCATGGTCTGGTGACTATGTCTACAGCTTCGATCTCGTCAAGTCCCCAGATGCTAGAGAGGCTGATGCCAGAGCGGACAAAGCTTTTCAGGCTACCTTGCTAAGGAATCGATCCGACCGTAAGAGGAAGAGAGCCAAAGGCAATGCGTCTTCAGCCAGTGTGGCCGATGCCGCCAAACCGACTCGGCGTCTGCGGAGAGTTCCAGATACTCGACCCGAAGACGGACATACCGCTCTGCTGGCAAGATACAGTGATGGCGACTCAGAGCTGATTCCAATTCCGTCAGGAGAGTCAGCAAGAGCTGTCGAATCGGCTTCTACCAATGACCCGCTTCTTTCGGAAGCCCAACAATCTGCCGAGCGCGTGGCGAGATCACTGGTTCAACTCCGGATGACCTTGTTTGACTTCTCTGCTGCAATTACGCAGAATACGGCTGCTGCCATGGAGAATGCCTCAGACCTGACTCCTCATACAGGCTCATTCACCACTGCCTTGGGTCAATGTGCGTCCCTGTTACCGCAAATGGATGAGATCATTCGTACGTGGTCTTATCCAGTCAACCCCAGCGAAGAAGATGTTACTCTACAAAATACCC
The DNA here is from genome assembly GCA_035928285.1 of Vermiconidia calcicola. Taxonomy (NCBI): domain Eukaryota; kingdom Fungi; phylum Ascomycota; class Dothideomycetes; order Mycosphaerellales; family Extremaceae; genus Vermiconidia; species Vermiconidia calcicola. Next base: position 372,537 of record JAXLQG010000001.1, on the reverse strand, counting down.
TAAGAAGAAATCGGCAAGCAACCTGGCGCTTCGTCCAAGCAGCAGGCTGCCTGGCACGTAGTCTTGGTGGTCGTCTGCAGAGCTTGAGTTCTGCCCCTGATATTCGACTCCTGCAATTCGACAAGATTAAGCCTGCCGCTCATGAAGGTAGGAGCATTAGCAAAGGCTTTCAATTCTGCTACGATTTCCTCAAAGCCATTCTTCTTTGGCTAGATGGTGGTCAGGAAGCTGTGCTGCAAGGATTCAAGAGACCTGCCCACATCAGTGCCGAGAGTCCTCGATTCCCGCTTGACAGCGATGACACTCTGCAGACCTTTGTGCCGAAGCTGGAGGCGTATCTTGCCGGCCTTGCAGACGACAACGCCCCCATCGTTGATATCGACGCAAACCGTTTCGAGCACGATGAGACTCGGGTCGTATTCTCGAGCCAGACATCCGCTATGAAAGCGTTTGTAAGAGCTCTGGGAGGCGTTCGGCTTGAGTCCAGCCAAGGGATGTCCACGTCGGTTGATCCGGCCGATGCTAGTAGTATTGTCCGAGTTATGGACAAAGGAGCGGCTGCAAGATTCTGGGGATTGAAGGTAGGCCGTTCATTGCTCATGCGTGCTGGTGAAGGTATCACATTTGACTTTGTGAATCGGGCCTTTGGAGGGCTGAGATTTCATGTGCTTGCGGAAGCAGAAAGTGAAGAGCGGCCACAAGAAGACATCGATCCTGAAGAAGATGAACGGATTGTGGAATCTCTAGACGTCATCGCTGGCCTGGACATTCCGGCGCATCAACACCGGCCTGGTTCTTCCACGGCATCACCACAGACAGCACGTGAGAATGCCGAAGGGTCAAATCATTCTGATGTCGAAATGAGCACGCCTCCCACGGTCCATGTCGAGGATGCCGACGAGGACGGCAATGGCCATGAAGACAAAGATGACGAAGACAACAATGAAAACGAGGATCCCGACTCCGAACGCGACTCTGACGATGATGAAGACGACGAGGATGACTTTGCTCCTGAAATCTTTCATCGTCGCACCGGGTTTGGACGGTCCTGCGACCGTGCTTTGGTCAACCTACACGTCCCGTACTCGTCCCATACCAGAGTCTACAAGGGTCATTGCAACACTCGCACCGTCAAGGACGTCAACTACTACGGCTTGAACGACGAGTATGTTGTCAGTGGCTCGGATGATGGAAACTTCTTCATCTGGGATAAGAAAACATGCAAAATTCTCAACATCCTGGAAGGCGACGGTGAGGTGGTGAATGTGGTTCAGGGACATCCGTACGAACCTATGTTGGCTGTTAGCGGCATCGATAGTACGGTGAAGATCTTTGGACCAGGAGGCGACAACCGCGAACGACACAACGCGCAGCGAGGCATCGACGTCGCAAACCCAAGCGTAGGTTTACACAGCTCGCTACGGCCAGGACGCCGAACAAGTTCTCGACGAATGCGACCCGGTCACGATGACGAGAGCGATGACGACGAGGAGGAGGAGTATGGGGGTCTTGAAAGCCGACGAGCTATTCATCGCGAGTATGAAATCACTACCCAGAACGACGTCGAACGGAGACGAGGTGCAGGAGATACAATTGTCACGGTAGGTACCATAGAAGGGCTATTGGTCAGGGCTTGGTTCAGATCTGGCTTGAACCTGATCTGATTTGAGCGAATTGGTGCTGATATCCATGGTGCCATGCAGGAGGGAATGCTTGCTAGATTTGCCATGGCATTGCAGCGAGGCCAGATTGAAGCTATTGGCGGTCAAGGCTTTGGTGGCCAAGGCGGGACGATTGTGGTCGACGACAACTGCGAGGTAAGATGTGAGCCGGATTGGACTGGACTGTCTTGCATTGACTAATCACTTGTCAGGTTATGTGATACCCGTCTTGCATTGTCGCGCCATCGAGAAGGGCGAGCTAAAAGGGGGGCTGGGCTAATTTCTTCCAGGCTTGCAGTTGACACACGATGGATGTTGGCGGTCAGAAGGAAATCTTTCAGTTGCTCTCTTCCAACTCCAGGGATTGCCCATCGGGGAGAGTTGTGGTCAATTGGTTGTGTGTGTATGCTTGACCAAACTACTATGTACATGTACACACTCCGCATTGCGCAGACAGCGAGGACAAGCAGAATATCCTGCCGAGAAGGGTACCTAAGGTACCTGAGGTATTTGTTGATTGCCACCAATCTGTCTGGTGCTCACGATACTAGAGAGTCAGTTTGAGCTGCCAATCGTTCTCCCCCATTGTGCGATGGGCGGTAACCTTGTAATGAATAATATCAATCGGCCAACAACCATTATGATTGATCGTACCAAAGTACTAGTTTTGGCAAAGCATGTTCACTAAGCAACACCAAGTACCTCCGTTGAGTATACCTACGCAGGTTGATAGACCAAGATAGGTTACCTTAGTACCTCACTCGCTCACTAACTTAGTGCCGAAGTTCAACCGTGATTGTAGGAATTTCATTCATGAGATTTCCCAACTTGAAGCTCCTTTTTTCCCTGTCTGCGCGTCGCACAAAAAGCAAACCGAACAAAAATGAAGGGCGAGTTTAGCGGCCATGCTGAAAACGTGCCAAAATATCTGCAGCCCGGTTTCGCTCGACTTGGCGAGAACGACATCGATATCAAAATCGACATCGACTCCGAGACGGCCCCTTCGTTGGAGGAAATCAAACGCCTTCCGACTCGCCAACTCCGAACGGCGGGCTTGTTGCTCGCTCGACATGTAATAACTCGCCAATTAGCAGCGATCGATTGCGTTGGTGGTGATGGTGATGGTCGTGGTAATGGTCGTGGCGGATTATGTCCAGAACTGATCCTCCAGCGTGCAGTAGTGTACGAGGCTCTGGGGTACAGCGAACTCGCGCTGGCGGATGCGTATGTCAGTTATACGCTGTGCGAAGTCGTGTTGGAGGGCGGGGATGTTTCGGATCTGGAACCTGTTACTGTTGAGGGGGAAGATTGGCCTGCTGTGGTGGCGTGCAGCACTGGAAACGGGGACGCGGAGGGCGAGGGTGAAGATGGGGACGGAGATGGGGATGAGGGTGAGATTGACAGGGAAAGGACCCAATTGGCGTTGCGGCATAAATATCGCAGTTTGATATTGTTGGCGAGGTCGGCGTTGATACTGGGGTGTCAGCATCAAGCCAAGATTTGGATCGATGAGTTGCTTTCTCTGGAAGTGGAGGTGTCGTTGGAGGAGAAGACCAGTGACTTTTGCAATTTCTGGTCCGTTGACGACGGCGAAGAAGGTGGCCTGGCTGGCATTGGCATGTTCAGAGCGGCCGTGGGCCAGATCCGAAGGAACTACTCGATGGGCGACAAGAGAAATTTGTTCGGATCGAGTTCGAGGGTTGTTTACCCCTGGAACGAGCATGAGCCGGACCGGATGAGTAAGGAGAGTCTCGACGAGATCAACGCACACTTACGAATGGCGGCGCCGGATTTGGAGGTCGAGATCTCGGTGCTGCCGAATCTCGTCCCAAACACCACGAGTAGTGCACAGGTGAAAGGCACAGACGCAGATAGAGCCGCAGACACAGACACAGACACGGACGAGAGAGCGGACAAACTTGATGCCTCTGGGCCTACTGCTGAAAGTTCGTCACAGCTAGGACTCTACGCGAAAAAGGATCTCGCACCGGGAGCGACAATACTCGAGGAACGGTCCGTCCTTACTGCGATCCGGCCGCACGGCGAAGCACTGTGCGATGCCTGCGCGGCTGATATGGAGGCAATACCCCAGGAAGCGCGACGGCACTGTCCGGGGTGTAACATCCCCTTCTGCTCGGAGGCGTGTTACGATCTGGCGACGACAACATACCACGCGGTGAACGAAGAGGACGAGGAAACCGACGAGGGATATCCGCCTTACGAGACGCCCTTCTGTCCAGGCTCGAGCGGGAACGAGGATTTACATACCCTTGGACGGGCCGAGAGTAGCACGACGCCAGAGTGGGATTTGTATTTCCTCTTGTTGTCGAGAACGATGCAGATGGCCGAGACTCAGCGTTTCCATCCGCTCGATCTGTTTGAGGTCAAGTATCTATGGGGTGATTTCAGTCCCGCGCCCGGCGCGCACGGGTCGATGGACTTGGTAACGTCTGGAGGAAAAGAGAATGAAAACGAAAACGAAAACAGAGGTGCGAGTGGACGCATGCCGAGCAGGACGCTACCCTACAGTGTCCGACACCACGTCGAATTGCCGCTGCAGTGGTTCGAAGTGCTCATGCATTCACGGCCGGAGTGTCGGCCTTATAGCAAGCACTGGCTCGAGAAGTACGACTGGTGGATCGTGCAGACTCTGTTTGCAAAGTTCCGAGGCGTCGCGGACGCGCAGCAGAGTACGTGGACGGGCAAGCCCGAGGTGGCCGCCGTGCATCCGTTGTGGTGTCTTGCCAACCACAGTTGTGATCCGAATGTTACGTGGAAGAGCTCTGGAGTGCGGGATCTGACGGTGGTGAGCGAGCGGGTACAGTGGCGGCGCAGCAGAACCGAAGGAGGAGAAAAAGGAGAAGAGGAGCGAGGTGAAGGTGAAGGTGAAGGTGAAGGTGAAGGTGAAGGTGAAGGTGAATGGAAGGGGATCAAGGCAGGAGAGGAGATTTGGAATCATTATACTGATATTCACGAGACCGATTTCAGGGAGCGACGCGCGAGATTGAACGCCGTGCTCGGTGGGGAGTGCAGGTGTGAGAGATGTTCTGCCGAGGAGGCGATGGCGATGGTGAGATGAAGGGTTCGACCGCGACCTGGACTTTCTACCTACCATCCACCGATTTCGAATGTGATCGACTGCCTACCCTAGCTGGACACTGACTCCACTGCAAGGAAGTCAAGTCGACAACACTTGGTCTCCGTGGCTTGGTTTGATGATGCCCTCCACAACATGGCAATGCTACCTGATACAGTATGCTTCACATCCAATACGAGTACTAGTACAGCTTCGGCGGCCTCCCTTTGGTGGCAACGACATTCCTCACATGGGCCTCCCAGCGCTTGCTGATGCCCGCCCACTCCTGGGAGTTCAGATAGTGCTCCTCATCGAAGTCGGCCAGGTCGAATTCAGGCATGTACAGACTCCCGATGACGCCCTTCTCCAACACGCCGTCGTCGACCACGCCTGCTTCTCGAAGGATCAATATCGGCAGCCCGATCTGGTAGGCCATGGCCGGTTCGATGTGCGCCCAGGGACTGGTCAGCCAGACGTCGTTGACGGGTTTCGTTTCGAATTCGAGTTCTCGTTTGCTGCGGCCACCGCCGACGCGCACGGTTCTTTCCCCCCGTTCCATGTACGTTCGACGAAAAGCCACGCATAATAGGCCGTTGGATTGGGCCATCAGAGAACGGATGGCTTCCAGAGGCGCGACGTCGCTGTAGTCCGTCACGCCGAGGGTGCGTGGGAGCATGCCCCGGTCTGCCAGCCAGCGGCTCACTTTGTCGAGGAATTCTTGTTGAGCTTTGTTGATGGGTTGCGGATGGGAGAGGAAGACGGATATCGCCATGTCAATGTCATGTCACCTTGTCGACTATCTATTAGGTTGGTCGAAACGGTACTCCGTAGGGTACGTAAAGTATATATTGGATTCACAATCTCCATAAAAGACTGTCCGTGGTTTGATAACCCGGCGCTTACTGCTGTCGCCCTTCGCTTGATTAGCGCTGGCCAGCATCATGCCTGCTTCAGGCTATGCCACTCCTATGTGAACAATAGTTTCCATTGGATGGGGTTCGAGCATGAACCCGGCCCCAACCGCTTCGTATCATCTGAAGAATGTGAACCTCGGATCAGGGATTTCGACTCGGCCATAGCCATGCAGGATGGAGGAGCACAATACAAGAATAGGTCGTGAGAACTCAGGTATCAACTGAGCCAACAGCCTTCTTTCCCTTGGTCTACTGCTAGCCCTGCTCGTCTACTTCGAATTGTAGGCACGATAGGAAACTTATCCCTGAAAGCACCGTCACCTTTTGCTTTCTCCTGGTCAATGACCTGTGCTCTCTTCTGGTCGAAGTTTCCAAGGCTCGGTATCTTTGCATTATTGGCTTTATAGACCCCTTAACTTTTGTTATCGTTCGTCCCTTCATAGAATCCAAACCACTTCGTAACTCATCAGATCATCTGTGGCCCGATTTCTCACGCCTTCAGAGCAATTTCATCCTCATGAACCCGACCTTACATGTGCCACAACATCTCGATAGAGATCCTCAGGCAACTCTCTCACAATCAAGACTGTCATCTTGATAACCTCATCGGCATTCAAGCTGGGGAAGCTTCTTAGCGTCTTTGCCGGACTCGGCTCATTCAGTAGTTTGTCTTTCAGCAGTATCAGCTGTGCAACCACGCAGATGACATTCAAGTGCACGCCGAAAGCGAACAGAAAGTCCCAGAGCTTGAGTACTTCTGGAAGAGTTGGTGTACATGCACAAAGGGTCAAAACCGAGGGAAACGCATAGATCTTGGCGGGTAATGATTTGCTCAGAAGAAAAGCTGAGAGTTTCGGGTTGATGTAAGCGAGGATCTGGTCAATAAGGTCTAAACCTCTGTGTACTCCGGACATGGTTGGCGACAGATATGTGGGGATGTGGTCGGTAAGAACACAACTCAGAAGTGCGTAAGCTTGTGACTCTGACCGCGAAGCATATAGCAACGGCGCTGCTAGGACGTTGATGCCTTGGAGATATGTGGCCTGAGGATGTCGTTGTGCGAATTCGGTCGGAGGATCTGAAGTTTGTTCATCATGGATCCGCCACGCAGTCGCATTCAGTACTCTGGTGAGGCTTGCGTCTGTCACCCTTCGCTTGAACAAGGTATCGGTAGCCAGTGTGCGGAAGACATCATTGGATATCTTCTCATAGGCCGGGCTGCGGCTTCGATGAATGAGCTCGAGATATGTGTCGGTGGGCAAAGGAGCAACATTTAATAATGTCAGCCATAGGTATATCCGGTAGTCTGACATTCCTTCTTTCGTCGCTGTGACGCCACTGGTCAATATTGAGTGGCGTAGTAGCGAGAGAGCTGTGACTGATGTCGTTCCTGGTGGAGGTCCATCTCTTAAGGTCATTTCAAGGCTGGACTTGCGGGCATGAGTCGATATGTGGTTGGAGGACGGAGGAGAGGTTATGCCAGATTTTCGAGCATTGCGAGGGTTATAGGGTAAGGCGGCGTCACTGTTGGCACGCGCTCGAGAGGAAGTGTTTGCGGTGCTATTTGAGGCTGAGGTAGAGGGTGGTTGGTTTAAATGCTCGCGTGAGGGTTTCGTAGGGACTGCAGATCGAGGTTTCAAATTCGAATACTGAGTGCCCATATTGGCGGTAGAGAGCTGATTGTGCGACTGCAGTCTGCGTAGACTTCGAGGCTTGTCACCAACAGTCACAGTCGAGAGCGGCACCTTTGCCTTGTCTGGCGATTCGGGCAGTCTGATCGAAGCAGGATCTGGGGAGGGAAGAAAAGCATTGCGGCTGACGAACTTGTGCGGAGAGAGTGAAACAGCAGTCATGATGTGCATAAACAGACCAGGAAGACGCGTTCGGGTGTGGCAGAACTACCGTAGTCACTTTGGTAGGGTTGGTGAAGTTGAAACGAGGGAATTGGGTAGAATCAGTGTTGATGGTGTCTTGGTGTTGCACTTTCCAGCCTCCGGGCCCGCAAAAAGAATGCAGGTCAAGCTCACTAGGCCTGCACCAGCCTGGATTCACGCGATTAGACGCGTCTCGGGGGCATCATTGGGGCTCCCTAGTTAAAGCTTATAGGCGGCATCAGCGGGAAGCAGGGATGCTCGTGTAGAGAACATGGCCAGCATCACCAGGAATACGACAGGTATGAAGCACAGAGTTATGCCTCCTGGCTGCCTTTTCCTCGTTGATACAAAACTCGAGAGAAGCAACAACTTCCCTCGACTCGCTTATGACCATGCGTCTCGCTTGTGACCGATGGCCGATGGGATCGACTCTGGATGGCGAGGATGGCTGGATATCTGGGCACTGGCGAGATTGGTGATGGCGGCATCATGCGGCTCCAGTACTAAAATGTAAGTTAGGCCCCAGCAAACTCTACACCGCCAACAGAACTTCGATATCATCCGCCATCCATCCTTCTCACTGTTTATCATCGAGACATACGAAATATACGTAGTACTACGTCTGGTACCTCGTCTCACCTGGTGCCGACATTTAAAGCTATGATATCTCGGTTATAACAATTCTTGCGGCAGGAATCAGCTCAAGTTGCACAAATGGCTGGTCGTCGTGCTTCGGAAAGCAGTGCTCTTCTCAACGAGCATGGCATTGATGACTTCCGGAAATCCGTGGCCCAAGCCGACCAGAGATTATATGGTACCGCCACAGAAGAAGAGGTGCCTTTGGTGAAGAATCCCGACATCGAAACAACATGGCAAGCCGAAACGGGCCTCCTCGCTCGGTACTCTGGACCACTGATGCTCACCTACATCTTGCAATACTCATTCTCTCTAGTCACTGTCTTCGTCGCCGGTCGCTTGGGCACCAAGGAACTGGGTGCCGCGTCTCTCGCTACAATGACCGCCAATGTAACGGGTCTCTGTGTCTACGAGGGTTTGGCAACGAGTCTTGACACCCTTACCTCTCAAGCATTCGGAAATAGCAAGAAGCAACTAGTGGGTCTCCACGTTCAACGGATGGTTCTGCTCGTGTTGGTTGTCACCATTCCCATCGGCGCAGTCTGGATCTGTTCTCCCTGGATCTTATCGGCTTTGGTGCCCGAGAAGGAAGAGGCCATGTTGGCGGGCACCTTCATGCGCATATACCTGCTCGGCGCACCAGGCTGGGCAATTTTCGAAGCTGGAAAACGACTTTGTCAAGCACAAGGTGATTTCACTGCCTCTCTTGTGGTGATCTCGATCTGTGCCCCTTTGAACCTCCTCTGGAATTGGCTGCTGGTTTTCCGCCTCAATCTAGGATTTGCCGGTGCTGCGTGGGCCGTTGTGATATCGAACAATCTACAACCAATTGTACTTACCGTCTATGTCGCCATCTTTGCAAGGTCCAATTTGCAATGTTGGCCGGGCTTGCAACCCCGACGAGCATGCCAGAATTGGGGTCCCATGGTCAAGTTGGCCTTTCCTGGTGTGCTTATGACCTTTTCCGAATGGCTCGCCTTCGACATCCTTTCGATTGCCGCAGGTTACCTTAGCGCATCCGACCTTGCGGCTCAGTCGGTATTGATGACCGTCGCCGTTACAATTTATCATCTCCCTTTTCCCATCTCAATTGCTGCCTCGACACGATTTGGCAACCTCATCGGGTACGGGGCTTTGAAGGCCGCCAGAACGACATGGAGAACACACTACATCATATTCATCTGCATTGGACTGTTCGACGTCATCTTGCTGACCACTTGTCGACATGTCATTGCTGCCATCTTCACCAAGGACGAGGCTGTTCGCGCTATCATTGCCACAGTTATACCTATTATGGCGGCGGCGCAACTCTTCGATGCGCTTGTGGCCATTTCCAATGCCCTTCTGCGAGGTCTGGGAAGACAGAAAATTGGCGGATGGGTCAATCTTGGAGTGTACTACCTGTTTGCGCTTCCGTTGTCATTCACACTCGCCTTCGGTCCGCCGCATATGGGACTCGGCGGAATGTGGGTCGGGCCTTGTTGTGGCCTTGGCTGTGCTAGCCTTATAATGTTCACCTACATGCGATTGACAGACTGGGAGAAGGCCGTCGAGGATGCCAGAGCTAGGGAGGAGTAGGCAGTATTTTCTCAGACCACCACGGTGCCCAAAAGCAATCATGGTGCTCGAGGAGCACCGAAGACTTGTTGGTTACCTTGGATAAGGCCATCGGATATTCATGTAAGCCGGGGTTATCCGGTCATTCAGACAGATGGATACAAACGGCGGAAGAGTACTAGGTACACAGTACTATCAAAAGTATTCCGGAATCCTACTTACCGGGGCAAAAACACCTCAGCTTCTTATGCTCATGTATGAGTGTCTGGTTTGCTGACACCCAATGTCCATCAATCAATGCCCGTCGAGCCCATTAAGTCCATGCGGCTTACCTCATGATGCCTCCATACTAACAAGTCTCGTTTGCTTTGTCCCGGCCCTAGCCGAAGCAAACCGCCTCTGCCTCCTCGTGACGCCAGCATCATCCCTCCTTTGTCCCATCTCCTCTCATTGTTGCAACTCTATCCATCGCGGATCAAATTCCACGATGTTTCTGACACCGACCGCAACCGCACGGTCCACTGTCGAGGGTGATATTCCTGGTAAGCCGTCCTCATCAGCCAGTCATCTCCTTGCCTTGGTAGAAAGTAAGGCCGTCAAAGCCGTACATGGGGTACCCTTATATAGCCCTTGGATCCCTTGCTTTGAGCATCTTTTCCTAGTACAAACCGAATCGTTGTAGTTTACGTGTGTCTCCCATTGTCGGAAAATGGCTTCTCAGATTGACCTTGCCGAGTATATCTTCAGGAGGATCCGTCAGCTCGGCGTCAAGGCCGTCTACGGCGTCCCTGGAGACTTCAACTTGACAGCCCTGGACTACGTTGAACCGGCTGGTCTTGACTGGGTCGGCAACGCCAACGAGCTCAATGCGGGCTATGCAGCGGATGGCTATGCAAGAATCAGAGGAATATCTGCCCTGGTTACCACAGGCGGTGTTGGGGAGCTTTCTGCCATCAATGCGATCGCTGGAGCCTATGCTGAGATGGCTCCCGTCATTCACATCGCCGGAACACCTGCCACGCATATTCAGGAAAGCGGATTGAGTATGCACCATACGCTGGGAGATGGCAACTTTAGGCTCTTCGCAGAAATGCAAGCCATGGTCACCGTTGCCCAAGCTAATTTGACAGACCCCAACACGGCGCCAGCACAGATCGACAGATGCTTGCGAGCCTGCGTGCTGGAAAGTCGGCCTGTCTATATCGAACTGCCAACCAACATGACCAAGGCTAGAGTATCAGCAGCTGGCTTGAACCAGCCTCTTGATCTTTCGATCGCCACTGATGAAGGTTTCGAGGACACGGAGGTTGACCTGATCCTTGGCAAGATCTATGCATCCAAGCAACCCTTCATCGTCGTGGACGGGTTCACTTCCAGATATGGCATCAGCGAGGAAGCAGATGAGTTGGTGCGAGAAACCGGATTCCCAACATCAACAACACCCTTCGGCAAGAGTATCGTCAACGAGTCATACTCCAACTTTTATGGCATGTATGCAGGGATTGCAGGTGCACAGGTATACATGCCTTGGGCTCGCGGATGCGATCTTGTTCTGAGGCTGGGGCCATTGAACAGCGACGTCAATACATATGGCTTTAGCACGATTCCCGATCCCAAGATTGCAATCACCTTCGAGCGCGACAGTGTCGAGATCTGTGGCACCAAGTACCACAACCTCCACATCAAGCAATTGCTAAGAAGAGTCCTCTCCAAGCTCGACAAGGATAGACTCCCCAAATATCAGCCCACCATGGACCTTGGCGACCCTAGACAGCAACTGAAGGACTTACCACCCACGATGGAGAGCGAGATCATCGAGCAAGACACCTACTGGCGACGCATGTCTAACTTCTTCCGCCCCTGGGACATCATCCTGACAGAGACCGGCACGCCGTCGATTGGGGGACGAGACTTTGTTCTCCCTCCACATACCACGCTCATCAATTCCTCCATCTGGTTGTCGATTGGGTACATGCTAGGCGCGTGTGCGGGAGCGGCCCAGGCTCAACGGGAGATGGTCACTGAAGGAGTGCGTCAGCAAGGCCGAACGATCCTGTTCGAGGGCGACGGTAGCTTCCAGATGACGGCGCAAGTGATGTCTGACATCATTCGCAACCGACTGGACGTGACAATCTTTCTGATCAACAATGACGGATACACGATCGAGAGGTGGATTCATGGCATGAAGGCCGGCTACAACGACTGCCAACCATGGAGGTATCTCGAATCACCCAGCTTCTTCGGGGCGCCAAAGGATGACCCTGCATACCCTGTCTTGACCAGGCGAGCTGAAACCTGGGCCGAGATGAACAAAATACTGGCCGAGCCCCAGGTGCAGGAGGGCAAAGGCCTGACTATGATCGAGGTCATAATGGCCCGGGAAGATGCACCTGATGTCCTTAAAAAACTGGTTCAGAACGTCTCGAGGAGAAGCAGCGGAGAGTTTGACCGGCCTAAGGCTGAAGCCCTCGGTCCGGATGAGAAGGCTATGAAAGTTGCTGGCTGAAGCAGCGCTCACTTAACACTTAGGCAGGCTATCATGGGCCTAGATTTTGGGACGTGGAGGGAAGTCGTTGGCGGGCCGTGTGCGTTGTTCGTAGGGCGTTGTACTGGGATAGAGACTACTGTATCACATTGAGTAACTTAGTAGGATCAAGTATGCCAGAGTCTTGTTCATCGGATATACCAGCTTTCTCCGGCCATGGGTGGTGTTTTGATGATCTTGAAAACGCATTGCTCGACCGACCATATACCCTTTTTGTCTTGCAGGTAGATACTGGCCGTGGAGTTGCTTCTTCGCGCGCGTCTTGCTTCTACTCCTTACTCCTTCATCTCCTGACCTTGGAACCACTTATGGAAAGTCTTCCTTCATTCCTTCAAACACTTTCCCATTTCGACCTCCCGCATCTTCACGTACTGCATGTGTCCCGCACTGCGTCAAGGCACGGGAACTTTTGACGTCGATACAACGATCATGAAACTGATCTTGGACATTTCTCGTTGAGTCGTTGGACGCCATCATACCCGCGACTCCGCTGTGGCGGCATCAAGCGAGCTGAAATCTCTACTTTACCGTCAAAGGTCGTGGCACCACTTTTCCCGCCTTTTTCGGCTCACGGCTCTCCCCTGCTTCGGGATGCTCTTTTCCTCTTTTGGTGGAGGGCTTGTGTCCGTTCAAGCTGAGCTTTCAAGTCTGGCCGGCCGATCTGAATATTGACCGGTGATGCCGGCTTCAGTCAATTTTCTGACAACAACCTTGCAGCCATCGGAGTCGCCCAGTGCCCCGGTGAACTGATCATTTCAGAAGGACCGTGGGACGCCACACCGGAACAGAATGCATCTTCATTCGCTTGTGACTGATTTACAACCACTACGATGTAGTGCAGATTTGCTTGGAGACTTTCATCGACTGCCGTACGCGGAGTACGTCAGCCAGCCGCCGATTGACGTTCCTCGCTTCGCTTGTTTAGCGAGTGCCTTTGATCTCGGACATGACTGTTGCGAAACTCGCGCAGAACAAGGCTCAAGGGTCTAGATCAACTCCGCATTCATTCATCAGCTGCGATTGTCCTGTTCATTGGTAAGATGGTAGCAACTCTCGTGTTCGTCCAAGGATGAACATGGTTGCACTCGTGATGGGAAAATATGTCTTGTCTCGATGGTTTTGTGCTATAAGCACTGAAGCAGCCAGTCAGTCTGCCCAAACCGCCCAAAAGCATGCCAGCCTGATCTCTCTCTTTCCCCTTTCCATCCAGTTTGCTCTGCGTTGCTCGCCTTGACAAGAATCACCCCCAGAATGGGAAAGTTTTGAAACATTCTTTGTTCTTCCACTGAGGCAATGGGCAATACTGGGACTACTATTGGACGTTTGATATTCGGAAGCTTTGAGAGTCTGGGCCTAAACGTGCTGGGTATTGGTGTCGTCTGCTGCATCTGCATCTGCATCGTGTACAATCTTGGATACTCGAGACGACGGGCTCCAGTCTATGATCCGGAGCATTGTTTACCACACTCACACCCAACACTTGAACAACGTCGTCTGCTTGCAGGCCCAGACCCAGACCACAAGAACCGAGAACCTCGGTTTCTGGATCCCTTTGCTCTTGCAGAGATGGAGGAGCATGAAGAGTCAAAGTCATCATTGATGACAACCAGTGGTTATCTTGCGGCAAAGGCCGACGTCGACAGCGAAGGCGATTCGAAATGTACAGGAGTGGAAGAACCAAAAACGGCGCCCGTCGTGCAAACGCAAACAGAAACAGAAACAGACAGCACAACGAGCAGCAGCAGCACCACTTCGGTTTCGGAGTCGGACGACCAGCAAGCTCCGTGGAGGAGACACTCGTATCCACAAGATCAGGAACGCAAAGGAGTCCTACAAGAGACCTCTACACACCACGAGACCGAACATCTGCCCGACGCGTTTCATGCCGATGTGATATGGCGGCGCAGAACGATTGTCTTCGAGGGCGGCAGGCCTTAGCCCGGCCGAGCTTTGGCAAAATGCGAAAAAGGTTTCGGCGTCACTGTCACTGTCACATTCATACATTCTTTGCATTCATGTTCGGAGTCGCGTCTTCTGCTGCCTTGGCCCCCCCCAAAGTTGTTCGGACAGGATCAGTGATCACGATTTTGATACCTTACTGGTATCGGGAACAGACTAGCAGTGGCCCAAACACATGTTGACCATTTGGAAGGTTCAGCGCCCAGACATATATGTTGACCTTTTGGATAGAGTACCGCGGCACAAGCAAGACCGTTGTTGGGTTCAGTTCTTTTCTTCGACACGATTCCAATTTCTTCGTTCTTCATTTTCGGTCCCTGTTCTTGGACCACGCAGTCAGTGTACGGCGCGCGGCGGAACGGGAGGCGGCAAGAGGCACAAGAGCGATGCAATGTCCAATGTCCAATGTCCAACTGCACGGAAGAAGGACTGAATACTAAGTACGTAGTAGCGTGGCTCACTGGCCTTTCCTCCTCCAGGATAAGGTTACTGCAATGGTATGATGCTGGCTAGGTGGGCTGTGGGCTTTTCATTTTCTGCGATCATGATGACGATGACGATGAGGACGGGGGATACGGAACTCACACAGAAGGTTGGGATCAGTTGATATTGCATGCAGTATTGATTACCCACGGGTCATGCAATGAATTTTTCTGTAGCCAGGCCACGCGAGCAAGAAAGAAATGGAAATGGAAACCACACTCCTCAGTGTAGTTGTATCAATCGGCCTTTTCGATGTATTTTTCTTTTCTTTCTAGGACTCAGCTAGACCAGCTCCTACATGGTACTCTCGCCTCACTTACTCTGATATCGGCAGAGAACTCCCATCGACATCAAGTATGGCGACGGCCATCCCATTGAAATGCTGTGAGGGTAACCTATTCTTCCCCGACCCCGACATCTTTCATCGCTACTGCACATAATCACAACATAGCCACTGCACTTTCGCCGCTCACGACAACCATATCTTTTTTTTGATGGGCTTATGGTATTTGAAAATCCACGAGGCTAGCCAGTCAAGCTCGGCTCGAACGACCCTATCGTCCGAACCCGAACCATCCTTTCTTCGCAGGTTTCTGATCCTCCTGCTTCTCTTGGGGAGCAGCAGCTGCAGCTTTCTCAGCCTCATGTCCATGACCTCCATTCACTGCCGCGGCTCCCGCTCCCGCTCCCTTTTCCAAACCCGCTTTCTGGCTCGGATACACGATATAATTCCACGCCAGGTCGAAGAAGAGCGGCTTGACGGGCACAGGGCGCAGTCGTGGTGGATAGTTGACCAGGTTGGTTAAGTCGACGTTCTCGATATATTCGTTGCGTGTGGTGAGTCTTTCGACCAGCGGCGCGGGTATGACGGCCTGGTTTGCGTTTGCGGACTGTTCCGACGTGGACGGTTGCGACGGCGAGCGAGTTTGAGATTTCAGGTCGGCTAGGGCGCGGTACTGGATGACTAGTTTCGACAGTGTTGAGACTGTGCCGGACAGGTCGGAAGGTGAGACGTCGAGTTTGGGCGGCTGCGGCTGTGGCGTCTTGCTGGCGGAAGAACTGGTACTGTCGTCCTTGAGCGTCGACGATGCACTTTGAGCGAGGTCGAGAGCCCGCGCGTACAGGGCTAATGCGTTGACGATCTGGTCGTTGATTGCGTGCGAGCGACCGATGGCGAGGCACTTGAGCGAGCGGAAATATGCTCTCTTTGCGTCGAGTTCCTGGACGAATGAGGTGTCGGCGATCACGCCGGGGAGTTCTTTGACGGCGTCCAGACTTTGTAGACTGGAGTCGTAAAGTGCTACGCGCTCGCGGAGGCGGGAGATCTTGCGGCCAGCACTTTCTGCCTTGACTTCGCGCGGTTTGCCGTCTTTTCGTGGTTTGAGGGGACGACGGGCTTTCTCGGATTCAAACATCAGGCCGTCGTCGGTACCGCAGAGGACGCGGTTGCGGCCGACGCGCCATTCGATGACGGCGTAGTTGACTGCCGTGCGAGTGATCTGAAGAGATTGCATGCGTGTGTCTCCTGGGTCAACACCTTCAGCGACAAGCTCATCAATGGCGGTTTTGGTGGCATCGGCAGCATCCTGGCAGGCTGTGATGACTTCCTCGTAGGCGGTCGCGAGGTCTTTGGCGCTGAGTGACCCTTCTTGGAAGGACTTGTAGGATTCAGAGAGTTCGTCTTCTCTTTCTTTGGACAAGCCTAGAGCTTGCGAAATGTTGGCGTCTTCAAGCTTGACATTGCGGCTCCGCCAGGAAATGGCCGAAGGGATTTCCTTGGGGCCCTGGCTGGTCGGAGCGGCATCGGCCAGGGATACAAATGCTTGTGGGTTGATGGTTTCCACCTCCTTGCGTATGTTGGCCTCGGATTTGGGGAAATTCTCGATGGCGATCTCATTGACGGCCTTTGTGCGTGGCATTTTCAATTGATATGCGGCATATCGAATGCTGGGTTCGACAATACCAGACAACAGATCTTTGTAGAGGTCGGTCTTGGATGTCCGAGCGAGCGCAGTGTATATGATTTGTGAGAGGGAGTAGTCTTCCACACACGCTTGCCATCGTCCTTTCTCGAATGCCAGACTGCCTCGCAGCATCGACAGATAAGCCTGAGCCTCTAGGTCGTCCAATTCTGTTGCGCCGGTTGTACCTCGATCTTGCAGAACATTAACCAGATTCTCTGCATAGGTGATGGCTCTTCTCAGTCGTGAAGCGATCTGGCGCTTCGTTGTACCAGGCATGGGTTTCTGTGTGTTCTCTGCGGATTGCGCCGACTTCATGGTCATGGCGCTCGCCCACGCTCGCTCGGAGTTGGCAAGGAGGAGTTGTACCCATCTACACTCGATGTCAGTGACTATTGAGTGATCACTCTGTTGACCTGCTTACTCTGCATTCTTTGCAACGTTGTCTGCGGTTACTGGGGATTTTGGTGTATATTTTCGGCCACGGTTGACAGCACCGAGTCGTCTGCGCAAATTGTGGATTTTCCGGGTCGCTTGAGCATGGTAGGCATTGTAGTCACCTCCCAACAGAGCCCGGTCTCGTTCCGAGACTATTGAGCTTGTGATATTCATGATGACCTTGAAGAAGTGCGCACAGGGGTTGGCGAGGGGGTTCCTTGTTGGTGGGAGGGAATGGCAGCGGTAGTGTGAGATATCAGTGTGGGATGACTTGCTGGCTGCTTGGTGGTGATGGTGGCATATCGGCGAATTGGACGCCGACTCCGCCTGCGCTGCGCGATCAACTCATCTTGTCATCTCCATCTCCATCTCAATGAATTATTTTGCCATCCTTCAGTCGACACTTTGTCTCTTTGCTCTTGCTCGATTGCAACCACCAGGTTTTGTCTCTTTCCTTTCTTCTGTCATGAGGCTCTAGCCTTGCATTGTATAATTAAAAGCCCTGTACATACACCATCCTCTTTGCTACAGCGAATCTTCGGCCAAGACGGACAATTTCAAAAAGGTTGCATGATTTTGGCAACTTCCTCCACGACCCTTGCAAAATACGACGTCTCAACCAGTCCATGCTAGAGCGTGTCTCGCCATGCATTGAGCCAGCCTCTCACCTCTTCTTACGAGCAATTGACCCTCCGATTCGATCTAGTCGCGCATTAGGTCCGTCCTTCTGGAGGAATGGAGGCCACGACATCACAGTGCCGTCTTGGTGGCCCTTGTACCTCGAGAATGTCAGGCGACGATCCCAAGAACAGGACGGCCTTCGATCCCGGCCCATATCTGGTATTCCCCACTTGACGGGAGGTCGAGCAGCTCGTGCGGTCAAGCATGATGCTATTCCCATCCGACCAGTCGCTGCAGCACCTTCAAGAAAATACACCAGCAACTCACGACTTGACCAAGAAGTGCACGATGCTTCGTCTCCGAATAGCAAATTGAAGAATTCAGATTCAGCAGCAGAGGATCCCGAGTTTCAGAGCACGATTCTCCCGTTCACGCTCCACCCAGCAAGAACGCCACACAATCCGTCCGATCAGCCGGAAGTAGAGATCGAGCAAGGGCTTGAGAGCATATTGGGCGAGATTCCGGGTACACCTCAGGACCCTGAGATCTTCAACAGAGCCGATGTTAGACAGGCCTTCGTCCGGCTTCTGAAACAAAAGACCAATGCCAGCACTCTCTTCCATGTCCTCGCCCGGTCACTACCGTCAGATCCACGGTCGAAGCAGCCAGAATGGGCTTATCAGGCTTTTTCCAGCATCCCCGTGTCTGGTAGGACCGCGAGAGACTACAGTGCTGCAGTCAGAGTGGCTTTGAAGATGGACAATCTACGTCTGGCTCACAAAATCAATGCCCAGGCGACAGACCGTGGGCTGCATCACGAGTGCAGCGCATTCATGCTCTTACATTTCACATCCCATATGTTGTGGAAGAATGCCGTTAGGGTCTGGGTCACGTCTTTCACCGAGATATACAGCAACCCTCACTCCTCTGTCAGTGGCCTAAAAGAAGAGCTTTTTTCGCAAGCTAGTCACTACAAGGACTTGCCTCACGCTATGAACGAGCTGGCGTCACGCCTCCGGAGACGCTCACCTTTGGTTGTGCGTCTGTATGGCAGACTCTTACAGATTGGTCGGATTCTGCTCTCTGTGCTCGTGCGCAGTAATCGGCTCATGGGCCAGATCACTCCGAAAGGGTTGCTTGAGATTTTCAACACCTATGAAGCGCTGGGCCAACTAACACCAGAGTATCATATCAGCGCTATCAGCACTTTGCTGGAATCTGTGAACCGCCCCGATAAGAGTGGGCTTGCGACCCTGATATATCGGCAATTGCGCTCGAAGTTTCCTGAGTTCCGCCCACCGCCCAGTGTTTACGGCTCCTTAATCTCGTTACACGCGAAAGAAGCGGGTTCTCTGAAGGCTTTCAGCTTTTATCTGCAAGAATTTGCCCTCATGCATGGAGTGGCAGACAAGCTGTCCTACCAAAAAGTCCTTACTGCTCTTGCTCAGCAGGGTGACGTGGTCGGAGTTTATTCCGTGTTCAAAGAGCTTTGTCAAACTCATTCGCCTCCCGCCGAAATCGATTTCTACACGCCTCTCCTCTATGTTCATGCTCGCCTGGGCGACGTCGAAAGTGCTCAGCGGGAGTTTCAAGATCTGAAAGACAGGGGCTTGGAGACAACCACAGCCTGTTGGAACATTCTTCTCTACGCTCACGCAAGATCATCCAATCCCGAAACTGCGTTTGATATTTTTCGAAAGATGAGGACTGAAGGTGTCCATCCGGATAAATATACATTTGGCACACTAATGGGAATCGTCTCCAGAGCTGGTGACATCAATGAGGTACTTAGTATTATCGAGCAAGCTCAGCAATATGGTGTCAAGGGCTCATACGAAGTCATGTCGGGATTGATCCACTCCTACTGTTTGAATGATCAAGCAGACACGGCAGAGAAACTTGCAGAAGCTACAACGGGAGCCAATTTCGATGGCGTCCCGGTTAAGATGTGGAATTACATTTTGAGGTACTATGCTTTCCGGAAGGACTCAGACGGTTGTCTCCGAATCCAGACTCGCATGCATGCTTTGGGTGTCAAGCCTGACGACATGACTTATGCCGCCATGATGACAGCCCTTGTGGCCCTGGGCAAGACGAAAAGCGCCGCGCAAATCCTCCGAAAGTTGAGTCTCAGCCAAACACTTGTGGCAAATCCGTTCCATTACTCTATCATTATACATGGGTTCGCCTTGGAAGAAGACCGTGACATGGCCTATGTCGTTTATCATGAAATGATGGAAAGATTCCCAACCCTGGGCGCAAGCCCTCATCTAGCTATGCTCCATCTACAAAGTCGTCGCAGTCTCGAAGCCAAAGATTCGGCTCATTTTTCTGTGGACTTTCTGGCAGAAATCCTGCAGAGAATCACGGCTACTGATCGAGCCACCAAACTTCCACAGCCTGGACTCCAACGGCGCAGAGCTGTAGATGCTACGCCGTCCATCTACATTGAGCATCTCGTCAATGTGCTGATGGCCAAAGGTCGTGTCAGGCAAGCAGACATCCTCATTCAAAGATTCGAATCTCTTGTCAGGTCATCATTCTTGGATCTAGATCTGAAAACTTTAGACTCTCGAGAGTTGTTGACATCTCGTTTGCGAGTGTCTACACAGAGCCACGACTGGGAACATGTTGAGGCACTCTGGACGAGAATACTCGAACGAGCAATTCAGGTCGCAACGCCATATTCTGGCACAAAGAACCAGGAGGATCGGGAGATCTCGAAGCATCAATCAGTAACTATGGGTGTCGAGCTCTTGGAGTCTGAGCCGGGTTTCGAGTTCAGCTCCATGATCCCCGACTCTGCTTCCCGAGAACTTGCGGGTGAAGCACTACTCGACTCGCTCGATTCGAAGGTCCTCTCAACGCAAAGGTTCATTCTCGAAACTGCCATCAATAACTACTTCAGAGCTTTAGATCTCCAGCATCGCCACAGCAGTGCCGTTACACTTGTTCGACTGCTTGAGAAGGCCGGATTTGCGTTGACCAACAAGAATTGGAACTTCTACATTCAGATACTGACGAGGTCCCCCGACTCACAGCATTGGGAAGAAGCTTTTCGGGTCTTTGAGGAGAAGATGTTTTCAAATACTCCACCGTGGAATCTACTCGTTCGGGGCAAATACCTGGTGCCAGGGACACCCCATGCAACATCCGATCAGGACATGAAGGTCGTACGTCGGAGTGCTCACGACGAGACCAGGGCCGATTTCCTTACACCGACCTATCTTACAACGGTACATCTTGCGACAGTCATAAAGAAAAGCGGTCTTCAAACCCGTCGTGGCGATGACTCCCTCGCCTTGCGCCTCCCCAAAATCGCGCCCAACACGTACCAATTCATTCGCCGCATGCCTCGTCGGAAAGATCGTTTCCAAGGCGTTCTTCTCCGCGACGCAAAGATCCGTGGGGACATACCCAAGCGTCCTCGCGAATTTGTACCAGCAGACAGATCTGGGGTTTTAGGCAGCCGCTCTCCGCTTGATCATGTGCCTGTCACGGAGCTTGAATACATCGACCAGGTTGTGGACCGACAGGACAAAGATTCAGTGGTGGACGTTGCCCGGGCTGAGCGATTCGACGGCCAGATCGACCGATCACTGCGACCTATGGCCCAAGAAGGTCGTCTCGAAAACGATCTGGAATATCAGGAACGCATTCACCGACAAGAAAGGACCCTCCTTGACACCGTGGACACTATTCGTCGCGATGTGTCGCGTCCTCGTATGATGAGCGATAACTACTTCGGTCAGCCAGTAATATCATCCGACTCTACTGTGCCCGGGACCGCAGCGACTCCTCGAGGAGATTTGTTATTCGATCCCTTTCACCGCGTTCTGGAGGACAAATCTGAAGGAGAGGACGTGCGGCGCCGACGCCTTCAAGATTTAGTACGACCTGGTGCTGTTGGGCGAAGGGCAACGGGCGGGAATCCGAGAAACTCGGCAATCGAGGCGCACGGCAAGAACGCTTTGAAGACTTACTGGCCGATAGCGTCTGCTCGTACCGACCGGTTCGCTCTTAAGTCTCGCGTTCATCTTCCGGAGAGGTTGCCGCAAGTCAAGAGTTTGGGGCTGAACGATCCGCGTGTGAAGGCCGCTTGGAAAAATGTGCCAAAGAGAAAGGAGACTGCAGTGGAAGACGACGAACAAGGAGCCAACACAGAGGAGTAGGCGCTGAAGCCTGCCCCCGAGTTGCAGCAGTGAGAAGTAGACACTTAGCCACGCCAGTTGAAGTGGTGCGATGGGTTCAAAGCGTATTTAGGGGGAAAATCTTGACATCTTGAATCGTGAAAATATCCAGCACGAGAGGCTTGGGTCTGATTATCTTCTTTGCGGCACGATCGAGCAATCTGCTGCAAGTGGAAATATTTACTCCTGATTATGGCCGGATGATATTCCCCCAGTCTTTGCATATAGTGTCATACACGTATTGTATCTTCGCCATATGAAATATTGTCTACCAGGCAAGCACTCGATTTCCAGCGAGCATGGAAGCGAGACCTCGGGACCGCTCGAAGACATGACGGCGTCAGGTATGAGAAACATCATTCTGGCAAGATCGACAGCCTCGGGTGCCATCGGAAGCATCATACCAATGCTCACCGCTCCTTGTCTTCAGGCACACTAAATGAGGCAAAAGAACGTTGAGCTTCGCTGCGGATGGCCGGTTTGGGCCATAAGCTGATCCAATGTCGACATCGATCTCAACACTCGGCTTGCCTATGTGGTCAGGCATGATGAGTAATATCTCTGTTCGGACACACGCCGTAAGTCTCGTATGCAAGGGGGATGTAGGGCTGTTCAGACATATGATCAGCCGCAGTAAGACCTCAGGGGGTCAGCTCGGGAGTGTTTCCTTCTTCAGTAGTACGGGATAGGTATGCATGACTGCAGTCCGAGCTGAGGCCAGAGCTCGCTCGGAGACATAGCTAGCACCAGGTGTATACCGAGATGAGGAAGGGAAGTCGGCTGAGCCTTGGATCGCACAACATGGAGTCGTATGGGACGTTCCAAGTCAATGACGGCCTTGCGAGAGCTGTGTGAACAGAGGACTCCTGAGGCGATGTCAGCCTCGTATAGTCATTCCCGAAAACACCCTCCACTCTGGTGGACACATGGCAACTTTCGCCTAGTGACTGGGTTACAAAGCTGCAAAAAAGGGGGATTCTGCACTTTGCTTGTGGATTATGAGGTTGATGCCTAATACATGGGTGGTGTCTATGTCCCCTGCTGCTTTTGACGAATGGACTTCTGTTCCTCCACGAACTCGTCGGAAGTTCCAGCATCCTCGTATATGGCCCAGACGGCTTGTTGGCGGTCGAGTTGTTGTTGCTGAGATATGGCTTCAATTTTCTCGCGCCAGCGACTGATTTCCAGTGAGTAATCCTCCAATGAAGCTCTAGCTTCCGCGATGGACTTGAGCTTGCGCGTCATCTGTTCTTGCTGTTTGCGGAGGAGCTCGACATATTCACGATTATTGTCTTCCAAGCATTCACGCATGTCAGTCTGAAGCGCACTCAGCCCCCGTTCGATGTTCTCTTTGGTTTTCGACCAACCGTCTCGCACCGTCATCCCTGCTGCAGTCTGCCAAAGCGTGCGATGTTGATCTACCAATTCCTTTTGAATCTCCAGAATGCTGCGTTGATTGTTCAAGACGGTTTTGACAATCGCATATGCCGAATCTTTGTTGTTGGCATACATATGAACTTTTGATCCATGTTCGATCATTGGTTTCCAGAACATATCATCATGCTGAAGCTCCTGGAGCCTCTGTTCACCGATTCGACGATCAACATTGTCCCAGAAGGTTGTTATTAGCCTCACGTTCCGTAAACTATCTTTACCTACTAAATCTTGCAATAATCGTAAGTTCCTCATGGCGCTGCCTGTCATGCGTGCATGAGAGATCGGGTGGAGCCACAGAATTCCATTGATCGTGATCTGGCTCTCGTACCTATAGTTCATTAGTATTCTTCACAACTCATGATAGTAGGTCATGAACGGGGAAGTACGTGGCTTGAAGAAAAAGAGCCGTATCCTTCAAGACGTCTGCATCCGAACGGTTGGTGTCGTCATAGCCCGGAGTATCAATGAGCTTGATTCGATGGCCGTCAACAACTACTTCCACTACTTGCAGCTTGGTGGTCGTCGACTGCAAGCCGTGCCCAACGACGACTTTGTTCTGCTGGGCGATAGCATTGATGAGCTATATTTGCCGTCAGGCATAAATCGGGACATTTGTCAAAGCACATTGCCTTACTGAGCTTTTACCACTGCCCGTTTCGCCCATAACGCTTGGTGCGGTCAGCACCACCCACGGACAATGTCATGAAGCTACTTACAGAACCACAACTTCCGGACCTTCGACGATGTTGCCTCCATCGCGAGTACTTTTCCCCTTTTCTTTGTTATGACGTAATGCACGAAATTTGGATGCCACACCATCCATTAGCAGTATTGGATCGGTGTCATTGAAGCAACCTCAAGAGAACGTAGTTGATATGCTGCTTGTTACTTCATAACTTTTTCATTATATTTGTGATATGAAGGTGTTTGATGGAATTTGTAGCAAATTTCGTGGGAGGGGAATGGAGGGGATCAGCAGCCACATACGTTATCTCATCATATTACGTCATCAATTGGTGTACTACTGTACTCGGCGAGTCGTCAAGTCGTGTAGTAGAACTTCAAGAACTTAAGAGTCTACTCGTCGTCTGCTGTGTTCGGTAGGCTACCGGTGTTCTGGATATTTGGATACTTGATTCATGGCAACTCCACAACCAGAGGATGATTCTCAGAAAGCTCTACGAGCCTTCCTGAATGCGAAACAGGCCTATCAAGACGCGATTGCTATTACAGAAACCAATACCAAAAATATTGTTGTTCTGAATTTCAAGGCTCTACAGCTGTTGAGGATCAAATCCTTGCAGCAAGAGCTCTTCGACTTACAGATGCGTTTCCAACTCGGCGGCTACAGCCCTGACGAGTACAGTCAGAGTCTGGTAACTCTGGACTCGACTCTCCAGAACTACGGTTAGTCGTCTTAACATTCTCGCCAAAGTCTTTGGCTAGTAACAAGTTGGACGCTCTACAGCTCAGGCTTTAACGAACTACGACATTTTAGCACAAAATTCCCTTGACTATATCCCCAACAATCAGAAATTGTTTGGTGCTCCAGATGGACTCACACCATGCCAGGCTCCAAGCGAGAAACATAGGTTCAGCCTCAAGGATCCATCAAATCAGTCCACAGAGTTCCGTCTCTCGAATTGGAGAAAGTACACGTTACCAGCCCAAGCAGGTCTCGGAGGTGGTGACTATATTTTACACAAGTCATTGAAGTTCAGAGAGCTGGACAGAGACGGGCGAGAAACCCGTGCACGCAAAAGTGCCCTTGCTGAGAGGTTCGCCATGGCGCTTTTCGGTGGTGCTGCCTTGATTGCACCAATGCTAATCATGACCCTACACTCTTCGCAATCGACAAGCCTCATCACAGTCTCGTTGGCAACTTTCCTATTTGCCCTTGCAATTGCAATCTTTGCAAATGATGCAGCAGGCAAGGACGTGCTAGCCGCCACTGCAGCGTACGCAGCTGTGTTGGTTGTATTTGTCGGCACGAATGCATCTTGACGTTTCTGCACAAACGCAATGGCAGAATAATGAAACTTTGCCGAAATTATACGACATGATACAGTAGCGATCCATTCATTCGTCTTGCTACGTCTCTCATGATTTGAACTTCCTGTGGGAGAAAGTTACGATGCGTCCGCAAGGGGCACGGCGGCCTCGTATCGCATACTTGATATGGTGGGATGTTCTCCCTTCTATTGTGCCTCCCCTGCGTCGTCATGTGGTTCGTACGCTTTGACGGCGCCTAGTTCATGATGTCCACCCTGATTCGAAGCGATTGACCTACAAGCTGCTCAATCCACATCTCAAAGGAGGCTTGGACTGACCTAGTGGTGCATACTTGGAAGATTAGATAGCAACACGGTCATGTGCGAATAAGTCCGTCAGCAGACAGGTTCGATGGGACCGGCGATGTTTGAGACACGACCAACTTTGACAGGGTGTCGACTCGTCTGATGGCAGCCCGTGGTTGATAAATTGGTGTAGTCTACATTGATTCGGCGTGGTTAGCATGATAGTTGCGCTTCAAGGCTCAGCAAACGATCCATGGCAAATGATTGCAGCTGCATTTTCCAGTTTCAGCATTCTCCGCCATGGCCATCGCTCGTGCTTTTGCCGGCGTCTTCCAGTGGATTTCAGAATTTGACTCGGCCCGTGCCAGAGAGCTGTCAATAGCGTGGGGTTGCGCAACGTGCCAGACCACTTTTTAACCCTTGATAAGAAGCACAAACTTGAATTCCAGCGACGGCCCAAATGCTTCGGATAGTACGGCACATACTATGTAATATCAAAGTTAGCATGCTTCAGCAGTGGTACAAACCTTGAAGCCAAGAGTTTGTGCGACAGAGAATGGTCTAGTCAGTGCGCAAAGAGCAAGTCAACTACTGTCGTACAGTGATCGACGACTGACAGCGGATTGACATTGATCCACGAGGAGATCATTGTGCGCCTGTCGAGCTCCGTTCGAAATCTGTCCAAAGCGCTTGAGTGGTCGGAAATGGTGTTACTAACATGCAATGATCCTCTTGATTTGCGATGTGAACAATAGCAGGATAACTTAATCCCTTGAGTAGCAATAGTCTGGGGTTGGCTGTGGTTTGGCTCGAAAACGGACTTAAGCGGGGTCGAGATTGTTGTTGCTGAAGTGTGAGACTATGAAACATTGAGCGTGGCGGCGGATAGCAGCATGAATGACGCGGGTTGGACAAGCGATATCAAACCCAACATGAAGATGTCGACTTGGCCTCTTCTTTACCAGGAACAAGGGTCGGTGTCCAGCGCGTGATTTGGGGGTTCCAAAGTGAAAATGTCCAAGCTTTCACGGTTGATCGACGTTAGCGAAATACGCAGTTGATTGAGCGAGAGACATGCTGGCAAACCACGTCTGATTGAGAGCGGCAAAAGTCATGTTGGTGCAGCATCGACAACGCTTCTGATTCAGGTCATGGACCATTGGTGGAGCCAGAGTTGGACGAAGCCACGGCTGACTCCGTGGGCGAGCCGAAGCGTGTCCTCTCGACTTTTGTGCCACAACTCGTTGTCCAGCACTAAATTCGCCGCAACTGCATGCTCGATTGGACGGAGTGCTGGCTAACTGCTCGAACAAGTCGAAGCTCGCCGCCCGAAATATCCGAGGCCCTGCGCTGGACTCATTTGAGTAGCACAATGATGCTATGAGAGAAGCTGAATGGAGCAGCCACTACCCCGCCGATGAACAGTGCAAGGAACTGGCCACTACTGCACAATTCGCAAGTAGCTCGGACGGCTCTTCCCTAATGACCTCTGACCTAACCGAAGGGAGATCAGTGCGAAGTCAAGATAACGATCTCGACTAGCTTGGGCATAAGGTGGCAGAGATGAACGTCTTGACTGGGCATGCCATGAAAAATCGGGGAGAGAAGCAATCGCATGCTGACGTCGTCCCAGAAATGCTGCGAGACGAGATACGTTTAATTGCATGATGTTGAACACCTGTTGCGTTCCAGAACGCTGTTCCGAACGTGGCCTCCGTCCCCAACCGAATGCCACACGGCACCCAGACACGGTACGGAATTGTTCGCATACTCACATGGGGCACAGGGGCCATGAAAATTCTACTCACTGCATACTCCGATGCCGCTGAGCAGAAATGATAGTCCGCAAAGTGCCTCATGTCGGAGAAATCTGAGTGGCAAACCTGCAGGCCACTCGTGGCATGATTGAGCCATTCAGAAGAGCCCGACATCCCACGCAGCTGCTGCGAAGCTCAGGACCATGTGCATGAAGGTGCGGCAGACCCTGGATGGCAAATTTGATGGTGTGGGAGATAGTGGCTTGGTTGACGAATCACACCTCGGGTGCAGATGTCCTTGACAGGTCGTCCCCGGACCAAACAATGGAAGAGGACGGAGAGGCGTATTCTTAGACAGCGTCTCGACTCTCGAATTTACGGCACATGGCTTGGAATGTTCAAGACTCACGGCGATGTTAGTGATCTCAGACAATATCGTTTAGATGATGACCTGACTAAACCATGGCCGGAGAGTTCCCCGTAAGAACCATTACCAGCGATGAGGAACCGAAACCAATGAGGCGTTTCAAGGGAAAACTTGTGCCTGATGAAAGACGACTGTGCGTGAGGAGTGCTCGGGAATGTTTCTGCCATCATACGAGACGGCTTGGCTCATGCTCCTGTGGCCTTTTGCAGGGACGAGGGCATAAGCTCACGTCTCCAGCGGCTTCGTGGCAGTCTGTGCAGGGCTCACTCCGGCTCGAGCTTTCTCCACGAACCTGAAATCCATGGTTTGAGCTTTTTGTGGACAGGCTCACAGGTAAGCGTTTGCCTGAGAGCGAGGAATGATTGGGCGGTGCCTTGATTGCGTGGGAGGCCAGGCCAGTGAGGCAGGGAGGATCGGGGCAGCCTAGGGCCTAGGTCGTCTGCAGGTGAGGATTTTGGCTAGCTACAGAAGAGCATGACCAGGGTGGTGATGGTGGATGGCACAAAAGACTGAGGAGTCAGACAACGATGGCTGTGGATGGGCTAATCAGATGATGCCCCGTGAGGAATGGATGGCAAAGAGCAGGGTAAAGGATGGCTACTGTGGTAGATGGGCGCAGGATGAGAACTGCAGGCACCGCGAGGCACTCACCAAAGAAGCGGGGTCTGGACAGTTTAGGCATAGCTTCTAAGCGGCCGATGCAGCCATCTTTTGGCCTCACAGGCCTCACTAGCCTCAGCGCAGGGCTCCATCGTGTCCATCCAACTCCATCCAACTCCATCCAACTTGCCAATCCCTCCGTATACCTCTAATGGCCATTCCTCACTTTCTTTATCTACTGTGCAGTTATCCATTTCCCTTCCCTCCGTCGTGAGATTTCATGTCCTGGCCCTGTGCACATATAATATCTTCTCTTCATCACCACCCTTTCTCTTCTCTGTCTGCCTTCAACAAGAGGTTCCACTCACACCTCCATCGAGTATATCAGCCGTCAGCATCTACGAGTAGCATCTACGAGTAGCATCCTGCCTCGACGAGATATATCCTGCCTGCCTGCGTGACCTCCATTGACTTTTGGTCCACACCATCACTGTCACATCACTGCCACACCCCAGGCATATTGTCTGTGGCCTGGGAAACCCCAAGCATATAACCTCGTCACCTACCACTCACGACATCTCGAATCCTTCCACTTCCTGCAGCCTACCTCGACTGAACACTCAGTCGTACAAGCATGGATTTCCTTCTCGGAGACTTCTGTTTGTCCTGCGATAGACAGACGAACGGTACGGCTTTCTGTTCTTCGGCCTGCCGTCTCACCCAACTCGACCATTTCACCCTGGGAGACTCATCCACCCCGTCTGCTTCCAGTTACACAACCACAAAACGTCCTTCCACGACCATTTCCACAAACGGCTTCTTCCACCTCCCACCCGCCTACGACTTCTCCATTCACCGGTCAAATTCCTCAAACTCTTTGTCTTCGTCCTCGACATCTTCTCGGCCTCACTCTCCCAAGATCTCTGAGCAAGCTCAGAACGACTTGAAGGACTATGTGGGATCTTTCGACCAGACACGAACCCTTCGACGACGAGTGTCAATGCAAAGCAATTGATACGCAACACATCACACATACTACGACATTGATTTTTCGACGAGAATATGGGAACATGAACGATGATGGATGCGGCGATGTCTCTTTCTTTTTTTGAATTGCATAAGCTTGGGAACGGGAAACAAAAAGCATCCTTTGGCGTTATTGTCCACGGAAAGACAAGGTAGCCTTTGTGCAAGAGACGTGCATAAGATTGGGCTTGTTGTTGCTGTTGTTGTTCTGCATGAAGCGTTAGATGGTGGTGTCTCCGCATGTCACGAGGTATTGAAGACCTCGTTGGGCATTGTTACTGTTGCTGTGCTACAAGATGCTATGTCAACATGAGTTCGGTGTTGGAAGGATCTGGATATGAATGGTTGGAATTTGGCATGGAATGCCGGCTGGGATGGATTATGGCATATGTCTGCCAGCATCGAACAGATGCATGAGGTTGTACCCTTACTCGGAGCACAGCACTCTCCACTTTCTATGATTTCCTTTGTTGACTTCATCTCATCACACGGCTTGGCGTCGAATTTCTTTGGAATGTCGAGAAGGGTACAAGTCTCCTACAGACAGCATTTCTATGCATCTATCATATGTCCCACATAAGCCAGAAGGGCTTGGGACCCCAAGAATGAAAACAATACTGCAGTGTCCAAAAGGGCCTGCTCTGAACCAAACAAAGTCTTCTGTTTCTCCTACGGGGTACTTTTGTTCCTGGCTCTACTTGTCATTTGCCCTCGTCCTTGCTGTTCCCAAGTCTTCACCCAGTCCAGGCCGGCTTCTATCTTTGGTAGCTTTCCTTCGGAGACCATCTCCGGCCCACTCGGACATTCCATGTCTTCCCAGATTGTACAGAGTATGTACTGTGTGGGCTAGCGACCATCAAAGTCGTCATGATACGTTCGAGGCGTCACTGCCCTTGCAGGTGTTGTCCGCCACAGCACGAATCTCATCATCTGTCCCTCACGAATGGCCAGGTCCTCTCAGACCGATGTCTCCATTCTTTCAGCTCGGAGGAAGATTCCCATTGGAATTGGCTGGGGGTCTTTTACTCGTAAGATCGATCGATAACTTACATCCGACGGATTAAGATCTTGCATTGTGGAACTCTGGGCTCCATTAAATGGTGTACTGTGTACTTCTCGTTCTACACAGTACGAGGTATACTGTATGTGATCACACGAGTCCCAGGAGACCAAAGTCGCGCTTGGGATCATTGATCCGCGCCGTAACTTGCGTCCGTCCTATAACTATTGACCAGTGAGCAAGCATCGTGTTGGATGCTATGGTGGTCTGGACGATAGCCATCACAAGTCTCCAAGTCTCAGTCTCTAGGATCAAGTATCCGATCCATCACACACAGGGTCAGGCCACGTATCGCATGATCATTGCCTCTCCATTCTTCGTGGATGTATGTTCCGTACAAGATCTGGTTGTGATCCCCGGGGGCTTCCAGACCTTGACATCTCCTCCACTCTGCCTTTGTCATCGGAGTGGTGGGTTGGACAGTTGGACAGAGGAAAATCGAGTGTCGGATATACATCCTGTTGGGGCTTCTCTCAGATTGAGATTGAAGGTGTCATCAATCCTCCAGCTGGTGGTTTGTCGATGACTTGCAGTGTCCGATCAGGGAGACTAGGCGACTTCCAGACACCGCTTGAAGGGCTTGAGTCATCCCTCTATCATCCTCTTTTCACCTAGTGGTAAGCCACGAGGCTCGGGATAGGGCCACTCTTACTGTACCGGTGGCGGCCCGGACTCTGAACCACAGTCACCAAAACTACATGAGAAAATGCCTCAGGACAACTGTCTTCCCGAAATCCCTTTGCCCTCAGAGTCATGCGTGAAGACAGGACACCATCACCGCTGAGTCACACTGTGGCTGCAACCAAAAGATTTCCCAACAGGTGGTGATCACAGTGCCGGTTGAGGAGGCTTACGAGGCTGGCATACAAGGCCACCATCAGGGCTGTTAGCGTGCATTGAAATGTGCCTGGTCTCAAGTCGACAGTCATCCCTGTTCTGCAGTCACTGCAGTGTAACTCTCTCCACGAGGCAAGAAATGCAAGGGACTACTGCTGCACACCATCTTCCAGCTCAGCTCATCCGAGGCTGAAGATACGGAGTACCACAATACTCCTGTCAGGTCGATCAGACACGCGATCAACTGACCGGCCCTGTTCACGTACCGATGCTCTTTGGAGAACGCGTCTGGCTTGAACTTGTACGTTAGGGTCCTGTGATAATCCCCATGATTGTTGTTTGTCGTCACCTGTCCTCGGTTGCCGGCTCATTCTGAAATGGTGGTCGACCTCCCCTCCTCCAGCCAGGACTGTGCACGACGAGGCTTGGCCAGGCGCCTGACCAAGAAGACCGGGCTGGCTGCGGGCAGGGGCGATTGGAACTGAGTTGCCAGGGCGTAACGAGTACCAGGCTGGCAGACTGCAACCTTGTCCGCAGCCAGCCTCCGCCCTCGTCGCTTTCTCGCCAAAGTTTGGGGGCCTCGCGAACTCCCTCACTCCCTTTTCCCCCTTGCATCGATTCTTCCACACTGCGCACCGCCAACAAATTTCCTGCGTTTGCTGGCCCCGTCCATCCCTGACGCCAATACTTTTTTGTTTTTGCTTTTTGTTTTTGCTTTTTGTTTTTGCTTTTTGTTTTGTGCGGGGTTGGAAAATCTGGGGCCTTAGCCTGCGAGCCTGGGCAAACTCGACTCTCAGGCTGGTGCTGCACTAAAAGGCCCATCACTCCCCATGGATGAGCTTGGTGAGCCCACATGAGCCTGCCACGGCCTATCATGCTTGACGCCCAGTCCAAGAGCGACCCAGTGGGTGACCCGTGGCTCCCATCATCTCCCCCACAAACTTCAACCCTCGAAAGCGCTTGGGCCTTTGCTTTTGCCGAGATGGCGTCGACCTCTTCGACCTCGATTCGTCTATCGCAAGCCCTCTGGAGCACCTGTTACCTAAAGGATTTGGCACGATGTGACAGTCTCCAGTCTCAAGTCTCAAGTCCGATGCTTCGTGGTTCCGGGGAATTATTATTACTGTGGTACTGTGGACTACTGTGTACAAGCAGAATTGGCATCTGTCCTAAGCGGGGTTGGCCCAATCTTTGGTCGTCAACAAGATGAGCGCCAAAACTGGTGAAGGCCATTCTCCATTAGGTAGGTAAGGACGTGTGGTTTTTTGTCTGTCTTTCACTTCGCCGCCCCCTTTTCCACGCGCTGTGGGTGAGTGGCGGGAAATAATGCCGGCGCTTGCATTCGTCAATTCTCGGCGTGAGAGTGTGAAAATGTGAAAAGGTGAGAAGGTGATTGATTACTGTACCCTGCAGGCATAGTCCAGCGGTGTCTCGGATAGTGACACCTGCAGAAGAATGAGACATGGCTTGACGACGTGGGCACAATACAGGAGAGAGTAAAGTCGAAGGCGCGGTACGGTATTTTTCGACACCACGACTGGTTAGTATACTGAGTGTGTTCATTAATAGTCCGTACCACGAGTCCGAGTACCGCTCCTTTTGTGAAGCTCTGGGTTATGGTATCATAGTGGAAGAGCCTGGGCGAGGGTCTCGGAGCCCCGGAGCCAGCATCCCGGTGTCTCTTGGACAGATCTGAGGGCAACCATGTTGGGTTGGAAAATCTTGTACAAGTATCTGTTCCATCGCCGATTTTCTGCACAATGATCAAAGCCTCTGCTCCCCGTCATACAGTCCTGGCTCCCTTGTGGGACCAATACAGAACACGGCAAGTTCCAGCACAGTTTGTGATAACTCGTAGCTCGTACGAGGGTAGATCATGATCATCATGGTGCCCCATACTTGTACTCCGTACGGAGACTTCGCTGTCGGATCTAGCGGCATCGATCATCGGACTAGCCTCCCATCACTTCCAAGGTCTTGGAAGAAATCAATACGGGGTCGAGCAACTTGTGCCAGTGTCCAACCAGCCCAGATTAATAATTCCCAAAGCGAGATGAGAAGACTCAAGAGCACTTCATTGTCCCCCACGCTAACCCTCCGTGCCTAGGTAGTACGTAGTAACTACTGCTTCCCAAGCGAGAATAGAGGAGAGAAAATAATGCCCATTCATTCAAAGATTTAGTTAGCTACCGCGGTGCATCGCCAAATCGAGCTCGGGCTAAAACGAATTCAGCGTACGGCTTGAGCACGCTTGACTCGAGTCGGGAAGGACAGGCAGGACAGGCAGGACAGGTGCTTCGATAACCTTACTCGTAGCAAGCCCAATGCGAAATAGTAATCCGTCGTGATTCCGCTGCGGGTTTCTCAGCCCTGCCTCGGTTCGGTTCTGCAAGACTCGTCACTTTCTTCGCGAAGGGGCCTACTCCATCATCATGGCACAGTTCATTGCTGGGCAGACGACTCTCAGAAGGAAAGTTCTGTTGGACCTTGTATGCGTGACTGGGCGACGTCGAAGGGAAACGGCATATCGTCCGGATATGCGAAGCTGAGGTTGGCGTACCCCGTACGGTACAAATTTTTCCTTCTTTAGTTTGCCTATGATGGCGCCCTTGGTGATATATTTGACGACTAGGTACAGTATGGATACTTGTACCAGTAGATCTCCGTTGGTGCAAAGGCGAAGAATACTACGGGCGGGAGAAGCGTCGAAATAGCACTTAGGAATCGCATTGGATAGGAGGCTATCCTGGTATATAAAATATCCTCGTTGTTGTTTATGATCGAACGGCACCCTAGAACATAGATTATCGTCGCTACTATTTTACCGTCGAACGGATCCTGCCATACAAAGCGTCCTTGCTGCTGTTTGTCATCGAATGGCACCCTAGCACTAAATTATACGATTTGTAGAGGATGCTAAAAGTAGGACGCCCATAGCATTATAGGATTCGGACGTCCTTTATTGGAAGTGCACTCAAGGACCATTCATTGGTGATATGTCTTCAATTTTCGTATCTAATCAACACTTAAACAGTAAAAAGGAACGCTTCTGGAGTATCCTCCGCTGCCTGAAGAACCCCATTCTCTATCATCAACTCCCGACGTTCTCGTTGCAGCTCACCCTAATCACGCTCGAAGATAAAACGAACGTCCGCAGCCAGGTTCGCACATGTCACGGCGGCCTTGTAGCTCTCGAGAAGGCCCGTCGTGGCAAATGCTTCGAGATCTGCAAGCTCCGCTTCGAAACGCGGCTTGCTGAGCGACACGAGCGTCTCATAACCAAGCCCCTTCGTCTCCAACCAAGCTTCGACGAGATGCTTCATGCGGAAGGTATTGAATTCGGACAATGCGATAAGACGACGGAGATGGGCCAGTCGTGGCATGGAAGTTGCGCTGTAGCTCGTGGCGATGTTGCCTCGAATGACACGGCCGACTCGTTGACTGAGATAGTTGTCCGATGGCACGACCGTGTCGAAGTGTCCATATTTGGCGTTGGCTATGTCGATGGCGAAGTCCTCACCACTATCCTTGAGGCGCACACGGAAGATGTAATGCGTGGGTACTTCATGGTCTTCCAGGCGGAACGCGCGAGATCGGAGATTGATCAAGATCAGACCATTCACCACGGCAAAGTCGTAGTAGGCTCCCTCCGGGTCTTCACGTTGATGGCAGTGGACCATAAGCTTGGGATCCTTGATTTTGACTTCGAGTGTTTGGATATGGGAACATACACCTGCAAGACATAAGACTTAGATTGCTGCCTTTCATTTTCAACAGGCCTTGCCGGTTCAGGTTCCAGAACTCACCTGCGAGAAGCTTGCGAAGGACAACACCTAAGCTGCAGATCACGTCACGATCAGTGACTGGGAAGACGTCAAGAACTGCTCGAGTAACCCTCTTGTCACCAGGGAATCCTCCAAGGGGGTTGAGTTCAAAGCATGCGGTCGTCTCAAGTGTTTCGAAGAAATCAATCGTGTTCTCAACACGAACATGAACCCGGTCGACAGTCGATTGCTTGGTTTGCGAGCGCAGGAGGGGCCAGAGAGCGTTGAGAATGTCGCCTGCTTGATACAAACTTTTGGTTCGCTTAAGACGCTAGCATGCCGGCTTGTGAGATTCCCAGTCTGCTGTCTGGCACTCAGTGCTGCAATACCAGGTGGGTTTGGCATCTTCCACAAGGGTTGCCCCTTCGCTACAACCGGAGCACCGCTTCGTTGCTGGTCCATCACAATGTGCACAAGCGTTAGCCTGCGTGCGAGATTGTTCGTCTGCCATTGTTCGAACAGAGTTTACCCAGTTCGTGACTAGGAAGAAGTGTCTGAAGAGGGTGTCGTCTAATGTTGTCGCGTCCAAAGTGAACAGGATCCATGGGTCAGAAAGATACCACCACCTCCAGGCAGCATCCTACTTCACTCACGCGGACACGCGCGTTCTTCGCAGATTTGGGTGAATACCCTCATGGCAGAATCCTCACCGGTTCAGCCAATACGGCAGATGACTTACCGCCACGGTGTTATTGAGCGCACAAAGCATTTTCTGTGAAGGCTCAAACATTCTGAACGAAGGCGGTCAGCCGTTATCAGCCATTGTCCTGTCTTTGGTGCGTTTTGATTAGCTGTAGCAGCGATACTCAAACACAGGGATGCTCCAGGTACTGTTGTCTGAAGAAAAGGGGCTCACTCGAAAGATGAAGTGCGGTGGAATTATATGTTTAGTCAGCATAATAGGCGCACCAATCATTGGTGCTCGGCATACCTGCCAAAGCCGACAAGGCTGCGGCCGACTTTTCGACCTAATTGCCTTTCCACGGAAGACGGGCCTTACCCAACTTTTGCGCGGTTACTATCAACTATATCCAACCAGCGAATCGTCAATATGGCTGAGAGCAATATGGCTGAAGGTATCGACCGAAATGCAGAAGGTAAGCAAAGCCAATCCAAACTCACCTCTAGCCTACTCACCTAGGTAATAGATCGAATGGAGTTCTCGACCTCCAAAGAGGTGACGGTCGCACCTACCTTCGAGGACATGCACCTCAAAGAAAATCTCCTACGCGGGATCTACGCCTACGGATACGAGTC
Source organism: Vermiconidia calcicola (assembly GCA_035928285.1). Classification (NCBI taxonomy): domain Eukaryota; kingdom Fungi; phylum Ascomycota; class Dothideomycetes; order Mycosphaerellales; family Extremaceae; genus Vermiconidia; species Vermiconidia calcicola. The sequence goes on along the minus strand of JAXLQG010000001.1, from coordinate 336,100 downwards.
GCCTTCGGCAGTTCAGTCCCGTGCCATCGTCCAAATCTGTAAAGGACGAGATACCATTGCGCAGGCGCAGTCGGGCACTGGCAAGACCGCGACTTTCTCCATCAGTATTCTACAGGTGCTGGAAACATCAGTTCGCGAGACACAAGGTACGCACAACATCAGGCTATGCGCCACTATTACTGACAAGCTCAAGCTTTGGTTCTTTCACCCACTCGAGAACTAGCCACCCAGATTCAAAGCGTGATCATGGCCCTGGGAGACTACATGAACGTGCAGTGCCATGCCTGTATTGGTGGAACAAACGTGGGCGAAGATATCCGAAAACTTGACTATGGCCAACACGTTGTATCTGGCACTCCCGGCCGAGTGGCAGACATGATCCGACGACGACATCTCCGAACAAGACACATCAAGATGCTGGTGCTAGATGAAGCAGACGAACTGCTCAACCGAGGATTCAGAGAGCAGATCTACGATGTCTACCGATACCTACCGCCAGCCACACAAGTTGTAGTTGTCTCCGCGACTCTGCCGTACGATGTCCTTGACATGACTACGAAGTTCATGACCGACCCTGTCAGAATCCTCGTGAAGCGTGACGAACTTACACTGGAAGGGCTCAAACAATACTTCATCGCAGTTGAGAAGGAAGAATGGAAATTCGACACCCTCTGCGATCTCTACGATACCCTTACCATCACACAAGCGGTGATCTTCTGCAATACGCGGCGCAAGGTCGACTGGCTGACCGACAAGATGCGTGAAGCAAATTTTACAGTTAGTAGCATGCATGGAGAAATGCCACAAAAGGAACGCGACAGCATCATGTCTGACTTCAGACAAGGCAACAGTCGAGTCTTGATCAGCACTGATGTCTGGGCTCGTGGCATCGACGTCCAACAAGTGAGTCTTGTCATCAACTACGACCTTCCAAGCAATCGAGAGAACTACATCCACAGAATTGGTCGAAGCGGACGGTTTGGTCGAAAGGGTGTCGCTATCAACTTCGTAACCAGCGAAGACGTCCGCATCCTGCGTGACATCGAACTCTACTATTCAACCCAGATTGACGAAATGCCTATGAACGTGGCCGACCTGCTGACTTGATGGAGTATTTCTTGCAAAGTCAACGACAAACACATCAACTCAGTACGATTGTGCCAAACTTCTACTTTGCGACAATGTAGGCTTTGAGGACGCCTCAGTGCCCATTGCTACACTCTCGGTTCAACCAATTCTAGCGACGCCGGCTCATTGCGTCAGTGTATGAGGGACGAATCTTCTTTACAGATGTCATGACGGCGTCGAACTGCTGGGCTCGTACCTGCAAGCTGCATCCCTAGGCGCCGGACAAAACCTGAATGTGCAGGTCAGGCGTTCGGACGATAGCCGGACCGCCTATCCATTTGAAGCGTGTTATAATTCAGGGTACTCGGAATATTGAGGATGGAAATGGGCTGCAAGCCAAAAGGTTCGTTTCTTTTCTTCCCGAACGTCTCTGGAACCCGGGCTTACATTAATCAGAATGATTATTGCCAATTTGCAAAGTCTTTGCATTCCTCTCGACTGCTTTGTTTTACCAAGCTTCTCGTATCCAGGTATCTCCCACCCCCTAGTTACTGAAGTGAGCAGCCTATTCTTGCGCCACTGTGCTCGTACTCTAACATCTAGCTATCATAAGCGGACAAGATGTCTTTCTTTGCCTCTTCATACTCCTTGAGAATCGTCTCCCGTCTTTTCTCCGACCGAACCTGAACATCAAGGGCATAAGGCTTTGCGCATATCAGGAATCCTTCGCTGTAGCCTGATTGGGGATCGACGTCCGGTTCGACGATGTTTCCATTGTCATCCTTTCCGGCCCTGAAGTCGAATGCCCATAGTAGCTTCGCAATTGCGAGGAACAAGTTTCTTTCCGCAAGGTGAATACCTGGGCACAGACGTCTACCTGAGCCGTAGCCATAATGGTCTCTATCGTCCGGGTTTGTGGCTTGAGCTAACTCCGATGCCAATGCTGTGACGCCTTTGTAATGATCAGGGTCAAACACATCGGGGTTAGGGAAGCGCTTCTCATCATGGTGCATGCCCCAGGCGTTGATGAAGACCACTGAGCCTTTCGGGATTTTGTATCCTTCAACCCAATCATCTGATGCAGTGTCAGTTCTGTCGTTCTTCGAAGGCATTCAAATTCGGAGTTCGTTGACTTACCTTGATCAACAGCATGTGGAAATGCCAAAGGTACCACTGTAACCCGTCAGCAAATGTCCGGCAGTGCTGCAATTGCCACAATATTCAAACGAGAAGGGGAACGGACCTGGACGCCATCTCATCGCTTCTTTGACAGTTGCTGCCACATACGGCAGACTTGCGTAGTCCGACCACACAGGGCTTTTGTCTTCAGCAACCACGTTGTCAATTTCCTTTTGTGCCTTCAGCATCACTTCTGGCCACTTGATGAAGGCCTGTATGGCGGCGAGAATGATGCTTGAACTTGTATCACTTGCGCCCTCCATCATTGTTCCACCCAGGAAGTACAGCTGATGCCTGGTCAAGTCGAGCTTGTCCTTTTGATCAAGCACCCTGTCCATGAAGCTGTGCTTGGATCCCACCGCCTCGCGCCTCTTCTCGAGGCCCGTGAGCATGTCATTGTACAGCGCATTCATGGCTCTTCCGACTTCACTCGCGCGGGACCGCCAGTTGCCGAAGAAGGCCTCGGGAACGTAATGCAGGAATGGGAAGATATCCACTGGTGGCGTGCTGCCTGGTTCCATGACGACGGACCAATCCTCCATCAGACTGTACAGTCGCTTCATGTGCTCGGTGTCAATGGTGGGACTGCGCACACCCCAGATTGTCCCGCACGCAATGCTGTTCGTGTACCTTTTTGGATGCCACATGTGCTGGTCCGGCTGGACCAGGAAGTCATGCAACAGTTGGCTGGCCTCGGCTTGCTGTAGAGGTAGGTGGTCTTTCTCGACCATGCTCTCCATGAAGTGCTGGTGGATGGCTTTGCGGTAGCGCTGCCAGACCTTGCCATAGTGTGCAACGAGCACGTGGTCGCCTCCAGTGATCAGATCGTGGGAGACGTAGCTGTGCGGGCGGTTGCTATAAATGCTTGATTTCTTGTCGATGAGTTGTTTGACCAGATGCCGGTCTGTCAGGACGATGGCGGTCGCTGGGCCCAGTTTGAGCGAGAAGATGCCGCCGTAGGTCTGGATAGGCTTGGGTCAGTCTCGAAAAGAACAGGAGGGAGTGGATGTGGTGTACCTTTGCCCATTCTGTGAATCTATGCGTGTATTGTGGTCAGCCCTTGTCTTGTTAAGATGGAAGATGTGAGAGACGGGTGCGGTAGGGTGGCTTCTTTTTCATGCTGACTTACTTCAGATATGACCCTTTGGTGGGTATTTCATGAGCGTTGCCTATGATGGCTGTGGTGGGCGGGCCTGAGAATTGGAAACCCAGACAGTCAGCACACAGCATATAGGTATCTAGTCCGAAGCATTGCGATACATCCAGCTACTTTGGTAAAGGAGTGGCGAACGTACCAGGAGGAAGGCCCTTCTCGCGCCGTCCGATGAAGACAAAGGCATAGAACAAGAAGGCGCAAAGTAGACCACCGGCGATGGGAAGAAGAGTCGTCAATCCCATTATTATACGCAATGCGAGTTACTGGGAGGGGGGAAGAAAGGAGTTCGGAAAGGCCGGGTGGACAAGCACTACCTAGGTAGGTAGTCAATGAAGCAGGTCGATTGATGACTTGACTCCCGTCGTTGGACTGCGACGACTGCGAAATGGTTTGATGTATGTACCTTATGTACGGAGACGAGAACTCCGTAAGGTACTCAAGTGTTTGCGGGATACTGTATCTCCCCAGCCGCGATTGACAGCTTCTTTCTACGTAGTACGTGTCTACTACGGTAGTACTCGTACTTAAAAGTGTCGTGCGTTTCAGTGGCAGTTGCTGAAAAGTCAATTCCTCCATTTGTCCCGTCCCATGGTTCGGTTCGCGTTGCGTCTGCGCCTTTATCCAATCACCCGCCACCCGTCTTGCTGACGACGTAGGTCAAGACATCAAGGTTCGTTCGAAAGGAGTAAAGTCATGGAGTCTCCGTATGTTGCGTCGATGAGACCCGTGCGCAAGCGGGCGACGCTCTGGGGTATTTCCAGCTGGGCCACTAGGCTAGTGAGTGGGCTGTGGGCTGGTCATCCTATTTCCCCGCCATCACAACATTCAGGGCAGAAATTGGCATCGATCGGGGCCCATACATGACTGAGATAGGCAGGGATAGGACAGCTCAGACAGTTCGACCCCACGAGCAGGATGTTAGTTGGTCAAGGTAGGGATACTGTGGTAGATAGACGTTGTAGAGAAGGGGCTGGGGGTATTTCCCCCGTAAGTAAAAGGACAAGTCGTGGAGAGTCCGAGTCTTTTGTCAGAAGTCCCACCGTTACCTACCTACATATGGCCCCGTATCGAATTATCAGATAGGGCTGCGAATTAAGGTAAGTTACTGTGTACAACTACCTTAGTAAGTAGTGATGGTAGGTATGATGCTGAGGTCGAGGTTTGATTCATGGGCCAAGACAACCTACAACCCACCTAGGTAGGTAGAATATTTTGATCTGCAGAGCCAAACCACTTGCGTGAGGACCATACATCGGGGCACTACTGTGTACCTAAATGTCTTGATGCTACGGGCATAAAAGTTTGAAGATAGGTAGGTAATTTAGAGCGAAGCGGGAGTCTGCACACGGTGGGCGGCGCGCCAGAAAGTACGAGTACTCGTACTGTGGTCTTTGACCGATATACTCGTAGCCCAGCCCCTTTGCCAAAGGTGAAGGTGACACTTGTATCCGTACACTACATCCACTCCGACATAACATATACCGACATGGTCGACGATCGAAACCATCATGCAGGTATCGACTCCAACTCGGTCTCGCCTGGCTCGGCCTTGATGACAAAAGCCTCTGTCTTCGGCGTGGTGGGAACACTACTCGCACTGGCATCATTGTCTCTGTCTTCTCTCTCTCGGTCTTTGTCCTTTCCTTTCCTTTCCCTTTCCCTCGCGGCTTCGCGCTCTCGGCGCCTCCGCCGGCGTTCTGCTCTTTCATCTTCCGCCGATGCCCCCGTGGTTATCGTCGCCATGCCCGACGTAGCCGAAGACGTCAACGGACTTAACCCGCTGTCCTTCCTGTCGCCGATGGTGGCTCGGTTTTTCCGCCGGACACTCGCCGTGCTGCTCACGCTACTACCGCGACGCACGCGTTCACGTTCGGACAGCGCAGGCCTCTCGTAGTCGCCATCGAGGTTATTGTCGAGACTCTGGAATTGCGGCGTCGACGAGCGAGACGACTGACGACTCCGACTTCCTCCGTGCGTCGAGTCCGAGTCTGCTAGCGCTAGACCTGGCCTTCGCCGTCCTCCGGTGCCAGTGCCAGTCCCACCGCCTAAGCCTAGCATGCCCGCGGCCGTGGAGGAGACGGAGCCAGATCTAGATCCTTGTCGTGCGTTTGGGTGAAGAGGATGGCTGGCGCCGTGCGGATGTTTCTCGAGATCGTGGTGTCTTCGGGTATGGCGCTGTGAGGCGAAGCGCCACGTTCCGGTCCACCATTTCCAGCCGCCCATTTCTTTCGCCTTGACTCGGCGTTGACGGTTGAGTTTTCTGCGCAGGCCTGCTCGTCGCTCGTTCTCTTTCTCCCAGTACTCGGTGCGGTATTCCTCCCAGTTCTCGCGGAACTCCGGGCTGAATGATTTAGGGAGTAGTAATAACATGATGGAGTCGCCGCCCGGGGCCAGATCTTCCTCGACGACACTCCCGTCCTCGTGCTCGACGAGGTGCCAATCACTCCCGCCGGCCTCGCGCCATAGACCGTAGGGCAAGAGGAAGGACATGTGACCGAGGATTTCTCGCCAAAGTTTGCCCCGGATCACGACGACGCGCAGATTGAAGCCGCGCAGGCCTCGGTTCGTCGTGCCGATCCACTTGCGCGGCCAGCGGATGCCGCGCTCCCACTGGCCCGTGGCGTAGACAAGGAGGACCGTCACTATGCCGCCCATAAGTGCGAGTTTCTCAGAGGTCTCGATGACCCAGTACACGCTGCCGCCCAGGCCGGTGCCATCTTCGCGCGGGCGCAGGAACAGAGCGTAGAAGAATGTTGTATTCCACACGGCGAGGACAAGTAGAAAGAACGTGTTAAGCCGTCGGCGTAAGACGAGGTGGAGGTACTGTGCGCGCAAGGAGGATTCGAGAATCAGCAGGTTGAGGTAGATCTGCGGAGGGGACGAGGGGAGCGTGGCTAGGGCTGGATCATCGTATTTGGAGGATTGAGGGTCGAGATGAGGGAGGGGGTGCGCAGGAGGAGGCTTGATTTGCGCGGTGGGCGCGCCTTTGACGAGTTGGTTCAATGCTTTTTCGGAGGGCATCTCGGAGGAGATTGAGGCCCAATTCAAGGGGAGGGGAGGGGCGTTTAGAGAGTAGTGGTGGAGGAGGAGGAGGAGGAGGAGGTGGTGGTGGTGGTGGTGGTTGAGCGTGGTTTAGCTGCGAGCCATGGACGGAAGTGTCTTATTGAACCCGAAAGATCTGTGTGTATAGCATGAACCCAGCTTTTTCTATCTGATCCAAGCCCAAGTTCGTACTCAATCGATGTGGTGAAGGTGGTGGTGGGGGGGGAGGAGGAGGGGTTCGCTGACGAGGCTGGGTTGAGAAGGAGGTCTGATGCCTCTGGCTGAGATTAGATGGTAGAATGATAGTTGAAGCACTCTATGATGGTAGCACTATTAGGTATGCAGGTGGTATCTCAATATCTCCCAGATACGAGGCTGTACACAGTATGCAGGGTGATGGAGTTGAAGCTCGGCCGGAGGAGGGAATCGATAAAGTCCAGTAAATCCGAGAGATGCAGGCACCCAGCAGGTGTCGGTCCAATAATACGGACAACGGTTCTTCCGGATCTCAACGCGGCTCAACCAGCTACTCCGTGCATACCAACACCATCCATCCTATTGATCCTTTTATGCACGATGATGAGAAGACCCTCCTTGTTGCCGTCACTAGATTAAGTCTGATACACTCATTTTATTCTGCTGCCTGAATCGCCTCCTGCATCGGATCTTTTCCCATTCAAAACTGTATTAATTGTCAATTGACCCCGTCATCATCACCATCACCGTCCATCGCTAGTCCCTCATTTGCCTCCCATTTCAAAAAGATTTCCTTCTTGTATGAGACGAACGCTGCCCTTGACGCTCTCTGAGGCAGCGCCTAGAACTACACCTATCAACGTCCGTCCTCCACTTCGTTCCCAATCGACCGCAATCCTGAGTGAGTCCGAGAATCTTGCTCCAACCTCTCGCCGCCCCCCTGCGATGTCGACCGACGCAGCGGATTCCGACAGTGAGCTGCAGGCCCGTAGCCAACAGAGCCCGCTGGCCAGTCAGCGTGCCAAAGCTGAGAATCCACGAAGAAGTCGATTCGAAAACCTCTTTCCTCTCGGCTATAAAGAAGGATTCAGTCAGTGGTGGAGCAATCTACCTGCCGCGCAAGCTGAACACAGAGTCTTGTCATTCATCCCATACCTTCAGCAGCCCCCTACACATACTCAGACCGGCTCCGAACCACCTTCACAAAACCCTTCGACTTTCTCCGTGGTCGACACATCTCCTTCTGCCAAAGCCGCGCCCGTCACTACAAATTCCATCACGGATCCCCATGGGCCTCGAACGTGGTATTCACGCATGGTGCCCCTCTCGGGCAAGAACAGAGCCTTGAACGAGTTTTCCGTCGAACGGACAGGCGAGGAAGCAGATCAGAGTCTCGTTATACTACACGGCTACGGCGCAGGGTTGGGATTTTTCTACAAGAATTTTGAAGCATTATCACGCGCAAAGGGATGGCAACTATACGCCCTGGATATGCTGGGTATGGGTCGCTCATCGAGACCTCCTTTCAGAATAAAATCCAAGACGCGGGAGGAACAGATTACCGAGGCCGAAGACTGGTTCATTGATTCTCTAGAAGAGTGGCGGGCAAAGCGAAACATCGAAAAAATGACGCTTGTGGGCCACTCTATGGGCGGGTATATGGCAGTCTGCTACGCCCTGAAATACCCCGGGCGACTTAATAAACTCATTCTGGCCTCGCCCGTGGGCATTCCGGAAGATCCATACGCCACTCATGCTGCCATGCCCGAACCGCCCGAATCGACATTCCAGAGCGAGTTTACACAGGACCAGGAGACGGAAAGCACCGCCACACAAGATAACAATAACTTTCTGAACGCGCGACAAAAGGCAGGGCAGGCTCAGCAGAAGCCAAATCCAAATCGTCTGCCTGCCGACAACCAGAGCGGGCAGCCGCCGCCGAGGCGCCCATACGCCCGATGGCTCACATACCTGTGGGACGCAAACATTTCACCATTTAGCTTCGTGCGCTGGGCTGGCCCGCTCGGCCCACGGTTGGTGTCCGGCTGGACCAGTCGACGATTTTCGCATCTCCCATACGAAGAAGCTCTGGCCCTGCACGACTATAGCTACAGCCTGTTCAGACTTCGCGGTAGCGGTGAATATGCACTAGCATACATTCTGGCCCCAGGCGCTTTCGCCAGAAGTCCGTTGATCAGGCGCATCCATGGTCTTGGCCGACAGCCTCTTCAAGTTGAGTCGTCGGCAGAACCAGCAGTCGAGAAGGGCCTTCCAGTCGTGTTAATGTATGGCGAGAATGACTGGATGGATGTTAAAGGTGGATATGCTGCGAAAAAGAAGATCGATGCGGAACGCGAGCGTGCTTTGAGAGGGAAATCGGAGGCGGAAATTGCCCAAGATCAGGGAGGTGCCAAGGTTGTAATCATCAAGAAAGCGGGACATCATGTCTATCTTGACAGTCCGGAAGAGTTCAATGAGGTTATGCTGGCCGAGATGGAAGATGTTCGAAGGCGCAGTGAAGGAGTGAAGAAAGGAGGCATGGGCGGAGTTCAGGTTATTGATCGAAAGAGTGATTGAACAGACGTGCTGAAGAGACAGTCATCAAGAGCGCAGGAGTTTCGGATGGACTATGATTCAACAACCTGTCCATGTGGAGATTCTTACCCTCAGTGACCCTTGACGATGGTGTTACTGCATGCAGTGGGAGCTACAATGGTTTGGCGAGCGGCTGTCCAGAGTTCAACCATTTCCGATCAAGCGACAATCCGAGATGTTTTGATAAACTGGTTTCAACTTTTGCTAGTCAGCGAGATTAGACAGTTTTCTTTCTTCATATAGAAATAGAATTGTGGCAGTGGCTCTGAACAAAGAACATGGCGAGATACCAAGTATACTTGGTACCTTACCTGCTCGCCTGGTACCTACGAGTAGCCATGTAGCTATATAGCCGTGTATGGCACTTGATTGGCCAGCCGATCAGGATTCAGGATCAGGATCAAGGGGCGTGACTTCGTTGCCTACTTCTTGAATCCCTGTACCAACCTACCTTTGTTCCTCCTCATTTCATCCTGCATTCTCTCTCCGACATCTGTACAGCATTCTGCTTTCGAGAACCTACCCATGGCATACTATGAAGCTACATGGCGATGAAGCGTCACGTCACGTCACCTCCGCCTCGCACGTAATGCTCACTAGGCGTAAGGCGCGTCAACAGGCAACCATCTGGGCCGCATCAAGGTCAAGGACTTCCTGAGCGACACTAAGACACAGAAAAGACGTGTCAGAGATCGAAGGATATCAGATTCCGGAGCAGACAACTTTCTTTTCCAATCGACTGAAAAGATCAGAGGTAACATCATGAGATTAATTCCTCCCCAACCTTCGCACGGGGTACTGTGGTACTAAGAAATGATCCTACATCTGCAGCTTTACCGTTTCGCCTTGGTGAACCATTAACTGATTACGGGAAAAACGACTGTCGGATCCAGTCCAGCCTAACCCAATGGCAAGAATGCCTCCCTAGAAGCCCAAACAAATTTCAGCCATTGAGAAGGCAACACGCGGACCTTGACTGACCGCCTTGTTGTGAACAAAAGCCAACCTTTGACCGCTCGCGCTCCATTCACTACGAAAGAGCAGCCCTGCATCCTCGAAACAAAGCTTCCCAAACGCCTCCGAAATTGAAATCGGGCAGTCGACCTTCAGCGCTCATGATTGTAACCACGAACATTCAATCCTGTCCGAAAACAGCCCTTTTTTTCAAACGATCACGTATGACTCTGAGCTCGAACCATGCTCCGGGTCGCGTCAAGTCGACGCCTTTCAGCCCTCCGTCCAGCGTTGATGGTAAAGGCTTCGTTCTGATAACCCACTGATCGGGCCATGTGTGCCATGACCGCAGCTGGCGGCGTTGCCGAGGGCACCTGCGGTAGTTCGGAAAAGCTCACGAGTTGTCTTCTCACATTCACCGCTCTGGGAAGCTGGATCGTTACAGGAACCATCTGTGTCCTTTTGAACTGATGTGCATCGATAATCCTCTTGCTGAACATCCACCTCATCAGACCGAAGTCGGTCCTAACCGTGGCCAACTGTTGTCCTTTGCGGAAATGGTCATGTACCAAATGCGAAAGCATATTGTTCCAGGCAAGAGCTGGGTCGTCGTCCGCTCTTTGGACGTATTTGTTGTCGCAAAGGAAACAACGGGCACGTGTGGGCAGCTCATGTCCTCGGAAGTGTGAAAAGACGTGCATCTTGAATGGGACGATGTCGGCGAAGACCTGCTCACAATCAAGGATCTGGAATGGGCACAGCAAGTCCGCGTCGTCTCGACATCGAGATGGCACTGTCAATGTTCCATCTTGAGATTCTTCCAGCAGGTGTCCGTCTCCTAGGATGCTACTGGCCATACTAGTGTCTAGTGAGGAGTTTGACGAGGAATCGGTCGATGTCTGCCGGGTCAATGGCGGTACGGCGTCGGTGGCGGTTGTGGACGCCATTGATATCGTGTCATCATCTCCTGCGACTGACACTGCAGAGGGCGATCTGACGCCTGTCTTCCTTGGAGTCATGGAGGTCTTCTTCCTGAGACTTCTAGCAAACCCAGTCGATCCGGTCTGGTACTACAAATTGCCGGGTTGCGGCGAAATGGCGTTCAGGTTCTCATCGGTGTCCTCGGGACTAATACAGGTCGATGCGCAGCGTATATATCCTGCCATTACTGGTGTCTGGTCAACTCGAGTCCCACGGAAGTATTACATTCAACAATATGAAGAGCTCACCATGCCAATTGTCGGCGCCGATTCTCGCTGATGCCGATGACTATCTCAGAATTTGATAAGGGAAACAATCTCGCCAAAATGCGGGGTTCGCTCTTTCGTATCGGTATCGCTTCCAGCGCCGGCTTCTCTCTGGAGGACTAAACACCACCGACAATTGCGATTCCAAAAGAACACCGAGCCAAGGCCACCGAATGTGAGTCGTCTGCCTTTGGAACGAAATATCGCGACTGCGCGCAGATGCGAAAAGAAAGCAATCCACAAGTTGCAAGCTCCAGAAACCGACCTAGAGCCCTCCAGATGGGGTCCTTTGTCGCAATTTGTGGCATGCAGTAGCGACTCCTCCCCCGCTGCACAAGATATGCACCTGTCAGATACTGCCAGCACATCAAGCGTGCATAGCCGACGATGGGAGCTGATTGGTGCAACACATGCTTGCATTGGACGGGATGAATGCCTGTATCCTTTGACACAATCAGACAATACGCATTCACGGGAAGATACAGAGATGTGGCCATGCGAGCAATGGGGTTGAAGGTAAGCCGTTGCCATGCATGGGTCTTGATAAAAGAATTTGATCTCGTCCTGAACCAGGAAGATTGCCATGCCCAGCGACACTCTTGATGTCCTATGCAGCGCATCAAGCCGGTGTTATTATGTGCTCTTGTCTGGACAAGGATGGATATAGCAGCGTGGAACGAAGATTTTATTAGTATGTCAAAAGCCCTTGCCGTGCACCATGTTATTGAAGAGAGACCAAGACTTGTCTCAAAAAGCCTTCCCTTCCACCTGTTAGTGAAATAGCAAGAACGCAAACTCAAGAAAAGATAAGAAAGGCTTCGTCCTGGAATCCGCCCTTCATCACGACGTGCTGAACCTCACTCCAAACCTCTTGCCAAACTCGCGCCCTTTCTGAGTGACAACCATAGGACCAACCTCGTACTATGCGACCGTCCTTCCACATCTGGCCGTGCAGTTCATGACTGACCTGCAGAGCCGTCGTGTACGAGTTGGCGCCCTGGCTCGGCTGTCCTGGCGAAGATGGGCGTAGAAGAGCCCAGGCGAGGAATTTGAACATGGGGTTATTATCACCACTTCTTTTTGTCGTCCAAGACCGCTTTTACACATGCCGGGGCAGACGGTGTTGACAGGATGACTTTCGGTTCTCGTTGTTATCCTCCTTCTTGTTGTTTGTTGGCCGTCAAAGGAAGGGGATGATGACGGCCGCCTCGAGCACCAGCTTCGATCGGGCGTTACTCCGTACTGAACAAAGCAAACCTGGAAGCATTCTCGATCTGAAATACTCAAGGTACACAGCCTCGACAGCAAAACAGTACGAAATAGTCTCTTGAAATGACGACGGCGCTTTTCCCTTTTCGGGTTCCCACGATTTTCGACCATTGAATTGACTTCGTCCACCACCAGGACTGCGACTGCGACTGCGACTGCGTACCTTACTCATAGCCATAATAACCGGTACAAACACATAACTATGCTGAATTGCCTCGACTGCGGCTGCCATGGTTGAGTCTTGCATGCTTAGACCTAACTACCTCGACATCCTTCCGCACCGATAATTCAATTGTGCTCCTCTTCTCTAAGATCGGACCCCCGATTCCCGTTTCTGGGCACCAGAATCCTCATTCTCATCCTCCTACGGAGTAATCCACAATAAACAACAACTACCTGGTCCTCAAGTCCTAGGGATCACATGATGGAGAACCTCAGTCTAAACGATCCTCCTCCTCCGGGCTCGCCGCAGCGACAAATGGGACAGATGCCACAGCCCAGCGCTGTATTACCGGACGCACAGCCTCAAGGCCCGCCACAGCTCCCGCCGCAGATGTTCACGACCGCGGCGCAATTACTTGACTTGACCGACAGTATGTCTTTTCCTTTCAACCCTTTGGAGAGAGTATAGAATCTTTGCGCCTACGAGAGCTTTTTCATGACTGATCGTCCGACGTTTTGTGTTTTTAGAGAAACTCCTCCTCGTCCTCCGCGACGGACGTAAGATCTCCGGCATCCTGCGCTCATGGGACCAATTCGCCAACCTCGTCCTCACCGACACGCGCGAACGATACTTTGTCACGACCGCGACCGCGACCACGACCGCCGAGTCATCAGAACCTCGGCACCTCTACTGCGATATCCCACGGGGCACGTACCTCGTCAGAGGCGAGAACGTGCTATTGCTGGGTGAGATAGATCTGGATAAAGACGACGACCCGCCGCCGGGTTACGAGGAGGGCGATGTCGAGGAGGTGTTCCAGATACAACGGGCCGCCGAGATGGAGAGAAAGCGCAAGGATAAGACTAAGATCAAGAAGGTCGCGCAGCTGTGGGGTGGGGAGATGGAAGGCAGTGGGGAGGTCCTCTTTTGATATACTAATATTCAGGTATTCTGGTATCGAGTGTGTGACGCCCGGCTGTTTTGCAAGCTGCGAAACAAAACAGGGCAGAAGCAGAAGCAGATCGCTCTGCAGTGATGGGAGACGGCAGATACAGTGAAACATGATTCAGGATTCACTAGTGGCCCTCGACCATCTCAGGAGGTTATGGCGATCTGTTTCGAACATTCCCACAAAGCGACAATGGGTCGCGAAACAGCAAATCGACGAAGAAGGGATCAGAGCAGAATATTGTGAAATGCTTTTGGTCTCTGTCATGGAAGCAACTTTTTGGCATCAGCTCTAAAGCGCACTTTTGTTTTGAAGCCTTATTGGCTCAAAGTCTGCATGGCGCTGCAATATCATGTTGCTTTTTTCAATAGGCCTTCCTCTCTTGGCCTCGATCGTCATTTCAACCAGCACCATTCTTGCTCGGTCATTTCTTCTGGCTCGAAAGCCTTCCCTTGAATTCCATTCTCATTAGCACGAAACCCCATAGCCCTTCAGGGGAAAATGTTTTTTGTTGCGTGCCAGCTTGGCTATTTCGGGAACTCAACCGATTCAATGGTGGAAATTCACCCTCGTAAATCCATGTCCGGGGTTGTGGTAGTCTTCCCATCGTGGTGAGAGCTTTTGCAAGGAGATGAAAGGGCGCATTGCACGCATACGCATGACCACACCACTCAACTCGACTCCAGTCGACCAAGCCAGTTGATGACCATCATAGCCTGCGTGATGGCGACCTTTTCTCCGAACCGCAAGCCATCCCAGCTACCGGCTTGCACCGTCATATTCCACATTTTGAGGACTTGGACGTCGTTCTCCATGGCGACGTAGGCAGTCTGTTTGTCAAAGTCCCAAAGCTCCTGGTTGCCCTTGCGGTTCTTGATTTCGATGTGTCCTGCAGCAGTCGGACCGATCCAGAGCATGGGCGTCTTGCGCTTGGAAGCGTCGGCCAATGCGAGGAATTCGAGCAGGGACTTGGTCGCTGTCTCGGCGGACGTGGTGCTCGGCGAGAGTGAGTGGATGATCGGGACGGGTTTGTAGTTTGACTGTGGGACTGGAGGGACGAGGGACTTGAATTTTGTTACGATGGCGTTTGGAGCTGGAGAGTTCGAGAGGGAGAGGAACGCATGGGGTGTGCGGTGACAGTGGTATGGACTGGTCTCGGGGTTGTTGCTGTTTCTCACCACATCGTCGCTGTTCGTGATGTGGAATTGGGTGCAGGCTTGGGAAGTGAATTGGTTATCGCAGCGGCACGTGTGTAGGGTGTTCTTGTCCATGTCCATGTCCCATGTCTTGAGGGCGCCGGAGGCCAGGTCTTGACGGAGAAGGATGTTGAAGCCGTTGTAGATGGTTTGTAAGGCGGAGTCGCCCACGAAGACTATGCTGTCGAAGCGTTCGAGGATCATACAGATCTCGGCAACGGTGTACCAGCGGTAGTGGCAGTCTGCGTTGGTCATGTTAATGAGAGTCTCTGGAGAGTGAGAAGGAAGGGGGGCATTTTTGACCTCTGGGTTGATATGGTGCATCGAAGCCAATGCGGCCGCCGTGAGACATGGATTCGAGGAGGTCCTTGCGTCGAGAACAGTAGGCATGGTTGATGTCTTTCGGCGGGATGTATAGGTCGCTGGCTCGGATGTTGCATTCTGCAAAGCCTCGGAAGCTGCCGAAGTAGCTGCGTGAGGTTTGTTGTGTTAGTTCGTGTGCGGCTTAAAGTGAAGATGGAGAGGGATATGAGACTCACTTGCTGAAGTCCTGGTAGATGATTGGGACCTTGTCAGACTGATATGGAGGGTCCCAGTGACCGGCGAGAGGCAGGACGATCCAGCCCAGGTACATCAGGAAGAAGAAGTAGGAGTAGGCAAGGAGGTAGTAGAAGAACTTGACCCAGCTGAAGGCGTCGATGAGGTCCTCGACTTTGAAGATCAGGCGGGAGAGCCATGTTGGTCGTCGGACGGGGGACGGTGGAGGAGGAAATGGCTCGAGGTAGTTGCTTTCGGTCTTGTGCATGGTTGAGGGAGAGTCGACCGACGAGGAAGAAGACCCGCCGTCTGTGGCCACTGTGCTGGACGGCATCACGACGGAGAGACAGATGATGTCGCGCAGAGGAATGATTGGAGGATGAAATTGTACGGTTGGGTGAAAGATGAGAGGGTATGATGAGAAGAGACGCGCGCGAGATGGAAGGTTGCGGACAGAAGATGTTTTGAGATCTGGTAAGAGGCAAAGACGAACCTGAAGGCCTTTCTTTTCTCTTTACTTGATGAATCAAGAAATCAAGACATTCTTTCACTCTCATCAACACAGGCATAGCAGTGCTCCAGTTGACGGATCTTGTCTTGTCTCCCAATCTGGCTCAACACGCGGTTCATCTTCATTCGTCCATCATTCATAAAGGTCGCCCATTCATTGTCCCATCAAATGACCCCCTGTCCTCCCATCTGAACCAAACAGAGACAAGCTGACGATGCCTGCCGACAAGATGCTCAGCCCTTGAGGAGTATCCTGCTCTTGAAGGCACATGCATCAGTCAAATCTACTCACCTATGGCTGGGACTCGGACTTCCAGCCAGATGCTTATTGAAAGAACACCGATCTCCCAGCTCCTCCGTCAAGGACATTCCCTTCAAGCCTGAGCCGCCTAATCCCTTCATAATCCGCCTCTGGTTCTGGAGCCAGGCCTGTACCTGCTTGAGACCTCCTTAAAGGCAGCAGGCGGGCTGGATAAGAGGAACCAAGGCTTCCCTTTGGCATGACAAACAGACCAAAAGGGAGGTGTCGTTCGTGCGCTCAATCGACTGTGATCCTCTTATCGACGCAGACGAAGATGGCAAGACATTCTAGATCTTCAGCCTTTACCGATATCACCCGATCACACAAGGCTGGCACACGGAAAGCGGCGGGTCCAGTCGTCCAATCTCTGGAGGGTAGGAAGAGGCAGACATGGCTGTGGCGAACAGGTACAGGAAGAGAAGGGTGTGCAGAGAAAGGAGAGTGTATGAAGTCGAGTCTTGCCCTACAGGAACGATGAAGCTGTGATGGGCTGACCGTGTGGTGGTGGTGGTGGTGGCTACAGCTACAACATGATAGCTCCAGGTTCTCCCGCTTCGGACCAGGGGAATGATGGAATGGTGCATGTGGCCATGGTGGGTTCATGGCTTGTCTCCCCACAGCCGAAAACAGAGCGAGAGCGAGAGCGAGAGCCACGGCACCATTGGCATTACTGGCACCATACAATCCTCGCGCTTTGCTCATACCTCGTTAACGCTCACACCTGCGTCTTTGGAGCCTCTCCCACATAAGTCCTTCTTCACCTGCGCTCTGCTTGACATCTTCTCCAAGTCAACAACAACAACAACCTCCCTTTCGCATCGCAGCATCTGCCTTTGTTGTGTTGTGTTGAACCGTTGCTGCCAGCAGCGGATTACCGTCCGCGCACCTCGGCTTGACGCATTGGAATCCAAACTCGGAGAACATCGGACGACTCACACATTTCCTTCTTTGACTCGCATTTTGAGTCACCCACGATACTCGCCCCCATACACGTTCGAGTTGTCCTCCCTCCGAGTACCAGGCCGCAAGGCCTGATCCTTGATCAACATGTCGTGGAAGCCCTCTGAGAAGTTGATGCAAACAATTGCCCACTATGCGAGCTTCCCACCCACCGGCGTCAGTCTTCGTCAGATGGTGCAGTTCGGAGAGCGGCCGTCGACTGGTGAGTCCTCTCAATCAGCTGCTATCATTGGGTTCTCTACTAACTCCCATTCACAGGCACCCTCTTTCGCGCCTCTCAATTCCTCTCCGAAGAGCTTCCGGTGCGGCTCGCTCATCGAGTTGAAGAGCTGGGCAAGCTCCCAGATGGTCTGAATGACATGACATCCATACAAAAAGTCCGAGATTGGTATGCTCAGTCATTTGAGGAGATCACAACCATGCCGCGACCTGATCTAGACCGCGACACTCGAGACCGGCTCCTCAATCCGCCCAAGAAACCCAGCAACAAGCTCTCTTCAACCACTCGCAATCCCAGTCTGAAGCACGACGAGAACGGCAATGGCAAAGGCTCTCTGAACTCCCGACGGTATTATGCCGCTCTCGATGACGGCCGAGAATGGCCTCCGAGCCTCGCCGAGTACAACCGGAAATTCGCCCGCACCCTCGAGATGATCAAGAGAAGACACGACCCCGTCGTGACAACAGTGGCGCAGGGCATCAACGAGTGGAAGAGAAAGCAACAGCGCATGCAGATTGACTCGTCAATACAATCCTTCCTCGACCGCTTCTACATGTCCCGCATTGGCATTCGAATGCTCATCGGGCAACACATTGCCCTCACCGAACAGCAATCCCACAGACATCCCAACTACGTCGGCATCATATGCACAAAGACAAATGTGAGGGAACTTGCCGAAGAGGCCATCGAGAACGCCCGATTCGTGTGCGAAGATCATTACGGCTTGTTCGACGCACCAAAAGTTCAATTGTTTTGCAACCCCAGTCTCAATTTCATGTACGTGCCCGGCCATCTGTCGCATATGCTGTTCGAAACGCTCAAAAACTCGTTACGAGCGGTCGTGGAAACGCACGGCGCAGACAAAGAGGATTTCCCAGTCACAAAAGTGATTGTCGCAGAAGGGAAGGAGGACATCACCATCAAAATCAGCGACGAAGGAGGTGGAATACCGAGATCGGCCATCCCACTCGTCTGGACATATATGTACACTACAGTCGACACGACACCAGAGTTGGACCCGGGATTTAATGCCAGTGATTTCAAGGCGCCAATGGCCGGGTTTGGCTATGGATTGCCCATTTCACGCTTATACGCGAGATATTTCGGAGGAGATTTGAAGTTGATTTCAATGGAAGGGTGAGCCACTTGTCCTGTCCTTCTGGTTATTTTTTGCAAGCTAACGTTGAGATCACAAGGTACGGCACGGATGTATACTTGCATCTCAATCGACTTTCCTCGTCGTCGGAACCTCTGCAATAACAATTAGCAGTCATGAGGGATAGCAGCGGGTCCCAAGGATTGGCGTTGAACGGTACAGTGAGAAATCGAAACTCATCGTTGTCGAGCATGAGCACTGGGCGTCTGGCCGCGATGCGCTCACGCTTACGAAGTCGAGAGATCTCGGAACGGAAACAGGTCGGCGATGCCGAGAGTATGATCAATGAGGAGCCCAATGTCATGCAACCTGGAGGGGCGAGTCAGTGGTTGGAATGAGATGTAAAATGAACGGTGAACAGACAGAGACCGCGAGGGGAAGCGTCAGCAGAGATGAAATGAAATTTGATCGATGTTTCAAAACTTCAATATCGTCGTGTCCTTTGTGTGCTACCCTTCGAGGATGTTGATCGTGATGGGGATGTGGCTACCCAATTTGCACTGAAGCACTACTATATGCCTTCGACTTTCCAAGGGTGCAATCATTACACTCGTCGGTATCATACCGGTGGTCGCAACGTCTAGTATTCCCAGATCAAAAGGTAGCACGTGGAGCATCGCCTCACTCATGGGAAGAAAGTCGAACAAATGGGTATCAAGAACATTTGCTTCAGGACCATTCATTTGCAGCCTGCTCCATGCCATGCCATGCAATGCTTTTTCCTCATTCATTTCTATCATGCAAGCAGTGGCCGTGTAGACATCAATCATCATCCTCACGCCGTCTGCCACAGAAAGGGACAACAATATCGACTACCTCCTCCCCCTCGCAGGACGGCCAGCAAACCTCGCATTGCCCCTACCTCTCTTCCCTACACCACCCCCGCCCCTGAAGTTCTGCCTCTGAGTCGGTCCTCTACTCTTCTCCACACCCAGGCCCCGCCGTTGCTGTCTAGCATCTTGCTTTCCTCCTCTTCCTCCTCCCCTTCCTCTCGCTCCCGGAGATCTGGGACTTCCCGAGCCTTGCATGATCTGGCGGGCAACTTCCCTCGCCTCCTCGACGTCGAGATCCATCTCACCATCTCTCTGACGCGTCTCTTGTTGTGTCTTCTTCTGCATGCCGCTCTTGACCTTCAATTTGCCCTTCTGTCCACGTCGGACTGCATCGGCGCCCGACACGGCGTCGAGGTAAGCGTTGATCGAGTTATCCTGCCCGGCTCCTCCTGACATCGCGACATCAACATCTTCGTCGGCTTCGTTGTCGTTGTCGTTGCCACCGAAAACGAGTTTGCCGTCCTCGTTGACCTTCGCTTTCGTCTTCCTGGACGAGGCCTGAGCATCTCGTAGTCGGCCCAACTTCCTGCTCGAAATGTTGCCCATGCTCTTCGGGTCGAGCAGATCAAGAGGCTCGTCATCCTCGTCTTCTTGTCGAATATACTGCTCGCCTCTTCTCGTTCCAGCACTGGACTTCTTGAACGCCACGCCGGACATGGTATCATCACCGTCTTCGTCACTGTCCTCGCCGCCATCGATCTCCGAATCATCATCTTCGGATCCGTACACGGCCTCGTCGAATTCATTGTCATACCTCTCTCGCCCTCCGACTTCTTCTTCCTCCTCCGCACCGTCCTCGTCAATGCCCTTGTTCTTCTTCTTGGCTCGGTCCCTCCGTTTTCTTATGTTAACAATCATCTTGCGGTCGTCTCCACCGGCCCAGCTCTCCACCTTCGCCGCGTCAAACCTTCTTAAGCACCGATCCAGGATCCCCTTGATCTTGGCCCTGAGCCGGCCTTTGTTCTCTTTGCTCCACACCATCAATCCCGGCACTATCGCAGGCATCCTTGGCTCGAGCATCGCAACAGGCAGGACGACAACCATGACCTTCACAAAGCCCAGCACCGCGCGCACGATTTCTCGATTGTTCGACTGCAGAAACATCGTCACGGTGTCAACGAGTTCCACTTTCGTCTTGTCCGATAGTTGGTTGTGATATTCCCACAACAATCGACTCAGAGCGATCACGCTGGCCGCCACCATATGCGGAGCGACACCGGCCAGACCCGCGCTGACCATGGTGAACACCTCTTCGAGGCTAGCTGGCGCATCCGGCGAGTCGTCCGGCATATGCGACACGAATCTGTTGCGGATGACTGTATCTGGTGGGTTCGTAGGGTCGGAGATCTTGTTCGTCACGGCGATGAGTAGGTCGAAGCCTGCTGTTCGTGCTTTTTCGTTGCTGTCTTTGCACGCCAGAACGACTTCACTTAGGATACTAGGGATGAAATGCAGATCGGACAAGGGGAGGAAAGAGATGAGCGTTTGAATCGCAAGTATGCGATCTCGCCGTGCAGGAACGGGCGTGGTTTCGGACGTCTGCAAAATGAGCTGTTGCAATTCTGTGTTCCGGGCCGTCAGGGCTTCGGAGCCGGTCTTGGAAGTTGCAAGTCTGGGAATCAATTTGTATGATTTCTTGATGAGTTGCGGGTCGGATTTGAGGACGACTGGATTGGTCAGGATGTTCGAAGAGATTGAGAATAGAGACGAGAATGTCGATCGAGGTAGATGGACGGATAGGGCGATGACGAGATCAAGAAGCGTATGAGACGTTGGTGGTAATTTGTTGCCTGCTGCCTGGCTTTGTTCTTTCTTCGGGGGTTGCTGCTTCGGCTTTGGTAGTGCCTCCTCTAGCATTTTGGACACACGTTCGAATGTGTCGACTAAGTCCTTCTCTGGAGTAATGCTGAGGTAGGCATTGATACACTGCAGAATGTAGGCTCGGGACTGAGGTAGTGTTTGGCTGTAGACGTTGAAGAGCACGGCTAGAAGGTTTCCGGCAAACGTTGACAGGTGCTGGATGTTCTTCTCGGCGTCTGATCGTGACATGCGTCGTTCGAGGAGCAAGATTTCGTCCGGCAGATCGGATGCTAGTAGTGCCTGGTAGGACTCGACTAGATTCTGCAACCCTCTGCAAAGATCAACTCGGAGCTCGGTCTGTTGGTATAGCAGGTTTGATATCATTTCAGCAAAAGGTTGGTCCATGGCGACTTGCAGATCCAAAGGCAAATCACAGTAGCCAGGCAATGTAGCCCAGACCTGTTGTATCACCGTCTCGAAGATCTTGATGTCCATTGTCTTCTCGCCTTTGCCGTGGTCAAGGACGCGTTGATACATGGCCTCACTGAGAGGCACGAGATCTGCCTTGAAATGAGCCAGATACGTGTTCGAGACGTGATCTCTCAACACGGGAAGAAGCCATGCTCTACCAGGCTGGCCAGGCTGTGGTTTGATCAAATTGTGCGGTAGAATGCTCAGTACAGCACCGGGACCAAGATTTCGAATCGCATGGCCCAGGACCTCGTCTGCTTCCTTTTTGCCTTGAAAGCCTTCATTGCTCCTCAACCCTCCGATTGCCTTCACGATGGGGAGTAAATAGGGATCACCTCGCCAACGGAGAGCATCGAACAACGCTGCAAGAGCACTGAATACTTCCATCCACGCCGATTGATATTTGACAGCCAAGAGGCCGAGGGCCTTCTGTGAGATTTGTTCCAGCAGCTTTTCGTCATAGACTGATGGGTCTGAAATCGCGCTGTCTGGCACACAGTTGGCGAAGAAAGAAATGAGACACTCTGACGCTGAGACTCTGATGTTATGCGACGGACTCGTCAGAAAGCCGGCCACCAAGTCGAATGATTCAGGCAGTTTGGCGAAAGTGTCCTCCGGCTCAACCGCTCCAGCTGTGCCATATCCTCGCGACAGGATGGCTATCCAAGGAGGTATCAGCTGCGAGTCGTTCTGGCCAGGTTTCAACTCGACGATAGCCTCCAACAGACGTGGTAACTTGGATGATGACACCTCGTCTTGCATGCCCTCGAATATCACCTCGAAGACTTCAAATGCGCTCATTACCAAGAAGTCGTTCCTCGATCGCGATATCGCCAATAGCAGTTCGCAAAGAGATTCAATCTTCTTGCTTGGCCATCCACCAGAAGCCACAGCAATCGTCTTGGTCAGTTGCAGAGCGTGTATCACTGCGGGTTCATGACCATCGTCTGCTTTGCTTCGCTGACGCTTGGCTTGATGGGCTGTATCCACTGCATTCTTGAGGTTGTTCTGCGCAGCCACCGCACATAGTTCGGCAGCTGGATGATCGATTGCAGGGCCTGGCGGAGGAGTTTTCAACACTTTTGTCAATGCTTCCTGCGCCCGTTTCCTGATCTTCGGTCTCGAATCAATCGCTAGAGTGAGGAGTACCACAATGGCCTGTCTAGGGCTCGTTTGGTTTTGTGGCAGCTTCCATGCTGCAGAGTCCTGAGCGACCAATAATGACTCTAGACAGCCAATCGCAGATCGCAGTAAGGGCGCGTTCGAAGTCGTGGCACTTAGAAAGGGTGCTAGAAGGGAGAGGATCGTACTGAACTGTGTTCGGAGGAGGCTCGCGGATACATAAGATGTCACTAGGTCGAGGAGGTAGACCGTTGAGGTAAGGATCTCATTCTCGCTGGACTGCTCCGCAGCAGAAGAAGACTGCTTGAGAAGGGCAAGCAGAGCAGCAAAATACGCTGTGGGCGTGAACTTGGTTTTCTGCTCCGAGAGGGTTTCTTCGATCGAGGACAAGACTACCGTCGTCTGCACAGGTTAGAATCCACGTTGGGCCCATATTGACGGTCGGACGTACATGTTGTTGACTTTGAAGATTTGGGGACTTGATCTTAGCCAACTTCTCCTCCAACGACATCTTGATAGTGTGTTACGACGGAAGGAATCTCATGTGTGCATGGCTGGACAAAAAGTTCAAGTTGCGTATGGAATTATTTTTTGATCCGGCAGAATCTCGCCTCACCGCCTTTCCCCATCTCAGCCTCGTCACGTTATCAGGCTGTGCTTGGACATGTGCTGTAGCAATACTTCTTCCCATCATTCTCAGCCTCCGCCCATGGAATGGATCTCAGCTTCTCATTAAAGGAGCCAGTCACATCAAAGCCCGTCATTGAACCAGTTCTTGATAATCGGTTCAGTGTCTATACCCAGCGCTACCTTCTGAAAGTAGGCACGAGTCTGCGGAATCGACTGTCGAGTCTTGTCAACGCCTGTTTCTCGCGCACGGTCAAGCGATCCCACCTTTTCATTCGCAATGGCATAATTCATCAGCATCTGGTAATGACTCAACACCACCTGCGCACGTTGCTGCTTTTGAAGTTCGTCATATTGTGCCTGATCTCGTGGTCTCTGCGCTCTTGGATCTCGACTGCTGTGGAGGCGGCGAAACTCTTGTGGGTCGAGGGACTTGCTCTTGACAGCCTCAACTGTAGACATAGTGGACAGCACTGTTGGGTTCAGATGGCTTCCCAGTTAGAGGCAGCATAGCAAATCGAATGAAGTCATGGACACAGGATGAATTATGGTTTCCTGTCCGGCGTGACACCAAAACTGTCGAACACTGATTGCGGATATTGGTGCCGCTTTAACAACGTCAGGCTTGATTTGGAGGACTCTCACAGACTCTCCAAAAACAGCGACGATTCGCTACAATCTCACACGAACAAGACAAGGCACTGCAAGGATCCCATGCTCGCCGTATCTTATTAATGGGAGCTCGGCTCCGTTGTCTCGAAACTCTGGTTGGAACATCGATATCGTAGCTGTATGTGCTCCAGGTCAAGTATGCTTCGGTAGCAATCATGTCATGAACAACTTGGATAGTTTACTGTTACTACAGGCTATTGATCTCAGTACAGTAGGGAAACCTGGAGATGAGGTCGAGGGGTGAAGACAACTCAGACATGTAGTTCGAAAAGAGGAGGGATTTGTTGACAATACAGCACATGTTTGCCGCGGAATAAGCCGTGTCTGGGGACGCCTCTTCCAGTCATGGAGGGTTACCTCTAATGAGTATCTGTGGTCTTTCTGTAGTCAAGAAGTCTCGGTTCGAAACCATTCGATTGTGCAGTGCCACAAGCCCATCAATTCCAACGGCGTGTCAATGAAAGCTGCTGCACCTGCCCTACGACCTTGCCGTGGCGCCATCCAACATAATCGTAGAGACGCGAGTCATCATCGACCACTGCAAAAATGGGCGACCTCGACGGAGTTGCTCCGCGATAGACGGCTGCTCAACGCGACAATCTTCCGGTAGCCGTGGCAGTTCGTTGAAGGCATGTGAGGCTCTCCGGATCTGCGAAGATGATGCTCAACTCATAAACTTGATGCCCATAGCAGACAGATAGGCATTTGGAAACGCGGTATCCGCTCGAGGACGAATCCAGCACAAGGCTTGCAAGATCTGTCTGCATTAACGTCTCAATGTCCAGAGCGAATCAAAAATCTGAAGCTGGCAAGATTAATGGCAAGTGGTTGAATGCTTGTCAGCAATGCTCGAACACCACGTTGATCCAGCCTCAGATGCAGCCGTGAGCACGACAAAATGCTGCAAACCCTGTGGTTAGTATGAGAGGCAGAGATCATCAATAGTAGTCAAACTGTTGAGGCCATGGAAGGAGGAGTCGGTGCTACGGTGGAGGTCGGACACGTATCAGATATACTAGTAGTGCTAGTGGGGTGTATCCTTCAAATGTCCGATGGTCCACGGAGAATAAGGGGAAAGCCTGGGTGGAACAGCATATGCTGGCACGCGACAGCTTTAATAAAAGCTGTGAAAGCCCCTGTTCACATGCATCACCAGCCACTTGTGCGGAGATCGTGCTCCCTGTACTCCGTAGTGATGGTGATCTCAATGAAAATTGAAAAAAAAGGTCCTTACCGAAACGAAGGGCGAAACCATAGCCGCCGGTCGTTGGCCTGGATATGAATGCTGAGTCGCAGAGGCACCAGATTGCAGTGATACCAAGATCCAATCCATACGAACCTCAATATGTTCCAATAATGTCCGATCGAGCCATGCATCTCGATCCTGCAACGGAAATGCAAAAAGCCCAAGACATCACCCCAACAAAGAGGCCATATCGATTTCTGGGCAGAGATTCATAATGCAAGACTGGGCAGTTTCCTGGCGCAATTTCAAAGATAGCTCCCCAAGCAGCCCAAGCAGCCGGCAGAGGGGCATCTGGAAGTCGCTCCTGAATAGCTGGCGTGGGTGGCCAATGGATAGGTGTCGCTGGCAGAGTGGAGGCAAAAATAGGATTGTCAGTTTGCACGTCGGCAGGATCGTCGGGATCCATATGACGAAGCCTCCAGGGTGTCAGCAAGTCAACATTCGACTCTGGCAACGCCACCAGGAACTCGGTTCGTTCATTGGTGTCTAGTGGCCCCTGACTTGGAGTGACTTGGCTGCTGTGCCACGCCCACGAGCCCTGCACTACGCGTCCTTTTCCGGTCGCCGTTTGCGCCGTTTCTGATTGTTGCCAAACAATGGGCGTGGCTCCCCTGTCAGACCCTCGTCCTTGTCTTTGGTAAGCCAGGCTGTGGATTTTGGAAAAGGCGAGAGTGGTCCCAGTGGATTGCAGCAAGCTGCGACAATTGTGGTTATGAAAGCATGAAAATCATACTGGACGTATCCAGAACCTGCATCTCAACTTGAGACAGAAAGAAGATCACAGTACGGATACTCCGTAACAAGATCTGAATCAACCATGGCTGTTGACAAAGCATGACTTGTCACTGTCCAAGTTTTGTGGCACGTTTGGTCAATGATTGCGGTCGACATGTTAGGCAAACGAGTGGATTACAAAAGGCAACGACCAAGATCAATCATGCTTCGAGGCTCAGATACGGCCAGAGGGCGGGAAGTTGCAGCAATCGAGTTGTTTGGAGGATGCAGTATTTTGCCCGGAAATAGTTAGCACTTGAGCCTGATGGTTGGGGGCAATACTGTATGATCGCCTGAAAATCGTAGTCATCCGTCACCACTCTGCTCAGTGGCAATAGATGTTGCTTGTGGTGAATTGCTAGTAAAGAGGCCATGTGCGAGATGAAGTACTCGGTGCTTTGATGACCAGTGAGACAAAGGGGATGATAACTTGGATATCGATGGCGAGATGGTCGTAGAACCCACTTGATTTTCAAATTTGAGAGCCAAGCCACATTGGAATTGGGGGGCACGGGGGGGCTCAATAGGCCTAGTGGCCCAGGGTTCCGCCTGCAGCATCTCCTGGCTCGCCTGGGACCTGGGCACTCACGCTCACGCTCTCGCTCTGTGCCTGCGTCCTTGGACTCCGTGGACTCCTTAGCAACTCGCCTAGCGCCTCTCAAACTGCGGCTGCGTCCCTAATTCTGGACTCTCCTTCGCTGCTTCGCAACCCGTTTCTCATTGCTGCAATTGCCAACAAACACGAACTTTGGATCATTCACACCATCCTCTCCTCCATACCCTCTATTCGTGGCTCACCGTAAGGCAGAGCACTTACATTCGTTTATTCATACGACAGTATTGACTCTGCTATCCGACACAGCCTCCCCTTTACCACCACGCGACTTTCGATCCCTTTTTGCCTGGCACCAAAGCTCACCTCTTTCCTGCCGGCCAGAAAGGAGTAGACCTACGCTGCTTCGCCTCACACTTCACGACTTCACACGAGCCTGACCATAGACCACTACCTCCCGTTCTCCGTCTCACTCTAAACCTCCTCACCTTCGACTGCCCTACGATCGGTACGCCTCATCTGCGAAGCTGAAGCCTACGAGGGTCTTGGTTACGATCTCGACCAACGTGCTCCAACTAGCATTCGTCTGCTAGCTATTTCGATCGAAGACCAGCCTCAAACCTTGTTGAACCCCCCGAAACCTGACCGTGAAGAATACAACAACGAGTAATCTACAAGTCCTCCCTTTGGCGATCGGACTCCCTGACGACGAGTCGGTCGCCATATCACAATGTCGTCCCAGAGCAACAGCAGCAGCTCTCCGCCGCCGCGTGTCCCTCCTCACATTCGGCTGAACTCAGGGCAAGGAGACATTTTAGGTGGAGATTCGAACAATTCATCCAGGACTCTTGTACCTACGGCGTCAAAACCTGCAACTTCGGCCCCACGGCTCAACAACCTCTACACCTCAGACCAACTTCGAGACTCCGCCGAGAGATTGTTACCTCCGGGTCGTGGTAGATTCCGAGACGATGGGTCGCCGTCCCCTTTGAGGTCTCCCTCCCAAGCGAGTTATTCTTCTCGAAGGTCTAGTTGGGAGTCGGATCGGAGCAGAGACAGCCGAGGGTTCGAAAATCCGTTCAGAGACTCCAGTCAGTCCAGGCCTGGATCAAGAGCTGGCAGCGAAGACAATGATGTGAACACGCAGACGGTGTCCGAAAAGTATAATATCCTGCCGTCAGCCGGTCTTCTCTTATTCCCTGAGGATATTGAGAAGGACGACTATCTGCACAACCCCGATCCGAATGGAGAGCCGCGAGATTGTGACATTTTCACGAAAAGAGGCGTCCTCAACGTTGGTGGGCTGGCTTTCATCACACTTGGTATCCTTGTCCTGTTTATAGGATACCCTGTTTTGTAGGCTTCTCTGCTGCTTCAATTTTTTCCACATGCTGACTTATCTGGCAGAACATTTGTCCAAAAAATTACTTACCAACCCGATCCTTGCAAAGAAAATATTGGCTGCATAGGCAATGGGAAAGTGCCCTTGCTGAAGAACATGCGCCTAGGTCTCATTGACCCTGATACTCCCGACTCAGTCAAAACCAAGACCGACTATCATGGCAACACCTGGAAGTTGGTCTTCTCAGATGAGTTTTCGACCCCTGGTCGGACGTTCTATGATGGTGACGATCCCTACTGGACTGCGGTGGACATTTGGTATGGCGTGACCAGAGATTTGGAATGGTATGATCCCGACGCTGTCACGACCAATGAGGGTGTTTTGGAACTACGATTCGACGCGTTCCAAAATCACGGCCTGAATTACCGATCTGGCATGGTGCAGTCTTGGAATCAACTCTGCTTCAAGGGTGGACGCTTGGAAGCCAGTATCTCACTTCCAGGTCGAGGGGATACTGTTGGCTTTTGGCCCGGGTTTTGGTCGATGGGTAATCTTGGGAGACCTGGTTATGCTGCCACCACGGACGGTCTTTGGCCCTACTCTTATGCCGATGTTTGCGATGCAGGTATCACGCCCAACCAGAGTTCGCCTGACGGAATCAACTACCTGCCAGGTATGCGCTTGCCAGCTTGCACATGCTCTGGCGAAGATCATCCTAGCCCAGGCAAATCTCGATCCTCACCCGAAATTGATGCACTTGAAGCAACAGTCGGCACCCTTGACGCGCTAGGAAATGAGATCGGTATGGTTTCCCAGTCGTTCCAGGTTGCGCCATTCGACATCTGGTATCAGCCAAACTACGACTTCGTGGAGGTTTTCGACTTTTCCGTCACGGCCATGAATACATACAAAGGTGCACCTTTACAACAAGCAGTATCGGGTATCTCGAATTTGAACAATCAGTGGTACGATGGAAACGCCTACCAAGTGTACGCTTTCGAGTACACCCCGGGAGCGAAGGGAGACATCGTTTGGTACGTCGGCTCAGATCCTGTCTGGCGAATGGCAGGCGAGGCTTTGGCTCCCAACGGCAACATCAATCAACGTGTTGTTCCCGAGGAGCCAATGTCCATAATTGCCAACTTTGGCATGTCTAGTGGTTTCTCGGCCCTCAATCTGACCGGTCTGGCATCATTAATGCCTGCGACCATGAGAATCGATTACATTCGCATCTACCAGGACGACGACGGTGAAATGTCTTGCGACCCTGAAGGTTACCCCACGACCGAATACATCAATAACCACTACGATGTGTACCACAATCCGAACATCACTTCCTGGTATGTTGATATGGAGCTGATGTATCGTTTCCCGGCTAACATGTCTTGCAGGTCGAAAACCGGCTATGGACGGCCAAAGAACAGCTTGATGGACGGTTGCTAATACTAATCATTGTAATTACCATTGCGCTTGGCCTCGACTGTCAGCATTGGCTGGTGTGTACAGATGTTTTTTGTCTCTCGTGAGAATTAGCGGCATGGCGATCAGCACAGCGGCGTTCCAAGTTGTGGGGACCATTTTTTTGAAGAGACGTGTTTGGCGGTATATGGAGTTCCTCATTGCAGCGTGGACTCTGGATCTTGTCTAAAAATTACGACCAAGGAGGGCATTATGATTTTGTTCCCGGTACATTCGGCGACCAACACAACTTAGATCAAAGGGTGGATGGTTGAATTCCACCCCGAAATATGGCAGCAAAGGGGAGTATTGCAAAGGGAGATGCACGGCATGATAATGCTGTAGTAGCAGGAGGTCAGGAATATGTGGTTGTGGAAGGTGTAGAAAACACCTTCACATGCAAATCCAGTGTGTCGACTCGTCTTGAGAGTCGGTACATAGCATAGACTATATCGTCAATGCAAAATATAATTGGAAAAGAGAAGCTCGTTCTGCTTTTTACCTAGGTATCCTTTCGACGTTGCGTATATCAACTCTCGACGGCCTTCGCAACCACACCGATCAACATCCTCTCCCCGACCGTGACAATATAATACTCTGCCCTCGTCTTGCTGACCTCGACTCTGAACACTTTCACGCCGGCGCCCGGATTGCCAGCCTTCTCCACTCGCTCGATGATCTCGGTGTACTCTCCTCTGGGGTCGAAGTCCTGCGTGGTCAATTCCTCGACATTGCCGGGGTCGTGGTGTTTATGGTGTTGTAGGCATTTTGCGAAGTCGGAGGGACCGGGGAGTGTGGAGTTGTCGGCGTAGTTGATCACCACGGGCTCGAAGGGCATGTCGGTGTCGGATACGTAGGTGATATTGGGGAGGGACTTGAGCGAGGCGGGGAGGACTTCGGGGGAGATGTCGGAAGAAGAAGAGGCCCCGCCGGCTGTAGGGTCGAATTTTGTGCGTCGTTCGGAGGTGGAGGATGCTTGTTCGTGGGTGTTGTTGGTGTCGGTGTTGGTCCCCTGAGTAGGGTCGGCGTTGGCTTTTTCGAGGAACGACGTGTAGGAGGCGTCGTCGGACATGGTGGCGGGTTGGGGAGGAGAGTTGTGTTTGTGGTAGGGTCGGTGTGAGAGTGTGGTTTGGTAGTTGTGCGGTCGATGGAGTGAGGATTGAGGCGGACGCAGGGCAGACGTGGTTCGAGTTAGCTGTAATGCTGTACACGCGGTTTGGGAGGTTCGATTGAGGTGAGGAGCTCGAGAGATCAGCTTCAACATTCGTGGGTAGACTGGTGGGACGGGTATGAATGCAGGTGTTCGAGGTTGTGGTAGACAGTTCAAGTTGCTCGAAGAATTTCGGGCTCAGTGAGTGATGTCACATCATATCGCGAGGCTGGAAAGCGCAGCCTTGCCATCTCAGCCTCGTCGGTCTCTAGCATCGTAGTGGAATGTCCTCCTACCATGTACCTGGCCGCGCTTGCCCGGGACCGGATCACACCGAAGCCGCTTGCTCTGCTTGTTATCATGCTCTGTACCTTTCCACTTGCCTTACCTCATGATATTACCGTTGCCATTACTGCGCCAAAGGCAGCCGGAGGAAAGCGCAGCGTTCGAAGCAAGCACTTCGCTTAGGACGGCACTTGTGGCAATGAATCCGAGGAAGATATCCATAGGATGAGTACGATGTACCTTATACGTGGAGGCTGCCCGACAGATTATGGAGCTATACTCCGTACCTGTAGAAATATCGTCCGACCACGAGCGGCTATGGCCAGACAAGGCCTTCCTAATCGAGGTTGAAGCAGTACACGCGGAATGGGGGTTGATATGTTTCAGCTCGTTGACTGGGTACATAAAGTACTAGTAGTGACGGCGCAAACGAAAAGCCGCCTAAGCTGCTGGGCGATGATCGGAATGTTCAACGGTCGTCAACGGAGAACGTCCAAGTCGTCGGGTTCATAGCCGAGCTCTTATCTTGAGACCATGACCTGCCTGTTTGGGACGAATCGACATCGACTGTTCAGGAATGCGAGCGTATGTTGAAAATGCACATCTCCGTCGAGATCGGGATCTGACCGGCTTGAAGAGTCGTCAAGGCAATTGCAGAAGAATATAAAAAGCGCGTTCGGAATTGTGAGTAGAGAGAAAGAAAGTAATCATCTCAATAACCTTCCTTGTCAAAAACCCCCCAGCTGAACTATTTCCCCCTGATCCATCCCAGCCTTGCCCTTCTTTCACCATGCCGGGCTTCAGTGTACTAGCAGGCATGCGCCTGTTCCTTTTCTCTCTTATATTCAGCGGCCTGTCCGTGGCAGCTCCATCTGAGCTCCATGCGCGTCAAGAATATGGCTTGGTCGGAGACGGATTCGAAGCTGCCGCAGCCACCTTCGGCAACTTCTACAATTACTGGACCAAGATGTCCAATGGCACTTGGGACTTGACGCGCAGCGAACGAGCTCCAGTTACATCTCCAAAAGTGTTGCCCATGGTCGACTCCTCGATCAAGATTGAACCAAACCGTTCGGCACTAGTCATCATTGACATGCAGAACTTCTTCCTTCATCCCGATCTGTCCCCAGCGGCAACGAAAGGCCGAGGGGCTGTCCAGCCAACCGTCAACATGATCAATGGTTTCCGCAAGCACGGCATGAAAGTCCTCTGGGTGAACTGGGGCCTTACAGAGTATGATCTGCTGACCATCCCGCCTGCGTTCAAGTTGGGCTTCAGCGACAATGGTTTGGCAAATGAGACTTTTGGCAGCGACATGGGCACCATCCATGAGAATGACACGACGATCCATGTCGGCAAGAAGTTGATGCGTGGCTCTTGGAATGCTGAGCCATATGGTGTTCTCGGAACGATGAAGGATGCTGGTCTTGCCGCTGGCACAGATCTTTATTTCAACAAGAACCGTCTTTCGGGGCTGGGGGGACCGCAGACACCGCTGGGCTTGTGGTTGCAGGAGAACGAAATGTCGACTCTGTTCTTTGGAGGTGTCAATGCAGACCAATGTGTCTGGTCCACACTCGTGGACGCATATTTCAAAGGTGAGTGATTGAGTGATTGTCCTTTTCCCGAAACGCTCGGGTTTGACTGATCTTGTTGTTCAGGTTACGACACGATTTATGTGGATGACATCAGTCAATCGACCAGTCCTCCCTACGCCCAGGAGATGACCAGGTACAATGCACAAACTTATGGTCCGTATAGCTAATGCTCGAAGGAGACATGATGCTAACGTGTTGCAGGCTTCTTGGGTAACTCTACCCCGATATTGAAGGCTTTGGGATAAGCGTCGACGGTCCTTCGGACAGCGACAGTGGGTGTTGATAGCGTGCTACGCGAGACTGAGCGCGAGTACTGCAGCGGAAGCCGTACATGATGGAGTGTTCTCAGGAGACACCGGCCATAAAAATCAAAAGTATGTTAGTCAACCAGTCAGTAAGGGAGATCATTGTCTCCTGGAATTCTGTAGTCGAGTGCTTCCTTCTTGTCAATGTCCTGGTCCGTCCAGCCAGCAGTTCGCAGAATCTTTCGGATAAGAGGATTCTTTCGTTGGCCGTAGTCGACGCCGTCTATACTTGTTGTAGCAAGCTCAATCTTCAGCTGACCATATGCGGCTTTCAGAGATTCGTGCTGTGGCATCTTCAAGGTGTCGCGGAGTGCTCGGTGGCCTCGCATAAGTAATCTGCCGTCTGGATCCTTTTGGTTGATGATGTAGACGCTCTGGTCGGGAAGCATACTGCGGTCATGGAGTTTCATGCTGATTCTGCCCTTGATACCACCATCTCCCCAGCATTTGTAGTGTTCTTCGGGTCGTGGTTCGTGTATCAGAGTCTCCTTTGCTTTTGCAACGTTCTCCGCGTCTGGTACTTCGATGATGATGTCGATGTTGGGCTTAGCAGCAAGACCTGGGATAGCTGTGCTGCCGATGTGTTCGATCGAAAGATATTTGACGCCACAAGATGAGAGGTAGTGTTCGAGCTTTTGCGATATTTCCTGGAACTTTTCTGGCCATGAGGGATCATATTCAACCACTGTTATGGCTGCCATTTTTGTGTGTGCAAGAAGAGACTGCGGCTGGTCGTCATCACTACTGCTGATATCAGTCCAAGGCGAAAAGGCCTTGAATTCTGCGTTACCCATCGTTTTTAATGGAAGTACGTTTGATGGTGGGTTTTGTTGGCTGAAGCATACTTGGTGCGGCAAACAAGAACGTCCAGTGCAAAGAACGCAGTTAGTTTCACACGGCTGGGGTTGGATCATTCATTGTCAATTTCTGTTTGAATGTCTGCGTTTCACTGACTTGAAGGCAGTGCCCAGACCTCTTGAAAGCCAAGAAGTTCAAGCGGAACATTGAGACGCAGATTGGCATGCCCATTGTTGATGGTGGTAGACAGAGTGGCCTAAAACATCTGTAGTGATAACAACGTGTTTGGCATCACGTAGAAACCTGGTATCTCTCGGTTGAAAGACGCCTACAACATCGTGAAGGTCGTCTTTGTATCGGAGGCACTCAGGAAACTAACTTGGATCATCATTTTCGGCTCTTACTCAGGATAGCTGCCTTGCTCCTCATCTCTGATAATAAGGCAGCCGCTGTCTGATACAAATCGGTCAAGCTGTTGTCTGTCCCCTGTCAGCAACATCCATGAGTTCGTAATAGTAAGGTCTAGATCGTCGCCATGACTTTGTAGAGAATAAGGCCGAGCTTGTTTGCGTGATCTGGTTGGTGCTCGGCGAAATAAGGAGAAACTATATTCCGAATCTGCAGAGTTTCTCCGGCTTGGCTCCTGAACTACGACCGGCCCATGACATTCTGGTGCAACCTCTCGTGTCTCTCTCCTCTTTCAATCCTCGATAGCCGCATTCCAATAACCCCCAAGCCAATGCGGCCAGTCATTGACCTGCGATCTGAATCCTAGGCACTTGCAAGCCACCTGAGAGGATCGGTCTCCTGCCCGTCAACCTACGAGATACCGATCGGCCCTTCTCTACTTTCCGGGGATCATACTAAAGCTCCACGTATGCGCGGCGACGTCAGTCAACAAGGCCAAGCAACGAGAAACCAATGAAGCTTGATGTGAGCTCGGCACATATGGTGTCAACTGATACTTTGTGCCTCCTCTCGCGGATTTCTGAAATCTACTGCGCTGCTTATGATCGACAATTACACCGAAAGGTCGTACCCACCAACCTCCCTTGAGCAATGGTAGGTCTACTGTAGGGCTTCTTCCAAGCGAGACGCCTACCGATTGGGTTCGACGTTGTGTGCTCAATGTTGGCTCGGTCGGAAGAGATGGTCAAAGAGATGAGAACTCTCGCACGAACATGCGTGTCAAGCAGGTATCTTCATGATCTGCCCACCATCCTAGAGCTCTCCCTGGTTTCGACAATGCATGACGTGAAAGCTCTCTGACAAGGAAGCTTGGTTGCGTTAAGCCATTCCAAGCTGTGGCCCTCGTACTGCCACCAATCAAACGTGGTTAGGAATAAGACTTACTGCGTGAAGTTTAGTGAACGGGAGAACCCTGTCATCTGGAGATGCGGGGGCCTTCTATGCAATAGGGCACTTTTTGTCGATGCTCGGTGTCGATTGACCTTGGACACTGCGCCAAATCATACGATGGGCCAGAAGGTCCACCGCTAGTATCTGCCTGCTTCTCAAAGCTATATCTACCTACGAAGCCCACCTCCATCCCGTTTCACTTCATCAAGCCATTTGACTCGGGCACCCTCGAGTCTTCCCTCTCTATATTTGTTTAAACAACACTCCGCCAGACGAGGCAGGTCAACTCCCACATCATGGCTTTCCTCTTTTCGAAGCCCGCCGACACGCCAGGCTCGGCGGTCCCTGCCGTCATAATCGGCATGTTTGTTGCATTCGGTGGAGTGCTGTGTAAGTCTTGCCCGCATGGCTTTTCAATTCTGAGTTTAAAAAAACTGACGTGATCCAACAGTCGGCTATGACAGTAAGTATTCAGCCCTCCGAAACTGTGCCTCCTGAACAACCAGGCTCCTGTATATGCCATCACAGCCTTCTAACGATCTGCAGCTGGTACCATCGGAGGGATCCTCGCGATGCAATACTGGAGA
The DNA here is from genome assembly GCA_035928285.1 of Vermiconidia calcicola. NCBI lineage: Eukaryota > Fungi > Ascomycota > Dothideomycetes > Mycosphaerellales > Extremaceae > Vermiconidia > Vermiconidia calcicola. Next base: position 300,642 of record JAXLQG010000001.1, on the reverse strand, counting down.
AATCTGTTCTCAACGGGATATGTCAGCCCGAAGGACGGTCTAAAAGACGTTACAGCCGCCCAGACGTCCGAAATTGTCTCCATCCTCTCCGCTGGGACTTTCTTTGGTGCTCTACTCAGTGCCCCAATCGCAGATTTCCTGGGCCGTCGGCTTGCCATGATATTCAACACTGGGGTGTTCACATTCGGCGTTATCCTCCAGACAGCCGCCACTGCCATCCCTATGTTCGTCGCTGGACGCTTTGTATGTGTTCTCCTTCCGAGCAGGCTGGTTACCTTTCCAGCACGAGCTCTAAGCTATGATCCTGCTATTTTCGGAACGGGTATCTGACGAAGCATAGTTTGCTGGTCTCGGGGTTGGCCTTCTGAGCGCTACTATCCCCCTTTACCAATCAGAAACGGCTCCGAAATGGATCAGAGGTGCCATTGTTGGTTGCTATCAGTGGGCCATCACGATAGGCGTAGGTTTTGCCCGGAAAACAGCTCGCATGGCTGGGAGCTTCCTTCCTCCCTCAATGATACAGCCACTCAGGACTAATATTATGACAGCTTTTCCTGGCGGCCATTGTGCTCAACTCAACAAAAGATCGCCAGGACACTGGATCCTACAGAATCCCTATTGCTATCCAGTTTGCATGGGCTAGTTCGTACCTTCCGCTCCAGTGCTACGGCTCTGACTGACACGAGCTTAGTTATATTGGTGGTCGGCATGCTCTTGCTCCCCGAGACACCTCGTTTCCTCATCAAGAAGGGCAACCAGACCAAGGCGGCAAGGTCTCTTTCACGTCTTCGGCGTCTTCCGGTCGACCATCCTGCTGTGGTTGAAGAGCTCGCCGAGATCCAAGCAAACCACGAGTACGAAATGGCTATTGGTACTGCTTCGTACCTTGGATGTTTCAAACCACCGATCAGAAAGCGACTGTTTACAGGCATGGCGCTTCAGGCTTTGCAGCAATTGACCGGGGTCAGCCTTCACTGATTTTTTTCGCTTTTGTTCATCTCTCTGACTTCCCCACAGGTCAACTTCATCTTCTACTACGGTATGTGAGCTTCTATCGCGACCTCAATGTGCGCAAATGGAATGGATTGCAATACAAGGGAGTATGAAATGAGTGGAGTTGAGGGCCGTCACTTCCCAAAACATTACGACGTCCACCAACGTGACTTTTGCTTTTCGCCGGTGTCCACGGGTACAGCATTCTGACGATTTGTAGGTACTACTTATTTCACCAGTGCAGGCATTCACAACCCCTTCATCGTCTCTGTCATTACGGACGTTGTCAATGTCTGTAGCACCGTTCCCGGGCTTTGGTTGGTCGAACGATGGGGAAGACGACCTCTTCTACTGTTTGGAGCCATCGGCATGTCTGTGTGCCAGCTCATCGTTGCAAGCGTGGGAACTGCCAGACCTGGGGAGCCAGCGGCCGGCAATGCCTTGATCGCCTTCGTATGCATCTACATCTTCTTTTTCGCTTGCTGTAAGTCTCGTCAAAGATCTGAAGCATTGCTACACAAGCTCGTCGAATTGCACCTTTCGTGGACAATCTCTTACTGACTCGGAAAACAGCTTGGGGCCCTTGCGCATGGGTAGTCACTGGTAAGAATTTTACTGATTCCGCTAGGAGACCTGCTTACTTTGCGTAGGGGAAATCTTTCCACTAAAGGCACGAGCAAAGGGCTTGTCGATGACAACCGCCTCTAACTGGCTGCTCAACTGGGCCATTGCCTATGCTACTCCCTACATGGTCAACCCAGGTCCAGGAAATGCGTAAGCAATCTCCTTCAGTGTTGTTCTGAGGCGGCACTCTAATCATGGTGCAGCAATCTGGGATCCAAGGTCTTCTTTGTCTGGGGTGTAAGTCTACCTTTTCCTGGCTTCCGAAAAGCCGTGCCCTCAGGCGAAACTATCATTTCCTTCCGCTGCGGAGGTTAGGTGCTAACGATCTACAGGGGTTCTGCTGCATCTGTATGGCCTTCGTTTATTTCTGCATCTATGAGACCAAGGGTTTGTCGCTCGAACAGGTCGATGAGCTCTACGCCAAGGTCAGCTCGGCCAGGAAATCGCCTGGATTTGTCCCATCTGTGCAGTTCACCGAAATTGGAGCCGAATTTAAGGAGGAGGGTGGCAGCCATGGCCGGCGAAGCACCTTAGCTGACCTGGAGTTGGCTGCGGCGCGTCGTAGGAGCTCTGCAGGAGTTGTCCGAGAGGACTACATCAAATCATGAAGTGGGCTCCCATCAACCCCATTGCCAAAGGCTTGACAAGTACTATAACTTTGGGACACGATCGTTATGGGATGGGTGAACAGGATCTGGGAAATGTTTACGTTGATTGGGGAGCTACAGTGCGAAGGGCTTCCGGAGGGACGGGTCCATCGAGATTGAAACTTTGAATTACCAATAAATATGCGTATTCGCCATCATTACCGCGGAGTCCCTTCTTGAATCACAATACATGTGTCTCTTTAAGCAGCATGGCCACAGCTGCAAGAGCACCATCAGCACCCTGTCGTTGTTCAGCCTCGCCGGCGGCATATTTCTCCGCTGCCGGAGTACTGCCAAGCCCTGATGGACAACGCAACATATTCACTGCTTCATTTCATTGTTTACATTCCAGTTATTATCCCAGATCTTCTCATGATGTTTTCTTTCTCTGCTTGCTGACTCTTGGGTACGCGTTCTTCTAGATTGTTGGTTGCTTTCCTCGGACTATGCACTCGGCTGCGTGCTTTATTCCTCTTTCGCTCTCTACGGTGCTTTTCTATGGCGAATCGCTTACCCCGCCACCTTGAGTCCCTCACAATGGATCTCGTGTCAGAAGACTCCTGGTCCGACAGTGAACCTGATGCATGTGACCAAGCCAGTCTTCCGCTCCACTCCCGAGCTTATCAGATCGAGATGTTCGAGCAAAGCATGCAAGGTAACATTATCGCCATCGTAAGGACTGGGTCCTGTCCGTCGATTGACTCTACTGACATATATGTAGATGGGGACTGGGAGTGGAAAGACTCTAGTGTAAGTATATTGTCTCGGGCGCTCGTCGTGCTTATTTTCGCCGCTCTAACCTCCGCTGTCAACAATCTCATCCTTGTCAAATGTGCTTGCTTATTCATGATGCAGAGCCAAGTTACGCATCGAAGCTGAACTACAACGTTCAATTGGCCAGGTCCGTCCTACATGGCTATATGTCATCTCCCCCAGCGTACTGATGCAGCACGTAGCGTGTTTGGTTTACAGCTCCAAGCGTTGTTTTTAGCTATTCAACAATATTCGTTCCTTTCCAAACAACTCCCGGCGTTTCAATTCAAGCTGATCACCGGCATGGACAATGCGGAGTACTGGAAGTCTCAGGAGATCTGGGACAAAGTCCTCTTCAACATCGATGTTGTCGTCTCCACACCTCGCATATTGCTTGACGCGCTGAACTATGGCTTCATGTCCTTGAAGGATATCTCCTTGCTCGTGGTTGATGAAGCTCATCATTGTGTGGCCCGTTCAGATCTAAATACAATTATGCAATTGCATTATCATGCCCCTGATGCTCGCGGCTTGGGAGACAGATTGCCACATATCTTGGGGCTATCTGCCAGTCCCATTACCAAGAGGAGAACGTCTGAAATACGTGACTTGGAGGCCAATCTCGATGCCAAGTGCAAGACGCCGCTGCAACAACTAGACGAATACACAGCCTTTGTCAATATGCCAGATCTTGAAACAATCGCCTTTGACAGGAACTGTCGTTCACCTTCAATGTTGCTGACTACTTTGCGGGGAGTGATCTCTACAGTACAAGTGGAACACGACCCTTTCTTTCGAGTCCTGAAGAACAAGAGTGACATGCATTCCCGGGAAAAAATGCAGAAGATCCTAAAACGAAACGCCACCCCGGCTATCGAGGAGCTTCGCGCTTTTGACAGATCATGCGGCGACATTCATGAAGACCTGGGAAGGTGGGCCTGCGATGCTTTCATTGCAGCAGGCACTCAAAAAGCACTAGTACTAGCATCCGCAGAGGGAAACGCATATGCATTGGGAGGGCCTTCGAACGACAAATCGCGTTTCATTGGCTCTATACTTCAAGATTTTCGTGAATCCAGTGAGCCTGTATGTCCAGACTGGGCAGTCGACAGCAACTTGTCACCAAAAGCGGAAGCACTCTTCAATTCTCTAATCCAAGAATACAGCCCAACTCTTAGAGGCCTCATCTTCGTGAAAAAGAGAGACACGGCGTGGGCACTTACGGAGCTCATCAACAACCATTCCACTATGCACAACTATCAGGCCTTTTCTTTTGTCGGTGCTTCCAATCCGGGACATCAAGGAGTCTTCGATTTCGCTCAACTGCGTGTTCAAAATGAGCACTTGGAAAAATTCAGACGCGGAGAGTTCAACCTTTGTGTCGCCACGTCAGTACTCGAGGAAGGGATCGATGTACCCGCCATGAACCTGGTTATATGCTTTGACGAGCGTCCGAATCTTCGAAGTTTCGTCCAGAGTAGAGGGCGAGCAAGGCAACACAACTCGAAATTTGTTATCTTCCGGCCTAAGGAGGAAACAGGTGCCAAACTCAAAATGTGGGAAACCTTAGAAAGAGAGATGAAGGAGGAATGTGAAGATTCCTTCGTGCTTTAGAAGAGCTGAAAGCCATCCAGATGCAAGACGAATCGGGTGGCGAGATATTCCGTGTTCCAGCAACCGGGTCAGTATACCTTTTTCATGCTCATGCCGGCGCGAATTGAACGCTGCTGATTTTTGCAGGGCCACCTTGACCTTTGACAATGCTCGTGAACGACTGCAGCGTTTTTGTTCCAGCTGCCAAAGAAGGAAGGATTAGTACCGGAGTTGGCCTACTGTATCGAAGGCGAGGTTGGGGTCGCATTGTCAGCCAAGGTCTATCTGCCAAGCTCCCTCCCTGGAGAGTTGAGAATCTTCCAGTCGAAGTCGAACTGGATCACCGAGAAAATGGCCAAGAAGGACGCTGCTTACCACGCTTACCTATCGCTGTATCGGGCCGGACTTGTCACTGACAATTTGTTGCCTCCAGAGGTGTCTAAAGCGACCAACAACGGAAGCCAGCCGGACGGCACCTCAAGCAAAGAAGACGGGATGTGTGACGTGCACGACCAGTATGATCCTTGGTCTCCAGTATTGAGCGATTGGTCGCACTCCACCGAGCTATATGCACACAGCTTTCAGATTGCCGGAGGAAACAGCGTGTATCCATCAATGTTGATGCTTCTACCTGTGAAGCTTTTTGCAACATCCTTCCCTATTTACCTGACCGCCGACAGCAGTATACAGGTCTCTCTCAACGCGGGAAAGGAAGTTTCTGAGGTATCAGTGGAGCTGCTGCGAGACATCAGCTTCCATCTGCTCATGAGCATATTAGGGAGAAGACTTGGGGGTATTCAGAAGGAGCAACTGCCGTTCTTGCTTGTTCCAGATCTGGATCCGCGCTTCCTTGAACAATGGTATTCTCAAGCCTCGACCAACATATCTTTGGCCAGTCTGCTTGCGGACGGCGGACTTCAAAAACGCAAATATCTTTTGCGGCATCGCGTCGAGCCGCTACCATATATCTATGACCATGAATTGACTCAATCGGATATCATGGACATGGACGCCCCTAAGTCCATCAGTATCACAGCCAGGAGATTCCCAAAGAGGCTTGAATACCTGGATCCGCCACTACATCTGCCATCGACAAAAGCTACTAGTTCTACGACTTTGCTGGCGGATAATTGTGAAATCTTGGGGTTACCGGCAGAATATGGCGAGCTGTTGATGCTTGTCCCTTCCATCACTCATATGGTTGAAGTTGCGCTGCGCTCGGCAGAAGCGTGCAAGGGCCCTCTGTCAAGCCTGGAATTTGCTGACCTCAATCTGGTCTCGCAAGCATTTACTCTGCCTAGCGTCAACACTCGGAACTATGAGCGTCTGGAATTTCTTGGAGATGACCTGTTAAAGTTCTATGCTTCTCTGCAGACCTTTGTGGACAACCCTTATCACCCGGAGAGTCTCTTGAGCATCGAGAGGGATCGGATCGTTAACAATGCTCGCCTCCAACGAACAACACGAGAACTCGGTCTGGATCGATACCTTACAAAGCATAAGTTCTCAGGAGCACACTGGAGAGCCGGCGTCAACAATGCTGACACTGTCGAAGCATTACCCTCGACGAAGAAGCTTTCTGCAAAGACGCTTGCTGACATTGTCGAGGCCCTCATCGGTGCTGCAAAGCTCGACGGGGCAGCCTCTGGTACTGCCGATGAGACAGTCATTCGTGCCTTGCAACTCTTTCTCGGCGAAGTCGAGTGGCGCTCCACAGAGGATAACCTGGCGAGATTGACTATCAAACACGAGTCCTCGCTACCAGGCCTCAACCTCCTCGCTCCGGTCGAGACACTCATCGGTTACACGTTCACTCACCGCAGCCTTCTCTCTGAAGCACTGACACATTCATCACTTGGCGCTGGCACTACTTCGTACGAGCGCCTCGAGTTCCTCGGCGACGCTATCCTCGACCACATCGTCAAGACCAAGTTGTTTCACAGCCCCTTGAAGCTTGAACCAGAACAAATGACGTTTCGCCGACATGCGCTGGTCAGCCATGTGACGCTCGCCTTCTTCGTGCTGCAGGCATCACACGAGCGCAGTATCATTGAGATTCAAACAGATTTCCGGACCAGAAAGACGGAAGAGCATACAGCAGTTCAAACTGTTTTACTGCTGGACTATATCAAGCGCATCGGCAGTCGTCAGGATGTCGAGAGTCGTGAACTCACAGTCGCAGCACTCGGGGAAGTTCGGGAAAGCATTCTAGAGAGTTTCCATCACGGCAGAAAATTCCCATGGTCCGAACTCTACCGTCTGCGAGCGCCAAAGTCGTACTCCGACATTATTGAGTCGATTCTTGCGGCCGTGTTCATCGACTCGGGCGGGAGTATCGACACGTGTGAGTCGGTGCTCGACAAGCTCGGTTTCATGAAGTTGTTGGACAGATTCGCCAACGAGCGCGATCTGGATGTTTTGCATCCCGAAGCCCGGCTTTTTGAAGTTGCGAAAGACTCGGTGCTCGTGGCTAGTCAGAGCGAGAGGTCTGGCTGGCGGTGTAAAGTCGTCTTGGACGGAGAAAAGATCGCGCACGCTCGGAAGGCGGCTTGCAAGGATGAAGCGACATGTAGGGCAGCGGAGAAGGGGGTTGATGTGCTTTTGTCGGAGGAGAGGAAAAGGAATCGATGTTCAGAACCTCCTCTTGGGGGAGATTCCTCTACTGCGGCCGCTGGCCAGGAAGAGGTGATGCCTATGGATGTCGACGTTACGTTGGAGAGGAAGAGGAAGCGGTTTGAGAGTGGACATCGAGACATTGATACGGAGCTAACCGAGGCTTTTGCATGACCCGGATCGGTAGCGAGCAGACCAAAGGAGGCCAGCTTGAACTCTGGAAATGCCAACTGGGGCTTTGGATGGTCGATCCTCCCTGACGACCGCCTCGTCAAGAAGAGCGGCACCGACACCACGGCCAGTTGGTGCATTTGTTATGGGGAAAGGACAGAGCACAACACGACACAACAGAACGACATAATGAATGACAACAGAACGACATAATGAATGACGGAAACAGAAATGTCCAGAAATGCAAATGGAATCAAACGAGCATATTAACGAAAGAAAGACGAGGTTAAAACGATGTTCATGAGTTACGATTGTGAGATGATCAGCACTGGTTTCGGGTCTTTGTAGTGACTTTTTTTTTGGATTAGAATTGTATTGCTTTCTTCCTTTCCATACGAGTAGCTTGGTCCTTTGCTCTAGCTCTTTCATTGCTTGTCTTGCAGCCTTGCTCAAGCACGCGTATCTCTCGCAGCGCACTTCTTGGAGCAAGAATATTCTCGCTTTCTTAAAAGGTCGTTTGCCGTGTCATTCTCTATCACTCTTCGCGAATACAGTCCTGCCATTCCCGTCAACGCCAGGCTCATGCATTTTGAAACAAATCCGAGCTCGGCAGTGACCTTGTCCTTGTCGTCCCTTGGACAACTGCCGTAGCATTCTCCAGTCCCTGCTTCCACCCCTCTTTCTAGAAATCCATCCCGACGAGGAATCCCTCGAATATACGCATAAACTTCGCCACGAACGCCTCGAGATGGAAAATAACCTTACTGCCCAACCGGATCCGGTGCTCATAGAAGCTCGCCCATTTCACGACCTCGGGTTTCAAGCTATCATCCACCTCGGGCAGACTCACAAGTTTCCAGCACAACGTCTTGATCACCATCGTCGCCGGGATACAGTGCGTCAGGAGGTCGTACAACTTCGCGCGCGTGGCCAGGATCATGGCGGGAGTGCGCTCCTTGACAATGTCCCGTGCGACCTGCTCGATCAGGATCTCCCAGTCCGGCGGCGGGATGGGCGTTTTCTCGCTGGGTTCCGGGTGCTGCGCGTAGACGGCCTCGAACATCAGCAGTGCCTTGCGCAGGTTGCGGCCGGACTCGCGCGCGATCCGCTCGTTCAGGGCCGGTATGACATTCCAATTCTCCTTTTTGCCGGCTTTGGCGAGGGCGTCGCAGATTTCCGGCTCGGTGGGCGCGGCGACGCGCACGAGCAGCGTACGGGAGCGGATGGGCGCGATGATGCCGGCTGTGCTGTTGGCCACGAGTATCAGGCGCACGTTGGCGCTGTATTTCTCCATCGTGCGTCGCAGGGCGGCTTGGGCATCGCGGCTGAGTCCGTCGGCCTCGTTGATGACGACGACCTTGAAGCGCTGTTTGGCCGAGAGGTCGACCTGTTGTGTCTGCGCGACTTCCTTGAGGAGTTCTTGGATGACGACCCGGTCGTAGGTGCCGACGTCGCTGGGCGTGATTTCGAGGTGGTACACCGACGAGACGATGTTGAATTCGAGCTTGCGGCTCGACGAGGTCGAGAACATGCGTGCGTCGATCTTGATCTTTTCGACGCCGCTGCCATACAGGGCGCGGAGCGTCGCGAGGATGCGGGTCTTTTTGCCGGCCCCCGAGGGACCGTAGAAGAGTAGATGAGGGAAATCGGCGGAGGATGCCTGGTCAGAGGGAGATGCGTTAGTCTTCTTGAGCCCTATTGATTGCTAGACTGTAGGGGCAGGGCTTTTTACCAGGGATGCGAGCCGGGCTGACAGATCTGTATGGTATGTGAGGGCATCGAGCGATCGAGGCCGTAGCTTGTCGACGAGCAGCGCCATGATGGACGGTGTTGCTTTGTTGATGCTGCTGAGGTGAAATCTGGTACTCCGTAGATTGCTGGTGGTTGAATTTGAAGACGCGTCGAAGCGCGTAAAGTGGAATGACGTAGTGCTTCGATTGGCTACAACTACTACTAGTACAACTGTACAGCCTCGTGAGCCCCCTACACTCTACCACATATTTCCTGGCCACGGAGACATGCTGATTGAGTTCATGATCGTCTATATACTCTTACTCTTCTATAATATGTACATATGGCCTCCTCTTCCGATCTGTGGACCAGCCCGCATATTTCCTGCCATCCTGTAGCTGCCATGCATCTCCGCTTGTAACCGAGCAATGGCCAACGTCGTCTTCACTGGTGAGGTTGTCCGGTACTACTCCCCACTTGACCGGCTTCATCGCCGCATCGCTATCCCAGTCCGGTGGGTGACATGCGGCCGAAATCGCAGCGCTGCAACTGCCAGCCAGCGGCATACTCGGTTCATAATGCAGGCCAAATCCGAGTAAGAACGTGACAATGATGATTGCACATCCAGCCGCAATCCCTAGAACCATTGCAAGCGGTGAAAACCCACATGACGCAACAGCCACTGGACTGAGGAGCGTCCCGTCAAGATTGTACTCCGCGACGACGACCAGGAAGATCGCCTGCGAGATCAGCCAGTGCAGGAGACCAGACAGAATCATCAATGGCATGGCAACCTTGTAAGGCAGTTGCAAGAAATGCGTGCTCCGTTGGGCTCCTTTCGGCTTGGAGACACGTAACGTTTTCCTTTCACTGGCAAAATCGCTCCATTCCGATGCCACCCACATGCTGGTGAGAAGGCCATTGAGGTTGAGGTACAGGAAGGAGAAGATTGTCTGAGGCAAATTTGCAAGCAGAACCGATGAAATAACTTGAGCCGCAGCCCCTCCTGTGGAGCCAACCCGCCAGCCGGTGATGATGGAGGCGGGTTTGACCTTGCCAAACCCGAGGTCCTGAATGGTGAAGCCAGCCGTTGTTATCGCGCTCACGGCAATGGAGAGCAGAACGCTGACAACGATCAAGCTGAGCGAAATGAACCCGATTGTCAAGAACCAGCGAGTACGGCTGGCCGATTTGGACCACCGCAGCGCTCGTAGACGTGCGACCCTCGGCTCTGTAACTCGTGCATTCTTTGCGCTCCAATGCGTGTTGCGTCGAGAAAGTCCCACAACATCCTCTTTTGTGAACAAGCACATGCCTTTAGTCGTGGAGTCCGGCTCATTCAAAAATGATTGCACTGCATCGCCCACAGTAATCAGTGGGGCATCGCGCAGACGGAACGCAACCCAGAGCATGCCTATCAGCTTGAAAAGATTGGCAACAAACACGATGGCCACGATTGGGATGTTGCCATTATAGCTGCAGGTTTCCGGAACTCGCTCACTGAGGCAGTATTGAATATCGTCGCCATAGGGCTTCCACTCGTCCGCGATGGCGGCCACCTTGGAAACGTACTTCTCGCACGGAAGGGTATGTCCGTCTGCTCCAGTAGGGATTTGTATTTTGCTGCCGATGTCCGGGTCACACACACAGAGCCTAAGGCTTGCATCAGTACACACAACAACTCGACCAAAACGGGCAATGTCTCACCACTGGTATGGGTCATAGTTTGTATAAAACCAGGGTTCGACGTGGAGCACGTTCACTCGAACTGTGTCGTTTCGAGCGACCAGTAGAAGATTCCGCCTGTTTGTGAGAAAATCCGTCGCATATGCATGGATACAGTCAAACTTTTCCATCCGCTCGTATGCGTCGGAAGTCCTAAGTTTGGACTGGATGTGGCTCGGGTCGACGATGTCTAGCTGACTGATGAAAAGCGATACGTCCTCTGTCGTGTTATAGGACGAACCATCTACGAAGTCTTGCGTCACGGTATAGATGGCGTAATCATTGGTCGATAGAGACTTGTAGAAAGCCGAATTGTACCTCAGAAAGTGTCAGGAGGACGGGCTTGAAGCAAGGAATTGGTCACTCACATGAGGTGCAAAGGGACTGACGAAAGGCCGAACATCCACCACATGACCGATTTGTAGATGGGAACTCGGGAAAGGTTGCGAGTGCTGGGTACTCCGATATCGAGCCACTTCCCCTTGGCATGGGCCGCGTCGACATCCTGTCTCGTAGGGGCACACAAGCATTGCATGCAATAGTTTGAGCCTCCAAGGAGGAGAGTACTGAGTGCGTTGATTGCAAGATGGACCCATAGATCCATACTCTGGACTTTGCTACAACTCCCAATGAAGAGCTCAACAAGTCCCGAGCTTGCTTTATGAGTAGCCAACCATACAAGAACGACAAGATTGATCAGTAATGATATGCCCGCAAAGACGGCAGCAGAGAGAGCGCCTGTTTTCCAGCCGTAGAGTCGAGAATGGCCTCTGAAGACTGGCCATTTCCATCGCCGGCTAGATGCTGTGTCATAGCGTATTGGATCAGTCGAAGGGTCGAGGAGGGGTGTTTGGTCTTTGATTGTAGCCGAGAAATCAGATTTGAAGCTTCTTGTCTTGTTGTCCAGCGATGATAGCTCAACGTCGAAACCGGAGTTAAAAGCTTTGTCATTGGAACTAACCGGCTGATATATGTCTCGCGGCTTGAGGATGTCCATAGTTGTTTAGCCTCCCGACAAAGCGAGACACCTTCCGGAGAATGGCTGCAAGGGTTGCCGGAAATGTCAGAGGCCAGCTTTCAACATCCCACAGCCGGCATTCGAACAATAGCAAAAGCCCCGACTGGAGCTGGGCGTGCTGAACGCCGCAATGCAAGCTGTAGTGCAAACAATCGTTCGGAAATGCGGCAATCGGTCTGCAACAGTGCAAGTGACCACAGTCATACAAGGTCTGCAAAGCTTTATGAGATCCTCGACTACGCATCAGCCTTGTTTACATGAAAACGAAGAACGCGGTGGTGGCAGATTCTTGGAGTCTCCGCCATGCTGGATACGCAGCTTGCTTTGCGGCCGGTGTCTGTGAAAGAGTGCGATCACCATACACGGGTCCAAGCCTTGCCAGCAAAACCTGACACATCGGTTTGCCCGGCACTAAGGCCTGATTTTCCGGCATATTGATTGTGCCTGGGCGATCTGTATGGAAACGGGTAAGCTTCAGGTAGTTGCGGTTTCAACACCTCGCCAGCTTCAGTGCTTAATCTCCACTTGGAGCAGCGTGGAGCAGGCATAACCTGGAGGCGTGGGGGCGAAATCTCTGACAAGACAGGTGAATGGCATCAGAGACGATGAGTAACAAAGCAATGCAGGCACCCAGCAGGTAAGCAAATGCTTCTTTACTCATTTGATGCTCTTTGTGAAGTAACTTACCTTTTGAGCTTTGGAAGGATGGATTGTTGGACAGAGGCCATACGCGAGCTGCCGATGTCACTTCGCTTCGCCGGGATTGTGGTCACCTGACCTTTGATGAGGGTTGATGTGATTACCAAAGCGCCAAGGCATGTAAAGACATGCCTTCGGAGTACTCCTGTTGTTATGGCTTGGTAACCCACTCGACGCCCTCTATAAACTATATAGCCTAACGTCCCCCTCGACGCATTTCAATCTAATAAGTTCCCCCGTTTAATCATATCTAATAGCAACGACTAGGATAGCTCTTTACCTTAGACTAAGGCTCTTACGCCCTTAAGTCTCTCTTAAAAGAGAAGAACTTAATCCTAACAATTTAGAGAGCCTTATAAGCTTTATAGCTCTTTTATATAATAGATACTTAAACTTCTTAATAACTACTTAATAAATATAATTATAATACTATAGCTAATATAAAGCTTTATCTTTTATAGAAAGATAAGATTTTTCGTCTCTTTTAGAAGTGTCGCTTTATATACTTCTCTAAATAATAATAAAGTATTTATAAGAATATTACGAAGCTCGTTTCGAGAGTAAAAGATATACGAATCTTTCTCGTTAATAAAGATTAAAGACTATTATAAGAAAATTAATAACTATATTATTAATAATATCTCTATAAAGTTAAGATAAAAACTTTTCTTTATACTTTAGAGTTCTTAATATTATCTTTAAAGTAATAGTATAAACTTATATTTTATATTAAAGATAATTAAGAGTTATATTAAACTAAACTAATAAACTTTTCTTATCTTTTAAGTATTTATATAACTTAAAGAAAAATATCTTTATATATAACTCTTAGAATACTCTCGAGAAGTTATTAAGAAGAGAATATAGTTAAACTAAATAAATAAAGAAATAATATAACTATTTAAAAGATATATCTAAGTAATATAAAGCGAAATTTAAAGTAAACCTTAATTAATAAGTATCCTTACTAAATAAGGTTAAATAACTTTATAGTATAAAAGTATTATATTTAAAGTTATTTTTATTTATTATAATTTATATCTACTCTTTTTATATTTTATATTAATATTTAAATACTTACTTTTAATTAAGAAAACTTTTAATTTTAACTTAATCTTACTTATTTATTTATAACTAAGTAATTTATATTAAAGAGATATCTTATAAATATATTAATCTCTTTATAGATTAAGACTATATAAACTTTATTAATTTTATTAATCTATATTAATATTGAATTAAGAAGCTTCTTACTTATATAATATATATAATCTAGAAAGTTAATATTACTCTTTTATTAAAGAAATATTAATAATTTACGATTAATATTAAATAAGACCTTAATATTTAAGCTTACTAATATATAAGTATCTTAGAGATTAAGACTATTCTTAGCTAGCTTTAAATTACTTTAAAGTATACTTTAGCTTTTATTTATTATACTTTAATTATTACTTCTTTAGTCTTAATATTAATTAATAACTTTTTATTAAAGTAAATTAAAGTAACTTACTATAATAAATGGCTTAACTTTTACTTTCTTTATTCGCTTAATATTCTTTAATATCGAAATAATAATTATTAATTAATTTAGTACTCTTTAATAATATTTATAATTATTTAGTATTAAAGAATTAATCGCTTAATTTAAATTTCGAGTTTAAAAAGACTCTATAATATTAATTATTAATATTCGCGAAGTTAGTAAATATATAAAGAAAAATAAAAAAGATTTAAAGATAAAACTAAGCGAAGAAGAGAAGATATTATATAAATTAAGAGAAGATATAGTATAAAGAAAGAAAGAAGAGAATAAATAAGAAGAAGAGATTCTTTTATATATTCTTTATAAAGATTTTAAATAAGCTTTAATATTAATTAAAGTATATAATAATAAAATAAGAACTTTAAGTCTTTATATAAATTTACTTAATATTATAATAAAATAATATATAAAGAGAAGTAAAATTTATATTAAACTCTTTTAAAAATATATAAAAAAAGTAAGTAAAGTATTTAATTTATATTCTTTAAGTATATATACTTTATAACTAAGGGCTTTAAATAAACCTATAAAGTATAAAGTAAGCGTTAAATTAAAATATAAAAGCTAGTATTATTCTCTAGAACTATTAGAACTACTAAATATACTTAATAGATTAATTAAAATACTTTAAGGTATACTTAATAACTTATTTAATAAGGATATTAAGGCTAAATAAGGAAGGATATAATTACTAAAGCGATAAGGTATATAAAGATATACCTCCGGAGTACTCCTGTTGTTATAGCTTGGTAACCTACTCGACGCCCTCTGTAAACTATATAGCCTGACGTCCCCCTCGACGCATTTTAATCTGATAAGTTCCCCCGTTTAATCACATTGAGATGACAGTCGCTATGGAACCTCACTCTCATGGTGAATGATGAAAACAAAGCAGGTACGAGATGTTTGGGGTGGTGAGGACGAGAAAGCGAGGGGCTGTAAAGGAATGAGATTCAGAAAGCGATCTCATGGCGTCGAAAGCGGCAGCAGCGTTCGACTCTACAACTCATGGTCAAAGCATCCGAACTTGACAGAGGAGAAAGGGCAATCTCATCGCAAGCAACAAACTTGAACCCCGAATCTCTTCTACGGCCATCTTCTATCTTACATCTTGGATCATGGCGCATGCAGCTTCGTGAAACATCATGGCTAACCCTCAACTGAATCGTCTTTAGACTGTATGCTCCCTTCGATATCTGCGTCTGTTCCTTGGAGGTATTGTCCATTGCCTGCGACTGATGGAAAGGTTGAGCTCCTGGATGAGTCTCTCATCCGCAGGCTGCATCCCCGGCGCTTCTGGTGTTCCTATGGCTGCTCTAGCTGCTGCTTTGCTTGCTTCCGTTTCCATTATTTCCTGCATCACCTTCGGAGAATTCCGTATTGCTAGTCGTGTCGGTACCATGTAGGTTTCCTTGATATCGATCATTCCTCTGCACCATATCTTGTAGTTGGCAAGGAGCGACATGACAGCGTCGTAGAGCTCGTTGATTCGATCTTCGGTGGCACGGTCGACATCTTCGACGGCAAGAAGTTCGAGGAAAGGATGGTACACATAGGCATCAAATAGGTGCGCCAGCTCTTCGAGGAGTTTCTGCTCTGTCCGGCATGGAAGTGCAGTGTACCTATAAGTAGTCAGTGCTGTATTGACCTATGTGGAATCCCGAACTCTACTCACTCAACAATCAGTCGGGCCATTTGCCGGTAGTTGGACCAGAGATCCTGCTCAGAAGGGATCACCACGAATGGTGCGAGGCCTTTGAGAAAAGAGATGTTGTTGACTTCATCTTTGACATTCAAATTCGCCCTCCGGAGCAGCTTCATTAATGGGTCGCTTTGGCGCAAGATCTCTTCCTTATCCAGTCTCGGAGGGTGATCCAACGTCCGGGAACACGAGTGTGATAGCAGAAAGCTGAGATCCTCAATCACCCTTGCCAGATCACTGAACCCGTTCTTGCAGACATCTGGCAAGTTTGTGTCTCGAACTCGCTCGAGGAACTCGGCTAGATTGGGCCCCTCGGGAGGCTCAACAAACGAAGGTTGTGAACGGAGAGGTGTAGTGTAGGCTGTCGACCCTGATTCCCTGGAGAGTCGAGTATCATCATGATCAGTAACATTCGAACATGGCGACGAGAAATTCTCGTCGGTGACCCGTAGCTCATGGCTGGACTCAAACTTGATTTCAGGATATCGGGCATACAGTGAAAAGAGTGTAGATTCTGAGAGGTCAATGGACTCAGGCATGTTGAAGAACTTGTTGAATGGAGTTCATTGTGATGGTTGTTTCAAGCGACGATGTCGTGGTGTTGCGGTGTTGAAGCGGACAGAAAGCAAGAGCGACTCATTGCGCAACAAAGGCAGTAGCAGACACTTCACCAATTGCCGCGGCGATGTGAAGCAGGAGTGTACACTGGACGTTCAAAGGAGAAGGTTAAACAGGGAAGAAGGTCTTGACAAGGGACAGCTACTGATTGTTTGTTCATTTTTCAAGATTCGGTGGATGAATTTACCAAATACATTCCGGTGCAGACCATGAGAATTGACCTGCCATTGGGATAGAATTCGGCCTTGCAGACTGCCATCGAAATCAGCGGCATAACGCCAATGAAGCTGATGAGCAGGAAGCACTTGCTCTTCGCGCACTGACTAATTAGCACATCACTGAGACAGATGTGACAACTTAAAGTAGGGCGATGGTAGACTGGAGGGTTCATTATGCAGCCGGTTGTACGGTGCCTTTGCGAGAGTACGTGGCTAGATCCCACGGAAGGACCACCCCTGATGCTGCGCTTCATCGACTGCTGAACTGTAAGCCGTCGCGGAAGTAAATGCTCCTGGAATTGAATGCCTGGTTGTGACCGGCTCAGTGCAGTCATCCTCTTCGATTGATCCCTGGTGATGAGGTGCAGAGTTTACTTGACTTGGCTTATTTCCTGCTTTCTCCGACTCCGGCGTTAGATCTGCTTGATCTTTGACCCATTCATCCTCGAGAGGAACCGAATCCCTGGATTCGGCCCTAGCGTCTTCTTTACTAGGCTCATATTTCCAATTTGCCGGAGGCTTCAGGTCGTCGTCGTCTCCAGGCAGCTGGGTGTCGACAATGTTGTTACCAATTCGTTGAAGCCAACGGCCAATGATTGCCTGCACCCACTGATAGAACAACCATGCTGCAGAAAAGACGCCCATTACTATCACGATCCAGCTGATATTCACAGCACGGTTGCGTCCCGTCGGAGCTCTTCCAGAAACTCTGCTAGAGACAAAGCCGGTATTGCGTAGGTTCCACCATTGAAACGGGTTGAGTATCATGGTTCTCAAAAAACTCAAGACGCCCATGGAAACCAAGCCTTTCGTGAAATGTAGAAGCCAGCCAGACATTGTGTCTTCGGACTCATTGACTGTAACCTCTTGCCACAATTCTTCATGACCGAGAAGGGTTTCGTAAGGGTCGGTGTAGAAGTTCAGGATCGGATCGGCAATAAATCCAAGGGAAAACATGATGAACACCATAACAAGCAGGGTCAGGATGCCGGAAGAAACTCTGCTTCCCAGATATCTTTGAATCGTCAGACGCTTGAAGTTGAATTGGTGACCGCACTCGTGGCATTTCCACAGCGAATTTGGGCGGTTGACCTCGGTTCTGGATCGTCGCAGGCAGAGCTCGTGAATGTATCTCATGCCGCCCTTGCAACGACATGGTTTGATGAGTCGGCCGTATTCGTCGTCGTTCTTGTATTCGATGAGGGGGCGCTGCAAGCGAGCAGGGACACCAGAAGGATAGAGGGTGACGGTGGGATAGACATCTTCGAGGCACAGACGACAGGTTCTCGGCGGATACGTCCAGGTCGGGGCTGAAGAGTCAGTACTCTCTTTGGCCGTGTCTTCAGGGGGGCTCTGCATAGGTTCCATGATGTGAGAGAGGTGGTGTCTAGTGTTAGCTAATTTCTGAGATGCCACAAGATCTCCCGACCTGAAATATGGACATGGTCAAAGAAATATTGTCAAAGGCAGTGCACAGGAAACAAAGAACATAAAGTCTAGGAGCACTTGACGAGAGTAAGGCGGCACATTATATTCATATCCTCCTCACAATGGTGAACGCCGAGAAGTGGCAGCTCGGCGTCATCCAGGGAGAGAGAGAGAGGGATGATAGTGGGAAAAGCTGTCGAGCGAGAATAGGTGTCGTTTTCGAAGGCTTGTCCGGCGAGCCGGTGCCCGTGGTCAATGCCACCTGTGGCAGGTCTGCCGAATCTACAAACGCGACTGCATTGCGTGGAGAGTCTGCCTACATGCATCGACCTGGACGTACCATTTTGCATACTCAAGCTCTTACCTCAACTTCTTCTAGATCTCCCCGAACCGTCGCATATACAGAGCTGCCTCTTCTTGCAGATTCTTGTATCATCAATACTTCGCCAACATGGCGGACAGATACTCGTTCTCCCTTACAACTTTCTCGCCTAGGTATGTCGCTACCACTCATTGCGCCAGACTCTATGTGCTAACAACCTGTCAGCGGCAAGCTCGTTCAGATAGGTACATTGGTCTTGTCGTTACCTGCGTTGCTTGAAGCTCACATGTTTCACAGAATATGCCCTTAACGCAGTCAATCAAGGTGTGACATCGTTAGGCATAAAAGGTATATATTCTGCAGTCACTTATGACACCACTTGCTGACGAATGGACCAGCAACGAACGGCATTGTCCTCGCAACAGAAAAGAAGTCCTCATCTCCCCTCATCGATGCTCCTTCACTCTCGAAAATCTCCCTGATAACACCCAACATCGGCATGGTCTACAGCGGCATGGGTCCCGATTACAGAGTCCTGGTCGACAAAGCCCGTAAGGTATCGCATACCAACTACAAGCGCATCTATAATGAATATCCGCCCACGCGGATATTGGTCCAGGACGTTGCGCGGGTGATGCAGGAAGCGACCCAGTCAGGCGGTGTACGACCATACGGTGTGAGCTTGCTAATAGCTGGATGGGACGACGGCATCGAACCGGAGACCACAGAGGCCAAGGAGGGCGAGACAGAAGCAGAGGCGAAGCTGGCAAGCAGAAAAACTGGCGGAATACTCAAGGGCGGACCCAGTCTGTATCAAGTCGATCCCAGCGGAAGTTATTTCCCCTGGAAAGCAACGGCCATCGGTAAGAGTTCAACGAGTGCAAAGACGTTCTTGGAGAAGAGATACAATGATTCTCTGGAGCTTGAGGTAGGAGATTCAGAACCGGGCATTCAGTGCTTGAACTGACATACTCTTCAGGACGCTATCCACATTGCCTTATTGACGCTGAAGGAAACGATTGAAGGAGAAATGAACGGAGACACAGTCGAGATTGGTATCGTTGGCGAGCCAGCGAACCATCTACTCGGCTTTGAAGGTGTTGAGGGGGCAGTCGGTCCTCGATTCCGCAAACTCACGAAAGACGAGATCGAGGATTACCTAACGAATCTGTGATCGGACCAGCTGCGGTGTCTTGGGTCCTCAAGATTGTAATCTAGAAGAGGAAAGCATGTGCTTTCTATCTGCATGGCTATGGCGCACAAGGGCAGGTGGTCAATCGGGCACGCATCAAGATCGTGCGGATGGTCCAAGAAAACATCAATCGAACAATGCTAGCCTGTGCTCACTGCAATGGAAGGCTTCCTGGCTTCAGACGTTGTTCTTAGATTCACTACCTGGTATCAATGTCTTCGGCCAGGTCTGCCTTCTTCGCCATTCTTCTGGTTCCTTTCCGTGCGCGCATGTCCCTTCACCGCTACTACTACGTACTTCTCAAAATGGATTTTGCACGCCAAACTTGCCAATGCCTTGCATTCTCTTGGTATTGATTACGAAATCGGACACAAGAGTTGGGCACATTGGCACTCGGAAGCCAAGAGGCTCAAGTGTTTCAAGTTTTCCGTGATACCCGATTATTGTGCAAACGATCGAAGCGAGCTCGCAATAATAATAACGGCCGTGCTTTAGACACGTAATAGATGCAAGACATGACAGTACAAGCGAGATGAGACGTGGTTCTGGTTCAAGTTCATATCACCGCGCCTGTTCTGGGATGTACCATGTCAGGTATTTATTGACGATTTCGGCAAAGGCTAAGTAAGGTACGGTGTCACATTGTGTGTGGTCGGGCATTGAGAAAACGGAGAGGGAAAGAAGAAGAAAGACAGGTAAGGTGGTAAGAACCGGATTCTCGATGCGCTGTATTAGATTGGGTGCCTCCTACTATGCGAGGTGGTTGAAGCCGATATCTGCAGATGATCGAATACACCAGGCCTCGAGACCTGTCATTCGCAATTCCCAAATCTGCATAGATGCTTTCGTTGTTCAGGCCCTTGCCTGTGCCCGAGGCTGTCTCTCCAGCCTATTTCCACGGTGTAGAAAGCGCTCGCGTCGTGAGAATACATAGTCGTCATCCCCGGAGTCTTGGGGAAGGAAATAGCAACCAAAACTTAGCATAAAGCTGAGGACGCAAAAAGCGCTTCAAGACCGGAGACCAATATAAAAGCCCGAAAAATTTGTGATCATTCCTTCGTAAAGCCAAACATAAAAAGTCAAACACATTAATATATTCACTTCCGCACCGCAGAAAGTAAACATTTCTCCCACCAGTCCCGTAACATCAGGACGGTAGCCCGGCCATCGTCCCGTTTCTCCGTCCCATCGGGGTTGCCCATGACGATCGCAAACAGCCAGAAAACAGCAACGACCCAGGCGGCTATTGCGTTTCCCAGGCTGATGATCGGAGAGACGAGGTTGATCAGGACCAGACACGCGGGGCTGAACTCGAATGTGTGGGCGTGATCCAACGATTTGGCATAGATCATTTGTAAGTGGTTGCGAAATAAAGGTCCGACCATTCGGACGAGGGTGATGGTTGGTGAACATTCGCGCCGACACAGTTGGAGCGGGAGCAGTAGGATGATGGTAAAGAGGGCGAAGATGGAATATAGGGCGCTGAAGATGCAGTGGAAAGGGTCGAGGAAAGATAGCCAGATCTGTCAGGCACAATTTGTTAGTTATGTGGTTTAGTTTCGAAATGCAGGGCGGGAGAGAACCGTACCAGGATCCAGAAAGCGTGGTCATTCTCCTTCTCCTCATCGGCGGCTTCGGGCTGGAGATACCGGAACACGGTCGAGTTGTCCTCTACCAACTCCGACCGAGTATGACTGCCTCTATGCAGGTTTGCTCCGTTTTGTGATGGCTGGGATGAATGTCTGACTGGCTCTTTCCATGTACCTCGCTCTACCTGCGGACTGTATTGGTACTGTTTGTTGTGTAGGTATCGCTCGTTTTCTGAGGCAGTTGAGGAACCGGACTCGTCGCTGGACACCGAGCCTCCGACCCGTCTGGGTTCGGTTCTATGAGGGCTAATCGGGCTTCGAGGGTTCGGATTGATATAGGCGGCTTGAGGATGAAGTAGGGTGGGCGAGTGGTGGTGGTTGTGACTGAGGGGCCGAACACTGCTACGATTGTCGTAATATGCCGCAGAATGGCTCATAGGCGGCGAGACAGGGTTTGATGAGGCCATCAAGGCCGTGAGGGACAGACCAAGGAGTTGTGGTCGATGATCGAGGTGTAGCTTGTGCTCATAACCGGGGCGGCAGGGGACTGTAATCCGAAGTAGCAACGACAACACCAGCCGGAGAAGCTGTGGAAGGAGGAAGTCGAGGTGACATGGGGAGCAAACAATGATATAGCAACATGATTATAAGAGAGAAAATGACCACAGCAAGTACCAGGAGCACGACAGAGTCTTGACTTCTTGTCTCTGGCATGGAATCCCTCCACATTCGCGCAACAGCGCCGCTTGGTATCTTGGCTTCCTCTCGGCATCGCTTGGCCTTTTCTGCAAATGCCATCCGCCGGAATAATGCATAATATCCAGGCAGACTTTTCTTACCTTTGGTTGCGAGACCGTTGATGTGTGGAAGGCGGACGCTCGCAATGAGTGCGATGTTGTTTCGTTGTCCAAGTCTATTTGGTAGACCTGGGAGCGTTCGTCTGTCCGAGCCCGGATGTGAAAGGAAGTGATCCTAATGCCCAGATCGGCACAGGAATTGGACGTCTCTTGGCAAAGGAGAACGGGCCTGGGGGATTTGGCCGATAGGGAGGACGGGTACGTAACGTGGTAGCATGGCCAACGAATTAAATCATGCCTTGTTCCGGCCATGGGTGCTTTTGCGCCCGAAGAGGGGCATCCATGGGCTTGACGGGGGTCTAAATCTGCTGACTGTACGGATGTACTCCGTGGAAGCCTAACAAGAGCCTTGTTCTCCAGCCCAAGAGCACTTTTACCAGCCTGATCTGTGGGCCACAAATTCTTCGTACACGTAACCTGAGAACTGCCAACAGCCTTGTCCGTGGCATTTCGCCTTGGCTCAATATATTGGCACCATCAGCACTGACTCGTGCCCAGATTCATTTTCCGAAGCGAGTGCCAAGTAAATGACTTGATCGGTCCGCCATCACATGTACACAGTGCACTCTTCATGATTCAACTGCACTTGCCTGTGCTGATGCAGCACTGCGGCTTTTCTTCGGTGGCAAGTCATGTCGTGGCCAATCTGACCTCCTAGACCAACGAAACAGTCAAAATGTTTCTTATGAAATCACCTCACGGAGCCAGCAAAAGCGAAGGTAGACATGGTTTTGTTGTGGTGAGGATGCGATAACGCGTCGAGCCATCCACGACTTCCGTTTCCAGCCTTCAGGTGATTGAGTCGCTGTACGAAGACCGAAAGAGTCCTTTCAGGAGTCTCAAGTAGGTGGTCGAGCTTGCACACTGCGCACCAGCAAAGTCTCCATTACCAGCCAGTAATTTTTGGATCAGCTCGAGCCTGGGATGGTCCTGGCTAAGATATGCACACCTCAAACCCAGAAGCTAGAATCACATTACGCTCGAATGTGGTATCTCCAAGAAGAAATGTCCACCGAGAGAGCGTGTCAGTACATCGGACATTGCTACCGTGGGTACGGCACAAGCTTGATTTGCTACTGCACCCGGTTTCGGACACAAGGACAAATCATCGGGGAAGACAAAAGCCAATCGAAACATCTGAAGTACGATGTTCCTGCTGCTGCTGGGAAACAGCGTTTCAGAAGACGCTGTAGTACCACATGGCTGGAATGGACCATGATGCGGTGCATTCGGAGCTTCGTGATAGGATACGAATGCATTTACCCTGTTGAGTCTTTGTGTATGTGTAACATATGCTTCGAAAACCCGGATTGCGCTAGTCCGGCTGCAGTCGTCCGCGATCTCGCCTCCAAATTTCTCAAGGCGTGTGGAACGCACAGTCAATGCTTCTGTAGGTAGGAAATGTCATACATTGAGCAGGCAGGATGAGAATTGACGGGAGTAATCCCGCAAGCGTATAGAATCTTGGTCAGTACCTCAGGGATTCATTCAGAGATAATCCTGCTTGCATATACGATGACAGTGACAATATTAGCTCAGCTATACCCCGTACGCTGGCTCATGGCAACGGTATACTGTAGTAGGATCCGTTTTTGACGCTTTTGTGCTACCATGTCAGGATGGAGTCATGATGACGGCTTGCTGCTTACGTAGTGCACTCCGCGTGGGCGGTACAGGGGTTGACTTTGTGTCATCTGTTTCTGTCGAGGTGCGACCTGCCATTCCATTTGTATTGCCCAACGGCGATCGTCGAGCAGAGACCAATACTCAGAGAGAGGTGCGCTGATCGGCTGTGGTGGAATACGAGTAACTGCCGTTACCACAAGGACCTGGATCGGCTCATAATCGCATCGTTTTGATATTGCTCAGATATACTCCGTATCGTCGCTTCGTGGGCGCTAAGAGACGATCTCCCTCCATCCTGAGCAAACCAGCGGTCAAGCAAGTGACGGGCAGTCGCGAATGGCAGCTCTGACATTGGTGCCAGAGTCGGCAGCACCTACAAGTACTGCTCAGAATCTCAGATCTTCCTGCGACATGCCATCTCTGACACGTCGGAAAGGCTACCCATGTCACTATTATGAGCAAATGGTGGTGGCCTTCGGCATCCAAACGTCACAATATTTGAAAGAGGAGTGACTGGCTAGATTGACGTGGATCCCCAGTCACTACGAGCCTTGGCCGTTTAATACGGGAGGCACTGGGAGGTCAGCATGACGCCCCGCAGCAGCCACATTTTCCGGACACGCGAGGCCCAAAGACGCCCATAACTTTAGCGGAAACCACCATGTCTGGGTTTAGCCGGCGCCGCCCACCATCCCCAAACAACGCCTCCGTAACCGTACCGAAATAGCCACGGGATAGGGATCCCAAGCCTAAGATCGTGGCCTTTTTGTTCCTGGATTCACCTTTCGATCGAACAAATTATGTCAGAATACAAAGGTTATATTTCTGCATTCCCGCTCATTTTCTGTCCCCAGCTTGACACTCAAAATATATCGAGGTGCCGCGGTTGAGGCTGGCCGTTTCATCCTCTCGCTCATTCCGAGGGACGAAAGAGGGATGGTTGGCTAGGGGCTCAATTTCGTTCGGGTTGTTTTTGCGGGCGTGGCTTGCTCGGGTGGGAAGCCAGGTTCTCGAAACGAGTCAAGATTGGCAGTAGACTCGTGGAGGTAAAAATGAGCTAGGCTTGCTAGGCGAAAACTAGCCCTGGATGAGCTGTGGAGAAATACTATGGTTATGGTCAGGAGGGCGAGGGAACCGTGTGTGATTGACATGGAGGAGAAGGCCGGCAAGCGAAGCGACAGGAGAAGCTCCGAGCGAAAAGGTGGATCTACAGACGGTAGGGTGAGTGATGAAATGAAGAAGGGCCCCCCACGAGCCAACTGACAAGCATGCCAAACGCCAGCAGCACGGCGATGGCACGGCCCACTGTTCGTTCTGTTCGTCATGCGGTGGCTGTTCCAACAGGGAATCGACCGGGAGACCTGGACTAGGGGGCCCTGGTCTCCTTTTTGTTAGCCCCCTTTGGGGTCAGTCAGCCTCTGCAGGTGGGTTTGGGCCCTCGGTCGCATGAGAAGGTTGGCGATGACAGCGATCAGCATAAGATTTTCTGGAGGCCCTTTCCTCGGTGTGATACGAGGCGATGCGAGACTGACACTCTGGGTGAGTTATGTACCACAGGAAATTCCAGAACCCAAAGATGGATGCTTGAGGACCAGTTCTCACAGTATACGCCGTACTGTGGTAGGAGACTCATTAACAAATCCCCCTACGGCCATCACGCCGACACCCAGAAGCATGGTTGACAGCCAAGACATTGGTCTCCAGCCGGTAGAGGCTTGATTCTGTGTGAAATCTACTTGTAGGTTGGAACCCTTGATGCTCGAGGCGGCTGTCAATTGTCACCCTTGGAAATGTCCAATTAGGCGACATGTGTCCAGTAGCAAGGCCTGACATGGAGCCTGTGCAGAGCCTGTGCCAGGCCAAGGGGAGCTTGGAAGCCTTCTTTTGGAGCCGGGGTGTTTGCCCAAATGTCAATCAGAGGGACCACCCGGCCCACACAATTCAGGTGATCGAAAGCCCCCAGTTTTCTTCCCTCCTTCCGGGCTTTCCCAAGCTCCACCGCCTGCAAGCCTGGCCGCTTTCTGGCTGGCGGACCCCTTGAGGCTAATGGGCAGTTGCCGCCTTGCCCTTCCAGGCGACCTCGCCAGAGAAAAACAGAACCGTGCACCCGTGCTGGTGGCCCCTCACCCCCTCTGGCTTTTGCCTGCGCCTGTGGCCATCCACTTGAACGACGGCCGTCATCTTTGATCCCAGGCATGGCAGATCTGTAGCAGGCCAGGAAACCCTACCACGCTAGTGGTTGCGCTGCTTTGCGTCCCATCTCGTAGCCGTTCCCTCCTCACCATCTTCATTTCTCTCCATCCTCTTCCGTCACCCGCCTCCACGAGTGCAGCAAAGGGCTTCATACCCATTCCGCAATTTGGACGGCCATTTGTGTCGCTTGTAGTGCGGACCTTTCACCCTGTTCTCCTTGTAGTGACCCTTACTTTTATCCTTTACACCTCTGCCACTACCGTTGTTGTCGCCCTTGATCACCAGCCTGATTTCAGTTCTTTAGCAAGCGAGGCATACTTGGCTAAGCTCGCGGCTTTGGGCAAATCGCAAATCGAGCTGCGTTTACACTCGATAGACAACCAATCCTTCACTTGTTGTTTCTCGGGAAGAGGAGGTACATAGCTGGACACAATACCTTGCCGGCGCTCAATTCGCCGACGCAATTATAGCTGTTTTTCCATCGGGAAGCAGCTTTGACAGAGCAGCCTCAGTTGTCCGCGCAGTCAAAGTCCGCTGACGGTCTCAACTATGGCCCTCGTTACTCATCCATCGCCGCCAGGTGTATTGGGCCTGCAAGCCCCTCATCTTGGCCAGTACAATGGGGCGGCACCAGTTGATGCACACATGCAACGACAACGGCTACTGTCTCAACTAAATGAGTCGACGTGGCAGAGAATCGGTAAGCTAGTCCAGCTCTTCTCGCCATGGAACATCTGACTGACCTTTCTTAGGCTCCTTGAATGAATTGCTTGGAGACCATGAAGGAGCGCTATTCGCGTACGAGCAAGCTTTGCGGCACAACCAATGGTCACCTCAGACTCTCAACGCCATCTCATGCATTCTTCGTACGAAGGAGAAGTACCCAGAAGCTATGGAGTATCTCAAGAACATCCTGAAGGTAGAGCCCGCGAATGGCGAGGCGTGGGGTAATCTTGGTAAGGCTCTTGGCTTCCCTTCTTCAACAGCTTCTTACCATGAACAGGCCATTGTTACCTGATGATGGACAATTTACAAGAAGCCTACACGGCATATCAGCAAGCTCTCTACTACCTCCCCGATCCAAAGGTATGTTGTCCTGATTTGTTTGTCCCGCCTGGCTTGAAGCTAATGCCAGCCAGGAACCCAAACTGTGGTACGGCATTGGCATCCTCTACGACCGATACGGCTCTCTTGAGCACGCAGAGGAGGCATTCTCTCAGGTCATGCGGATGCAGCCAGACTTCGAAAAAGCCAACGAAATTTATTTCAGACTTGGAATAATTTACAAACAGCAACAGAAATTTCAACAGAGTCTTGAGGTGGGTAGATTTCTTGTTCCGCGTCGATGTCACTAACGGCGCCGCAGTGTTTCAAATACATTGTCAATGATCCGCCACGGCCCCTTAATGAGGAGGATATTTGGTTCCAAATAGGCCATGTTTATGAGCAGCAGAAAGATGTATGCCTGGATTTCCACTTCCATTGCCGTTTCACCCCATCTAACATCGCTACAGTTCGAAGCTGCCAAGGCTGCTTATCGACGAGTGCTTGAAAGAGACCCCAAACACGCCAAAGTGTTACAACAGCTCGGCTGGCTGCATCACCAACAGAGCAACAGTTATGCTAGCCAAGACCAGGCAATTGAGTATCTCGAGCAATCAGTTAGCTCCGGTTTGTACAACAATACCCATGTCCGAAATTTGTCCGCTAATTTGCCTCCCAGACAACCAAGATGCCCAAAGTTGGTACCTGCTTGGGCGTTGCTACATGGCGCAGCAGAAGTTCCCCAAGGCATACGAAGCCTATCAGCAAGCTGTGTACCGAGATGGCCGCAACCCTACCTTCTGGTGCTCCATCGGCGTCTTGTACTACCAAATCAACCAGTACCGTGACGCACTTGATGCATACTCCCGTGCGATTCGCTTGAACCCGTACATCTCGGAAGTGTGGTACGACTTGGGCACTCTGGTAAGTCCGACGCCACATTCCCATCTCAACCAACAGCCCTGACAGCCATTCTAGTATGAATCGTGCAACAATCAAACTTCCGACGCCCTTGATGCCTATGCACGCGCTGCAGAGCTTGACCCCACCAACACTCACATCAAGGCCCGTCTCGCCCTGCTCAGGAGCGGTCAACCTACCGGACCTAACCAGCAAAATGCTCCTGTCCCTCAAGATGTCCATCCACAAGCATACCAGAATGGCGTCGGTGTTCCACCGGGCCCTCAATGGGGTGGCCCTGCGGCTTCTAATCAGCAGTCACAACCACCACCTGTTGATCCTGCCAGAGTCCACGACTGGACCAGGGGCATCGCCGGCATTCAGCAGCCTCCTCAAGCCAATGGGTTTGAAGGTCGTGACAGCATGAGAGCTCCTCCTCCACGTGCTCAGAGCCCAAGGATTGAACCCCTACGCCCCTACGACTCGTCGCGTCAAACTCCATCCCGGAAGATTCAGTCACCATCGCCTAAAATGCAACCTGGAATGTATCCTCCCGGGCCTCAAACACTACCACAAATTTCGATGCAAGATCGAGGTCCCTCGTTCGGTGGTGTGCGTCCGTCACCTACCATGAACGGAGCTCCTCTGCCGCCTGCCAATGGTCCGGCATCAAACAACACTCTGCCCCCATACGGACGACCGTTCAGTCCGCCTAGCGAGCTGCGACCACTTCGAGATGAGCGTCCGCCATCTCCGGGAGGTGCTTTCCGACCCCCACCATTTCAGTCTGGACCATTCCCAAGCATCGCTAATGGCGTTTCCTCTGCTCCTCCACCTTTACCAGCCGCAGAAGGACCTGCAAGAGAGGAGCGACCGCCCTCTGCAATGAAGCGTACCCGCGAATGGGAAGCTGATCAGGGACCATCAAAGAAGATCGCAAATGATGAGACTCGTGCTCGCTTGGACGACCCAGTCCGGCGACACAGTCCTCCTGGACGTCTTCCTACACCCAACGACCATTTCCGACGTAGTTCCTCGGAGGTACGTCGCGAGAACGAGCGACGAGCTAATGAGAACTACCATCCGTCCGAGGCGGCTCATCATCCTTACAGTCTGGCACCTCAGCAGATACCTTCCATGCAATCGATTTTGGACGGCCCGAAAGAGGAACGTCCGGAGCATGTTGAGCAAGCTGCTCGCAAAGTAGAGGTTGATGAGGACTATGATAACAACAGCGAAGATGATAGGCGAGCCGGTACGGGGCCTATGAGTAGCCCTCAAGTTGCTCCTCCCCCGTCGGCTACCCCTAAGCAGGAGGCCGCAGCATGATGTTCAACGTTCGTTAGTGTCTTTCATCGGGCGGATGTATCTTGAAGCCGCGGAGGCACATTGTACAGCATATCGGGTTTGAGGTGGTCACTCTGGGGCAAAGCCCATTACTGCTTCACAGCTTGACTCTAAATCGGAGTTCACTACATTCTCAGCAGAAACGAAATGACGATTGCATTGTTAGAACGTGTACTATCGTTCCACGTGTAGCTTGATAATCTCCGAAGCATTCCCATGAACAAAGAGTAGTGTGGGATGTATGGCTATTCGAGCTCACTCACGGAGGAAGCTGTGCCTGGCTTTTGTCCTTTCAATTCTTTCCGAAAATACTGGCCGCAGCATACCATAGTGCTGTGGGTAAATCGTGTGTTGAACTCGCTTCAGGTAGTCGGGGGTGCAAAAAGCGTTGGTGATCCCATTGAGCAAGAGGCCATCCTGCCACATAGATTGTTCTCACTGCTGTTTGTCTTGGAATCGCAACCCCTTATTATGTAGCGCCAGATTACACTATGTACCCTGGATACCGTCGTATACAAGGAGCATTGCGTCTATACGACATCGATCGAAAAAGACCAGTCTGAGTTCGTCTTATCGTTGGTTGCAAGACTTGTGGCATGCGTGGACTACCTTACCATACCACAACATACACTACTCCTCGTGCACCAGGCTCCAAATCTCCAATACTACCTCACCCAGCACTCCACGGTTTGATCGAATATCGGGGGTCATTCTAGTGCCAATTATGAACACAGCAGGAGAAGGAGGAAATCTGAAGAAGCACGAGCCGAGAGCCAGTTACAAAATTAAGGTACTTGGCACAAGCGTACCCCCGGGACTCATTGCCTACCTAGGTAGCTATCGACTCATTATGTCGCGTCTACCTTCGTGAATATATGATGTAGAGATTCACTTGTAGAATAAGTCGGACTCTTATACCCGATAGAGCGTCGACTACTGTATCTAGCGACCGCCGCAGTGTTAAGAGGCAGTGTTTTCGGCGCGCCTGGAAAATGGCCTCGGAGCGTCCGCATAATCCAACAAGTGCACGTGACTAGATTGATATGGCAGCTAAGCCGAAACGCCATTCCCGTTGAGGAAGAGTCGTCAAAATGCCAAGCCTCGCACAGCGAAGGCAGTCACGGCCCAAAAAAGTTCGACCCTTCGACCCTTCGAAAGTTCGGAAACTTGAATCGACCACACTTCTCGACAACCACCAACGATTCAACAAGATGTCGCATCGAAAGTTCGAGGCTCCGCGACATGGCTCGCTGGCTTTCTTGCCAAGAAAGAGAGCAGCAAGACACCGAGGAAAGGTCAAGAGGTGAGCGATCCAGATTATCCCGACTTCGAGAGTCAAACCAAGCTGACGACAACAGCTTCCCCAAGGACGATGCGAAGAAGCCTGTTCACCTCACGGCTGCGATGGGATACAAAGCTGGAATGACCACGATTGTCCGCGACCTCGTAAGTCTCTTGGAAAGGCTGTACCTTCTCGACTTTTTCGACTTTTTTCTTCTTTTTTTCAACTACCGTCCCTCCCGATACAACTTCACGACGCTGACAATGACAAAAGGACCGGCCCGGGGCCAAGCATCATAAGAAAGAAGTCGTTGAGGCTGTCACCGTCATCGAGACTCCTCCAGTGAGTGAAATGCGCGGTCAGAAATGGTGCGGGCTAACTTTGGCTAGATGATCGTTGTCGGTCTTGTCGGTTACATCGAGACTCCTCGCGGCCTCCGATCCCTCACCACCGTCTGGGCAGAACATCTCAGCGACGAGCTGCGCCGAAGATTCTACAAGAACTGGTACCGATCGAAGAAGAAGGCTTTCACCAAGTACGCCAAGAAGCACTCGGACAACAAGGGTACTTCGGTCACTCGCGAACTGGAGCGCATCAAGAAATACTGCACTGTCGTCCGTGTCCTTGCCCACACACAAATTCGCTCAACACCTCTCAAGCAGAAGAAGGCGCACTTGATGGAGATCCAGATCAACGGTGGTAGCATTGCGGACAAGGTTGACTTCGGCCATGGTCTGTTTGAGAAGCCAGTTGAGATCGATACCGTTTTCGAGCAAGATGAGATGATTGATGCCATTGCCGTCACCAAGGGTCACGGTTTCGCGGGTGTCACCAGCAGATGGGGAACCAAGAAGCTGCCCAGAAAGACACACAAGGGTCTGAGAAAGGTTGCTTGTATCGGTGCATGGCATCCATCCCACGTCCAGTGGACTGTTGCCCGTGCTGGTCAGATGGGTTACCATCACCGTACTTCCGTCAACCACAAGGTCTACCGTATCGGCAAGGGCAAGGACGAGAAGAACGCTGCCACCGACTTCGATGTCGTCAACAAGCAGATCACACCGTAAGTCCTGCGCTTCTGCCATACTAGTCTGATTGCTAACGTCTTGATAGAATGGGTGGCTTCGTCCGCTACGGTGAGGTCAAGAACGACTTCGTCATGCTCAAGGGCGCCGTCCCAGGTGTCAAGAAGCGAGTCATCACTCTCCGAAAATCCATGTTCCCTCACACATCCCGCAAGGCTCTTGAGAAGGTCGAGCTCAAATGGATCGACACTTCTTCCAAGTTCGGTCACGGTGCTTACCAGACTCCTCAGGAGAAGAGACAATTCTTGGGTACGCTCAAGAAGGATCTTGTTGCTGCTTCGTAAAGTGTTGGGTTTGGCGAAGGACAGGTGGAGCTGGAACGATGATGTATTTGTGCCTGAACACAGGTTCGATGCTCCAGAATGATACCACGTGCCTTCCTGTTTGAGTGGAAGGCAACGGAGCAATGGCAAAAGTAGGAACGGTATCTTCCTCGAATGAAAACTGACTGCAATGACTCAACACTTGTTTTCCTTTCGTTGCTTCTTTTGTTAAGTCTACTGACCTATCCACCTCCTCCCTCCATCCTGCATCTATTTTTATTTCTTTCGTTGTACGCCAAGCTACCGCTGACAGTGATGGTGTTCCTCATGGCCCAATCTCACTTCACATCACATATGCAATATGCAGCCTGACTGCGGACTGCGCTGGCGCCTGCCGGATTCTCAGGCCAGTCCAGCTGAAGATTCTGACTTCGTCGAGGTCTTTCAGTAGCTACTTATGAGTGGTGCACTTCCCTTTGTTTCTCCTTAGAGGAATCTTCGGTCACCAGGAATTTCATCCCTAGCAATGTCTTCGCCAGAGTCGTCGACAACTCCTTTGCTGACCCGGGTACACCAAAGGTTGATCTCGTTGTTAGAGGTATCGAGGATGGGGCTACCTCAAAGGGCCTTCTCTTGGCGACTCGTTGCATCCGCCTTCCGAATCAAGTCCCTGCCGGTCATCAAGCTTGCATATTTCGAGCGATGTTCTTGCGACCGTTTCGACGGAGGGCAAGCCCACCTGAGCGTCCACATGCACAAGACCTACCTACACGGATCGAAGGGCGTGGCCATCTCATACGCCTGGGGTGAATTCGATCGGGAGGAACGACGTGTTGGTCATTTTCGCGACAGCCCCGACGATGCTGTCATTATGGAGCTTGGATCTGAATGGAGAGTCTCTAGCGTCCAGGAACGCCTTGCGCAGTTGACAAAACAACATGACGGCTGTTGGGTCGATCAGATCTGCATGCCCCGGAAGGAAGAGAAGATAAGGCAGGCTCTGGCCGCAATCCCAGCGATTTTCAGGACCTTGCCTGTCACCGTCCTCCTTCCTGGTTCCCTATGTGGCTGCCTGCGAAAAGCTTTCGATGAATACCAGGCCGCCAAGCTCAAAGCGGATGAACAGCAAGCTTCTGCAGACCAGCCTTCCGAAGCCAGCGCGCGACTCGACAGATGCATGAAACATTTAGATATTTGTCTCTTTGGGATGGGCTGTCTGAATTCAAATGGCGCTTCTTCATGGACAAAACGCCTGTGGACCTTACAAGAGTTCTTCTTCTCGAAGTCATGTTCCTTTCTCTTTGCCAATCAGGAAGTCATGCAATGCTACAAAATTGAAGACTCCATCAATATAGCAGTGAAGCCGGAGCAACTGAATGATTACTCTCGTCGATTGTATGAAGACCTTGTCAAACAGCGCAGTCACTCGAGTGACGACGTCGTGCGCGAATTCTTCCGGCACGAAAACAATTTAACTCGTGTGAGCCTGGAATTTCCGTTGGTAGTCAAGGCTACTGACTTTGACCTTCCGATCAGCCTAGCCTCACTGCTCCTGGGTGACCGCCAAGTTTGGGATCTCGCAGGCGGTCGACAGCGAGGCCCGCGAGAGGACCTGAAGCACGTTACCTTCACGCTAGAAGCAATCACGACCCAGCCTCGAACAGCTACACAGCCTAAAGATTACATTTTGTCCATGTTTCCTGCCGTGGACGGATACATTATACCCGGAAACTTGAACCATCTCTCACCAACAGAATTGCTAGAGGACGCTCTGGCACAGTTATTTGGACTAGAGAACGTGTTCATACCTAACTTGTCTCCAATGGGGCTTATCGGCAATATCTGCCCTTCTGCACAATGGTCTCCCGACCTATCTCGAGCAGCTTTCGGGATCGGGGATAGCACGGATATCTACGGCTCATTCCTATGCAGCAAGGCCTTGATAGTTCGTTCGCCAGCATGTCTTCCCCTAAAGCTTCCGAGCGTACCTACTACCACATCGCTAGGACAAAATGCGCATAATTTCGATACCTGGGTTGAGGGTATGGACAGAACAACTACAGCCATCGCCCAATTTCTAGTAATGGTCCGAGAGTGGGAAAATTCCTATTATGACTTAAGGCGTTTCCATAGGCGCTTTGGTGTGTCATGGGAGGAAGCTGTCGCGAAGCTAGAATCTTCATCAAAGTCCGAGCGAGTTGTTGGCTTGATGCGGATACTGAGTGAGATTCCGAGTGGTGATCGTCACAAAACTCGCGAAGATGTAATATCAACTATGATTGAAATGCTGGTCCGCCTCGATGTTCTTATATCCGCGAGAGAAGTCGAGAAGGCAATACATGGGCTGACCTGCGAATTCCTGCATCTGGACGCCACGAGATGTCGACAGCATGGAGTTCGGACGATCTTCAGCCTGGGGCATGGTGTAGTGCAACAAGGTGGCCAGGAGGAAGGTATGTTCTCTCATTCATGTGTCGGGCTTGTCAATGGTCATTCATTTGACCAAGCCATCTCTTCTGGAGCGGAGCTGTTGACAATTGCACTCGATGTGAGACCAGAGACGCCTTTTTACGAGGCAGTCAAGATTCCTGGAACATCCCCACCAGAATACCGGATCATAGGTGTATGGGCTCCTCTTCATCGCAATTTCAGAGTGGCCGAGATAGGAGCCATCATGGTTCACCAGCATCAGGACCATAATGCTTACGTTGTTTGAAGGAGAGTGCTCCATGGCAAAGGAGGACAGGGTCACGATCTGACTGTGGAGAAGAGTCTCCTTGAACAAGCCCGAGTGAATCGTGCCAAAGGATTTGACATATGTCCCAACAGTAGAAACAAAAATGTCATTTTCTCATAGTCGTTTACATAGTAAGCCGTTAAAGCAGAAGGATAGACGCCAGACCTGTAAATCCCCCGATAGAAGTCAACGCCAGATATGGCAAGTTCAGCAGACCTGTAGCAGCTTGAATACCTCCCGGACACACAACATAATCATAGCAAATTCGTCACAGACATGTGATTTGTACACTCCCAATGCTCTCCCGACGTTCCAGCTGTGGGCATCGTAGGCTTCCAGAATACCAGACCCTACAGAGAAAGGTCGGATAATGCTTCGATTCGCCAGCGACATCGTCCAAGAGGCATTCTTCATAACTCCCTGAATGGCACTCGGCTCCTTGGGGACATTCTGTATTATAACACCAAGGCCTGCGGATCCAGGCTGGCGAACATATCAAACCACGATCCGCACTGCTGGGGAGATTTCCAGAGATCCTCAAGTGCCGACCGTATCGACTTGACGGCATTGAATTTGAGATTGCTATAGACAAGATCCAATTTCCGCAGGATAGCCTGCTGCGAGGATTCGATGACAGCGTGAGCGCCGGCCACCAGCAGTGGGAAGAGAGCACAGTTGAGCGCCTTCGACTGTGGAGGCATGCCCATGATACAATCGAGGCAAGCCTGTGCATGTTGTTGGACTACGTAGTGGTTCGCTGGCAGTCCGCATACGGCGCGGTAGAGGTACAGGTTGGCCGAGTGTTGGAAAGCGCGTAGCAGGGCTGAGGAGGGGACCATGTCTGGATCCAAGGGTTTGGAGTCCTCCAGATCTTCGCGGTCGGTGAGCTCGATAAGACTGATTGAAGCGTACCCGGGGCGTAGATCGGCTTCGAATTCTTTGATCCGTTCGATTGAGAAATCCTGCTTGCCGTTGGAGACGAGGTCCTGATACGAGGCAAGTTCGGACATTTTGCGGAAAATGGACGCGAAGGTTTCCATTCCTGAGGGCGTGTTTTCCCACCACACGGCGTTCGTGTCCATTGTTTCCCAGACATGTGACGGGAATGAAGGTGGCGTGCCGTGAAGGAGGGTGTTTGTTAATGATGTCGTGGCGAATTCGGATAGGAGCATCTTCATCGACGTTTCGCCATCGGACATGATGGCGGGTAACCCGCCTAAAGAGTCGATGATTGCTCTTGCGCCGGCATGATGGCTCTGGGTGGAAGAAGAGGGTTGATCGCATTCGACGAAGCCGTCGGAGAAATACATCAGAAGGACTGCGACGAGCACGGTGGAGAGTGGCATGCCTTTACTGCCCGCGGCGTCGGCGAGCTGTTTCCGCACTGTCGTCAGGCAATGCAGGCGCTTGTTGTGCACGTTTTCTTTGCTGTTGCGCCCGTCGAACAGGACGCGATGCGAGTCTGCCATGACACATGTCGCCAGCAAGACCGAGCGATCGGCCATGGCCATGGCGATGGGAGCGGCACAGGGCTGTGTCGAGGTCGAGAACAGCGGCCATACGCGCGAGCGGAAATAGTCGATGGCGCGCCGTTCGTTGGTGGCTAGGTTATAGCCCCCCGAGCCGGGGAGAGAGTGGTGATATAGGCACAGTTGATTGCCCAGCGGGGAGCCTTTGCTGGGCCGGGCATCCCATTTGATCAGGATCCTGTCGTAGTTGCATTTCGTGCCGGCGACGACGCATTTGCCGCACGAGGGCTTTTGGAGGTCGCATTTGACGCGCCGTTGTTTGCAGGACCAGCATGACCCCTCGACCGTGCGGACTCTCTTGGGCGGCATTGGTGTCGTCGAGTAGTGCGGCGTGCTACATCAAGACTGGAAGAAGAGAAGAGGTCTGCATGGGTTGCGCGGTCCGCTCGTCATGGAGGGATGGCGAGTATCTCGGCCACAGACATTCACTGGCATTCAAGATATAGTTACTTCTGCGCCATTTGTGAGTATTGTTTGCTCATCAATGTTGACTGCGTGATTCTTGTGACTGAGATGAAGATGGTTTAGTATGGCCTGATCCCGTCGCTGGAATAAGAAACCA
Organism: Vermiconidia calcicola; assembly: GCA_035928285.1. NCBI lineage: Eukaryota > Fungi > Ascomycota > Dothideomycetes > Mycosphaerellales > Extremaceae > Vermiconidia > Vermiconidia calcicola. The sequence continues at coordinate 264,035 of JAXLQG010000001.1, read as the reverse complement.
TGCCAAGCGGGAGAAGCGGGGATGCATGCTGACTGAAGAAGGTCATTTTAGGTGGACGAAGGGATCATTGGGGGCGTCATAGGCGTCAGTCGACCAATTGGTCTAGGGACTTCGGGGGCCACTAAGCATTATTCCAGGCTAGATCTGATAACAATTTGGAGCCCACAGGAACCTCGAAAGGCGGGGGATGCGCGACCTTCAGGCCCCCAAAGGCGACTTCATCACCACACCTGACATCCACGGCACGCTTTTGCACTGGTACAAATTTACATCAAAGTCTACAATATTGGAGGCTGGTAAAATTTGACAAGACACACAGTCCGCCAACAGATATCTACGACGTCCCGAAATTGGCAAGACTCGGCCAGTCTGATTAAGCATCAATGAGTTAGCAAACCATTGAATGAATAATCCTGGTGCAGGAGGAAGACATACCAAAGATTGTCCGACTCGCATTCTTCTTTGTCACCAGCAACTCTGAGCCGATACTGATCTCTCGCCCTCGATCGGCATCCCTGCAGAAGCCATATCTCCCAAAAACAGGGCTGTACTTGGCTCCCGTGTCGACTCTGCGATCTTTGTTGAGTTTCTTCCAGACCTGACCTCGATCGTCCTCGCAGGCTTTGCCGGTGGCATAGTCGACTGTGATGCTCTGACAGCGGTAGCAATTCGCCGTCAAGGCCATCTTGATGTCTCCCGCAAAGGTGAGTTCAGCCCAGAAGTCTTCGGCGAACGGGTCAGCACTGCCGGAGACCACTACATTGGGTCGAAACTTGGTCACATCCATTTCCTGTCCCTCGGCTAGGCGAGAGGAAACCTCATCATTCGACTCTTTCGTTACCACAAGATACTGCGCGATGTCGTTGAAGACGATTCTTTCCACTGGGCGGCCGATGAGCGGTATTTGTGCAAGTATCCTTGTGGGAAGTGAGGCTCTCGAAAGGGCAGCCTTGCTGTTGGGCGCAATGGAGCCAAGAACAGCTCTTGAATATTGGCCAATGTAAGCCAGGCGGACTTCGAATCCAAGATGACGAGAGAAGAACGTAGTGAACTCTTCGCCCATGTCGAGAGCCAGTGTCGGACTACCGTGAAGATTGACCTCGATAGGCTCAAGTGCTTTCGGCTCTGGTTGCAGAGGAAAGCGAATCTGATTCTCCGAACCTGTCCAGGATAGCTTGGCCGAGGTGTTGCCATCGCCGGTCCAGGTTACTACGATGTTTTTCTCTTTTCCGAGATCCTCAAGAGCAGTCCGAAACAAAGCAAGTCGCAGGTCGTATCCTATGAACATGGTCTCAAACGTGACCTTCTTGGTGTCGGCATCTCGATGTACTTTCTGCAGGCAGAACGTTCTGTCACCGTCGAAGCCGTACGAGCCAATCTTCGCCTTGTCCAGAGAGCACCCTCGGATGCCTTTGACTGGGTAGACATACAGCTAGGTCAGGACTGTTCAGCATCGAGTGCTGAAGTTTTGCGTCGCATGGGTACTTACAGCTTCCACCTTCAATCTGTCAGAGGATTGTGCTGGCCTCGCCAAAAAGCGGCCAAGCAGCACCAGCAGAATACTCAAGCCAGCCGCGCCCACGGCATACTGGTTAATTGAAGTGAGGTGGTTCCCCGAGAGCTGCTCCATTTCTGTCCAGACCTCGAAATCTCCGCCCTACTGTGTTCAGAGGTGACTTGTGGTGTCAGAACAGTTCCTGAGGTCCAAATACCCGACGCTATGCAGTGGCTGTGATTGTCGGCCTCGCGAGAATATTCAGAGACATCTTTCTGGCGACCCAAACATTTTGAAGTCTACGATGGGATTACAGTGGGCAGGACAGACTCGATCTTATCTGTGCGGCCTGGTCCTGACCAATAGCAGCGAGTCAACCCTCGGAAAGGGGCTTTGGACTATCTGATTGCTTATTTGGGCTTAGTCCCGCGGCCCTGAAGCAGAATTGCACTCAATGACACTTTCACGGACCTCTTCACCGGGCTGGGCGACGACTCAAGGCATGTCGATGCCTGTCCTCAGCGGTTTCCAGTCACTCGTCGACTGTAGCTCTGGTCTGCGTCATGCCACTTCACTAGTATCTTGCTCTGCCCGAGGATGGTTCTTGATTTTCTCCTTGGCTCTTCGGCCAGGTATCGAGCGGAAGTGCAAGATCGAAGAAGCAGGAAACCATATCTTGCTCCGATATAAAGAGCCTTGCCCTTTGCGGTCGATTGAGGAATTGACCTTATGCATCTGCTGGTCCTGTCCAGAGTGATATGATCAATTTCCACCGTTAGAGCGAGAATGAGTTGAGAAAGGCTAAGACCGCAGAGTGTTGCTCCTCAGCGGAGTGAGAACGGCTTCAATATCAGACCTAGGCACCTTCGGCAGACTTCAATACTGGGGGATTTTGATGCTTGATGCTGGATCGGCCAAAAAGGACCAACTGTCAACACGATGTCGGATTGACGAATGGCACCATCAGGCACTAAACGACTGGGGAATTTTTCTTATTTGGTAAGGCTGGTGCAGGCCGAACCAGCGTGCCAGGGCAGAAGACTGGGGGCATCGTGGGGGATGTTGGGGGTCCGGTCATGGTGCTCGATGGTGTTTGTAAGCATCCCCGCTGGGTGCCCGCCACAAACAGACCAGCCCAAGTTCGCTGGTCGACCCCGAGACCTGCGTGATGCCCCGTCAGTGCCTCTATCAACACTTTGGAGGCATCGGAGGTCAAGTTAGAGCGTGGCTTCACCGTCCCTTGTACTCAGCGGCCTCCGCTCATTACATTACCTCCATTATCAGCAGGACCTCTCGCCTCCTGCGGCAGTCTTACTGCGACAGCACGACTTCTACATGGCTTGAAAAGCAGATATACCATGACCAAGAACAGCATCGGCAATGTTCGCCATCTTCGAGACTACGACCTTCACACCAACATCGGTGACTACCCCAGCGGACTTGAAACGTTCCTGCGATGGATGTAGGAGGATGAAGATCAAGGTCTTTGCAGCTCAAGGAACAATCTCAACTTTTCTGATGAAGTCTTTAGTGCAGGACATCGCGTTCCTGGGCAAGCCATCCATCAAAAGCAAGAACCACTTGCAATGAGTGCCAGCGAACTAAGACGAGGTGCACATACAACGACCAACCTGTCAAGCGCGGCCGTCCGCGGAAACAGTGAGGCTGACGAATCTGTGGGAGCTGCATGGCCCTTTTCGCTAATATCACCTTTCAGGGAACGGCGTACAGGACGAGCTGAAAGTCTCTTGGAAGTGGATGCTGCATTATGGCTGGATCAACAACCTGCGTCAAATAGGTCTTACACGGTTCCTCAGCATACGCAAGATCCTGTACCCGAAGAAGCCACCTTGAACACCGATGCTCCGGACACAGCTTCGCCGCATCCGTCCCCAACATCTCCATCGGATGCAGTACTCGAAAGAGACTTTACAGACGGCGGGTCTTTTCTTCCCGTTGATATGCCGCCCACCAGCCATGATCTCGTCGAGAACGCAGGCACTTCCTCCCTGACGGATGAACAACTGTGTACAATGGAGATGCAATTAGGTGTGGACATTTGGAGCAGTGTCCATGAGTTCTTCAACACGATGTACATCATCTTTCCGATTTTGTCCTACACTGATGTCGCCTCACGTCTCATCGAAACGCCGGATTGGTTTGCTGTCCCCGATTTTCGCACCTTGCTCCTATCTCTACAACTACTGAATGCTTGTGGGAAATTTCGAATGGATTCAAAGGACGAAAGGTTCTTCCGCCATCTCATCAACCAAGTGGAAGCATCGCGACAAGACCATGATTTTGCAGACCCGGCTACTCTCGACGCAGTGGTTTGTTCTTTGTTTCTTTTCACCGCATATAATGTTCTTGAGAAACACGGCCGTGCTTTCCTCTATTTAGATGAGGCAGTTTCCCTCTTGGAGGCGGCGTTGCCTTACGACGAAAGAGGCAAGCAGCGAAAGCTTCGTCTGCAGCAAGTTCTGTTCAACACCGAGGCTGCTACACTGAAGATATACGGGAGCGCAAGCAGAAGTCGCAGAGTACGCCGACCACCTCTCGATGTCGAAATTGCTTCAGCAACAGAAGACGGAGTTATGACCGGCTTGGACTCCGTCAAAATTGCAGCGCATCTGCTCAGGCGACTCACGGAAATCAATCTGGCGGAAGACGCTGTTGCACTTCAGAGCATTGATGTTGAATCCGAAGCCGATGTCGAGATTCTGTGCGGCAACGTTCTCCGCCAACACCGTTACTCACGGATCCAAGCAGCGGATGTTGTCCTTACCCGGCAGTGGCAACTGTCGTCTAAAATCCTCGCCACGCGTAGCTGCGGACTTTCTCTGGAACAGCCACCGTGGTCGGCAATTGAGCATCTCGGACACGTTGCGATGGCATGGGTTTGTGTACTTCGGGAAGGTGAGCTGCGGATAGTAGGGTTGGGAAAATTGGCCGGACTAGCCCATAATCTCTACAACTTGGCCGGACCCCTGAGGTGTCGGTTCGTTCTTGGTGGCCTGGCTGGTGCTGTCGGCAAGGAAGATCACGACAAGCGATATGCACCTGCACTCGCTAAGATACTCTTTCCCATCATGTCGGCAATTCCAACAGTGATCAAGGCTCGGAATGACCACGAATCCTATCAAAGCATGCCGAGTGCACAGTTTGAAACTCATACAGTTCAGGAGATACTTGAGCCTAGCTGGAACCCTCAATCACAGGCCGAGATGAATTCAGATGCAGGTTTGAGGGATGAAGGTCTTACAAACGACAGGGAAGAAGCAGAGTTTGAGCAATTTATTGATCTATCCTGAGTCACGTACAACACCTCATCCACGATACCTGAGATTGTCCACTTATAGGGCGTCAGCGACATCGAATGCTGATGCAAATGCGTCAATTTGCCTTTCAAACCAGCTCTTGACCATGTCTGCATTCAATGCAAAAGTGAAGCCATGGGGCACACCTCGGAGAACGTCTTCGTCAACCTGCACATTTGATGAACGTAGAAGCTGTGCGTACTTTAGCCCCTGTGGTCTCAAGAAATCACAGGCCGCAATGGTGATTAGGGTGGCGGGATGCTCTGGCGTTGGATTTGACGCCAATGGAGATGCGAATGGATCGCATGGATCAGTCTTGTCGCCGATGTACAGCTCTGAAAAGACAAGTGTCAGTAATCATGCACCCATGATGGAGACGGACATAGACGTACCATACAAGGTTGCGATTTCCCTTGACACGCTCTCTGGAAATGGAGGTACATTTGCGAAGAGTTCTTCGTTGCAACTCTTTGTGCTCACTCGCTGTTGATCGAACAAGGCTTCTGCTTTTGGGTGCGCAGTCGCAGGCACCACTAGGCTGACAAGTCGTATAGTGCATTGGTCTGTCGAATGTGCAGCGGCATCGTACTTGAGAGCACAAGCTGCTGCCAGATTTCCTCCTGCGGAAGCACCCCACAGACCAATGCGGGTGATGTCGACTTGGTACTGCTCTGCGTTCTTGTAAAGCTTAGAAGCACGAAGTTAGCATATCTCGCAGCCATACTGGAGGAAGTCGGTCTCCTACCCAATCCAAAGCCTGGACACAATCTTCCAAGGGTGCTGGAAATGGATGTTCCGGAGCAAGCCTGTAGTCCACACCAATGACTACCGCACCCAATTCAGACGCAAATATCTCCGCAAAGACTGCCATCAGGTAAGCTGGTTCCTCTGCTCGCTGGACCTCACCACCTACGCTCATCGCCTATTGGAGTGCCGTGTATCCATCCTCCGCCATGAAGCATCAGTATTGCTGGTCTGCTCTTGGGCCGGGGACTGGCCTCCTCATTCTGAGGTTCATAGATCCACAGATTGAAACACTCGTCGCTGCCATCAGAGCATGGAACGGAGACAATGCTTCTGCCGACCTCGGCCACCGGACGTCGTCTTCGAACCTTGAATCTAGCCTTCTCTTTGGCATAAACTTCACTCGTAAACAATTCTTGAACCCAGCGGCGCATGCCCGGTATATCGGTACCTGCTGGCGTTTCTGCAAGGTCAATTGGAAGCTGTGCCATCTCCTTTGGGGACGCCAGCATGTTAGCGTCTTTGCGTCTTCTTCACAACTATAGCATAGACGTACTTGTAGGTACCCAATGTCCGGTTTCTGCAGGTCGTTGATCGGATCAGGGTCCATGCCCAGTTTCAAAGCAATCTCCCGGAGTCTTGACATATTGATCTCGAGAGGAACTGGAGGTTCCGCAATGGGCGGTTCAAGCCCAGACAGACTCTCTTCAGCGCAAACAGCAGCCATATCGGTTTGAACTTCACTGTCCGGTATGAAGATACTGAGGGTCGAATTTCTCGAGACTTGCTTCCACTATAACTTCCGACCGACACTTTGTCCACATCCACCCAGATTCCCTGAGACCGCCGAATTTCAAAATGGGCGTCTTGGGATATATCCCCAATGGGAAAATTCTCCAAAGCGTTTAGCGTAAGCCGATCCGTGGAGAAGAAGGCATGTCTCCCTACGTGGAGAGTGCCATTGCTCGAAGTATATGAACCACTGCCAGTCTCCAGAGCATGGATCCAGTCAAGTGCAGGGCGTCTTCTGTGATCGTGCCATATGACTTGTTCCGCGCAATGACTTCGGCCGAGCTCAAATGCGAAAATGCTGCCCACGCGGAAGTCCTCCCAGACAGGGTGCAAGACTCAAATGACTTAGACTCTACCATTCATCATCCCAAAGGTTGGTGGAGCTGGCGACTCGTTGCATCCAGTGAGTTCGAGCGACATTGATGTTTCCTGAACCGCAAGCTGATCTGGTCTTTACTCGACAGTGGTGACTGTCGGACTGTCGATGGGTCTTTTTGGCTACGATAACAGCTTTGCAGCGCCGTTGGTGGCGCTGCCTTTGTTCATCGCAAAGTACCAAGGCTCAGGGGTATCATTCACGGTATGGACGCAAACAATGCTTTGACTGTTTGTCACAGGACTCTAACACAGCATGCCCTAGGCTCGCAACCTTGACTTGATGGTACCAGTACCTCTCGTTGGCGCTGCGATGGGTGTCTTTATTGCAGCGCCTGTAATGGAAAGGTTGGGTCGTAAGAGAACCTTTCTGCTGGCATACTTCTTGCTCTGTGCGCCTGGGTCTTTTCTCCAGCTCTTTGCTCCCAATCTGGGTGCCTTGGTTGCCGGAAGGGTTTGGAATTGCAAGTACCCGTGTTCTTGTCGCGAATTATCGACCGAGGCTAACGTCCGACAGATCTTGGTGTCAGTGTGCTTACCACCACAGCACCATTATACCTGTCAGAACTTGTGCCCGCACATTTTCGTGGCAGAGCTATTGGCTTCTGCATCGCAGGCGTCTCAGCCGTCGGAATCATAGCCACTACGATTGTCTGGGCTACCGCAAAGCTCACCGATGACCGATCGTACAAGATTCCACTTGGCGTCCAAGCTGCATGTCCAGTGTTGTTCGGCATCCTCACACTATTCTGCCCCGAGTCTCCGCTGTGGGACGTCCAGCACGATAAGCACGAGTCGGCCAGGCGCACATTGATGATGCTTCGCAATGGTAAGACGGACATTGTGGAGGCAGAGCTCTCAATGTTGCAGAGATCCATCGCAATGGATGTAGAACGTCGAGCACAAGGTCACTTCTGGGACATTTTCAAGCCCGCTCACCTTAAGCGTACTCTAACGGCCGGGGCTTTGCTGTGTCTCAATCAAGTCAGTGGTCTCATACTTGTGGCCACCTACTCGACTGTCATCCTGGTTCAAAGTGGAGTCGCGAATCCGTTCCAGATCACCGTTATCATCAGCTGCCTACAGTTCCTGGGTACTGTTATAGGGCCCGTACTGGTGGACAAGGTCGGTCGTCGGCCAGTAGCACTCGTTGGATTCTCGATCTTGTTCGTGCTCGACATTGTAGCAGGAAGTCTGGCTGCTGCCGGATTGACGACCGACGGTCAGAGGCTTGGTCTTGCGGCGACGTTTATCCTCTTTGGCTTCTTTAATTCGGCTTCATTCCAGTCGTTGTGAGTCAAATCTGCTCATGTCAGAACAAAGACATTCGGTGTGCTGACTGCTGTGCCACAGGGCATACGTCCTTCCCACCGAGATTCCCACGACGGCTCTACGCGAGCCCACGGTGGCATGGTCAGTGTTCTGGTCATATGTCACTGCCATCATCACGACTTTCGCGGTGCCTCAACTCACAGCTGCCGACGCAGCGAATCTAGGAGCCAAGACTGCATTCATTTTTGCAGGATGTGTCTTCGTTACCGTGCTCTGGACATATTTCTACATTCCTGAGACCAAGGCTCGCACCATGGCCGAAATTGATGAGATGTATTCGGTCAAGCTGCCGATGAGACGATGGAGGGACTACAAATGCGAAGTGGTGAGCAGTACAGCAGCGGAACTTGGAGCTGGAAAAGAATTCTCATAAGGAAGAGCATCAGAGACATTCTGTGTACTACCTTAGTTGTTGTTGTGTCCGATCTCTGGCAATCAAAATCTAAGTCACGTGTTTGAATAGTCACGTGCCGTACTCTGGTCAGGTGATTTGCCTGATCACCTGACTTGCCAACCAGCATCCGGCACGTGACTAGAATTGTCTTTATCAATCTGAAGCTCAATGGACATCATCTCCTCATAACACATCTACCCAGGCTGGTATCGGACACATCGATTGGACACTCTTCCCTGCCAACACCATCGGGCAAGCTATCGAGACAATTGAATGTGCCAAAAATATCTCTCGACGGGGTAGCGCTGTGTAAGCGCCCAGTATTCGGCGCTATGAGGAAGCAACCAACCATACGACATCTCGTCGACTTCCCCTCTATCCTCGTCTACCAACCATCCTCCTTCTCCTCCAACGTCCTGTCAACACGTCTCAACACTATCGAACGAGTATTGATGCCATGTCTCGACTCGTTTCGCTGGTTGCAGCTGGCTCAGCCTGACCATTGGCCCAAAAGGTCTCTTCAGGCTCTCGGCTATCCCATTTCTGCATTCCAGACCCCGTCCACCACCATCTGGTCCAATCGAGAGTGACTCAAGACGTACCATTCCTCAATCCGTCGATCTGGTCGTGACATGGCAGTGCCGCTCTGCAATCTTCCCTCCGGGTTTCGACGAGCGCCAATGTTGTCTTCACGGCGCTTCGATCAAGGCCTCTCTCTATCTTTCCATTTCCTTAGCCTTTGCCTTCCCATGAACCGTCCCTCTGCTCAACACCTCATCGCCGCTGAAGTTGCTGGCCGCCATCAGCTTCCTCTCGTTTTCGTTCTCTACTTAACATTCCCGCGTCGAACCGTTGATCGGCGACGCTTTACAAGCTTGTAATACTGATTTGCTGCAGGCCTTTGGGCTGACTCTCGATGAACTTTTAACGAGATACCCCAAGTGTCGATCTATCTAATATCTTCTGAAGGCCGGCCCTCGAAACCATGAGCGTTCTACCATCTACGACATACCAATCTCCGCCGCGGCTGGCCCGTGGACGACAGCTTAATACCATTATCGAGGAAAAGGAAGATGGAAGTCAAGCAGTCAAGAGTGACAGTGAAGGAGATGGAAGTGATTCAACTGTCATCGGCCGTCCTGCAGCCTGGAATTCTCAACTCTTCACTGCAGCTGCTCGAAAGACCTCTCTTGCTACGACGACCTATGCGTTTTCTCCAATTTCTTCGTGCGAACCTTCCCCTGCCAGCAGTGCTAGCGACGGCTTCCCTCGGAACTCGGCAAGAAGCTCTTATTCCGAGAACAGTGAGAATGGGACCGTCTTCAGTGACGATTGTCCATCTCTCGCCAGCGACCCAACGACCTTTGCCTCCGAATCCAGCAGGAACAGCTATGGCAGCAACCGATCGAGCCGTAACAGATATCCGGCTCTGATCATTCCTCGAGACTCCTGGGGCAGCATGGACGGAAGTCCGATCAAGGAGATAGCTTACGGCATGTCTCCAGCCACAAAAATTCGGCTGTCTCCTACAGCATTGTCTGCGCTTTCCAGGTCAGTCCCTGCAGCCAATGCACCACCGTCGTTAGGCGATAGCAATAGTACCACGTCCGAGTCGCCATGCAACCCAGGCACAAGTGCCCCAGTCACTCCGGATATGAGACAATTGGTGGTTACAGAAGGCGAAAGCTGGGGTGTTCCACCACCCGCACCAGGGGCGAGTCAGCATCTCGAGATAGCATTCGATGATGGGCACAGTGTGATTCTTTCCCCAGCAGAAGCTCACTCCGACCACTCACTGTCCAATCTCCTTTCTCCTGCAGCTATCCTTTCGCCATCAGCTACGGCATGGACTGAAATGGTCATCAGTTTTCCTCCGGTGCCCGGTGCTACGCCTCAGGATCAGTCGCCCTTGATGCCTACTATCGATGAACTAAAGACGTTTGAGCCAGTGAAACCACGATCAAACGGCTCTGATCCGGGTGTGCGTCTTCCTCCAGATGCCTTGCAGATCCTTCAGCGTCTAGCAGGTTATCGAAGCGTTGACAACCAGTCCAATTCCTCGGGTTCGGGTTCATCAAAGCGCTCGGGAAGACGCCAGGAGATGCGCGAGCTCGGGGAATCGAATCCCAGAAGCAGACCACGCAGTGCAGATGGAGAGACCCCGGTGTCCGACTATAGCTTTACTCAGCTGAGCATCCCATCTCCTGGAGGTTTCTTTTCGTCTTTGCAAAATGGCTCTCGACACACTTGGTGCCTCAGTAGGTCTAAGGGCCCTAGTATGCCAAATACTGCTACAGCCGAAATGTTCTACAACCGGCCTTGGGAAGATCCTAACTCAAACAACGTGGTGGAGACCTTTTTGACGGTCGACGACACCAACCTGACAGAAGGTCCTCCTACAGCACGACAAGCGACTTTCCATCTAGAATCCCCTAACAGGCAGAACAGCACGAGTCCGAACTCGGAAGACGATGACCTGTATGGTCCTGGCGACGTCGCGAAAGAACCATCTGGCCCAAGAAAGGGCAGCTTCAAGTACGACGACAGGTATCTGGATGAGCTCAAGCAGACTGCTAGTCGAAACTTGGATTTGACTGGGTCCTGGTTGGCGGCACAAACAGGCTACTTGTCCGCCATCCTTGATTCGGATCCAAACGTCGACCACAATGGCGAGAGTGAGGTGACTGATGTGACCAAAACCAAGACTGATACTGCCTCACGTCGGACCGTGATGTTTTCAAAGGATACCAAGATCGACTCAGCCGTCGTTGTGTCCGGCTCGAAGAAAGACCGCAATGACAATGAAGCAGACGCAAAGGAGGCCATCTTCCTCACGGCATTCCAGTACCTGCTGAGTAATCGCAAACGTCGGGATGCTTTCATTCATGCCACGTCGCGGCTCGAGGCGATCCAAGCCTTCCGGGTGGCCATGCCAGAAAAGCATATCACAAATCTGTTGGGCCAGCATGTTCTCGTGGAGCACAAGAGACCAAGATATGCTGGACCTTTCGGTCAGAACCCCCGAGCTACAGGAATCTTCGAGCCGACCACCGAACAGGCTGCTTATAAGGCTGCTGAGCGGGAGCAGCTTGCCCTCGGGTCTATTGAGCCATGGGCCTGGCAGATCGATGCATTGAGGACTATGTATGGTGGACGTCTTCTTGCTTCGGAAGCAGCTTGTCAACGACTGAAAGCAAAAGCCACCGTTCCTCTGGATGACCCAGCTTGCATCGGCAGCAAACGGATTCGAGTCCTGGACATTGGTGGTACATCTTGTGCGTCCTGGGCATGGAACGCTGCCCTGGAATGGCCGAACGTGAAGATCTACACCGTCATCACTAAAGAACAATCTCAATCTCAGCGCCCTTCGGGAAAGCCAAAACCAGAAGCACCCAACAATCATCGCACCGTGTCCGTACCACACCTATGGCAGTTGCCTTTCCGCAGTGGTCATTTCGATGTTATTTCAGCCAGATCACTTCACGTACTGCTCAAGAACAATCCTGTACCCGGCGTTCCTGAAATTGACGAATGGGATTTGACACTTCGCGAGTGTCAGCGTGTGCTTAAGCCGGGCGGTTTCATCGACTATATGATCATGGATTCGACCATCGCCCACGCCGGACCTAGAGGTGATGCGATGTCGGTCGAATTCGGCTTCGAGCTTCATCGGCGTGGCTATGAACGAGAAGCCGCTCGAAGCTGGTTGAGACGACTGAAGAAAGAAGGATTTGTGGGTGTCAAGAGAGCATGGGTATTCATGCCTATGGGACGAAAGCCTCCGAAAGAAGTGGAAGAGAACGCTCATGGGTTTATTGGAGAGTGGAATTCGTGGCGACAAGGCGCGAAGCCATTTGTACCCGCACCACGGCCCATCAGTGAGGTGTCGACGATCAGCAAGATTGTCAAGCAGTATATGGATGTCGAGGCTGTACAAGGACCGGTGGGCAGCACAGAGGACGTGGCTGATTTAACGGGTCTGCTTGGTGCCAGAATGTGGGAAGAATGGCTCGTCAAGGTTCGAGCAGAGTCGGGCAGGGAGCGAAGTCGTTGGCTAGAAGGGGTCGATGAAGTGATTGAGGAGGGCAAGGAGAATGGATCAGGCTGGAAAGTCCTGATCGGATGGGCTAGGAAGCCCAAGCCCGAAAAAGGGAAGAAGGCTGAACGGGCGGAGATCACGGTTGCTGTCGAGGACCTGGAGGAGCTGAGTCCAACGTCTGAAGAGTGTACGGAGATGGGCATGATTCCGATGGTAATCCAAGGATGATTTGCGCCGAGTATTGCTGCATAGCGGAAGGAGTTGGGTTGGTTGCTTGTTGTTTGGTGAGCCTTTGGAAAGGGTGTCGATGGGTTCAGTTGATGGGTTCAGTTGATGGGTTACTTACCTAGGTATCGAGTGGTGGCTTGGTAGATAGACAGACACCTTCACTTTAGTTTTCCTTTGCTGTACGGTACATTACTACTAGGTGGTACATAGCCCTTCCCTGACTTGGTGGCATGAGCTGAGGGTTCAGGTATGTACGGTACCTTGCCCTCGCTTGCATGTCATGGGCGTTTGCGAGTATAGACTCGATCTCCTGCTGTATATCGATGACTCAGCCTTGTATCCCAAGTCTAACAGTCTAACTAGGTCCGGGCCTCGCTCGCCTATTTAATGCCTATGTACGGAGTACCTTAGGTGCTTAGATAGGTAGGGGTGTGGCCTGTACAAGGTCCACAGGTGATCCGTGGTGCCCGTGTCACGCCCGCGTTCATGTCTTTAGCGGCCCTGATATCATGGGTCCATTAGCTGCCCCGCGCACGTAGTGGTAAGGTGAGTGGTGGGCATGGTCCTCGAAAAACGGCGTCATGCAAAGATTCTTGCGTAAACAATTCAGTGATGACTACACCCCAGCCTGCATACGGGCAAAGCTAAGTATTGAACCTTTCTGGTTTCTTGTCCCTCGTCCTTATTCTTGATCTTGTTTTGGATGTGAGTCTTCTCATCGGATAGGACTTTCTCAAGAAACTTCTCTTGTACGGAGTATCTCATCCAGCTACCCTCACCACCTGCCCCGCAACTACCAACGTCTGGCACATCCGGAAGACTAGGAGTGTCAAGCAAAGCCTCGAGCTAGGAAAGAAGAGGAGACGGGAGAACAAGACCACAAACAAGAGAGAGAGAGGAAGAAGGAAGAAAGATGACCACACCACGCTGCTTCATTGTCCGACACGGCGAAACCGAATGGTCGCTCTCGGGCAAACACACAGGAACGTCGGACATCCCATTGACCAAGAACGGCGAGAAACGAGTGCGCGCCACGGGCAAAGCGCTCGTCGGCGACGACAGGTTGATCGTGCCGAGACAGTTGGTTCATATGTACGTTCCTCTCTTCCTGCTGCTCCTCCTTTGGGGGACCTGCCCCTGCCCTTGTCCTGTCTGCTGCGCGCCTTGTTGCGCCCAAACACCCAAACGTGGGTCTCCCAGCCGAACGCCGAAGGACTAAGGGCCAGAGATTTCTTGGTAGAAAAGGTGTACAACGGACTAACAGAACCAAAAACCGATAGATACGTCTCGCCACGCCACCGCGCCCAGCGAACTGTCGAACTCCTCGATCTCGGCTGCCACGATCCGTACCCGTGGCAACAAAAAGCGTCCTCCTCCTCCTCTTCGACCGACGACGGGCCCTCCACTGCGACTTCCACATCCACCTCTACTTCTGCATTGCAACGCCCTGCATTGCAACGCAATAACTCGCAAAGCACAAACACGATCACGACCACGACCACGACCAAAAACAAAACCGACGCCCGCGTCACAATCGACCCACGCATCGCCGAATGGGACTACGGCGAGTACGAAGGCATCACGTCCGCCGAGATCCGGAAGAGGCGCACAGAGTCAGGCCTTGGTAGCTGGGATATCTGGCGCGACGGCTGTCCCGGCGGCGAGAGCCCCGAGGACATCATCGAGCGTGTCGACAGTCTGATCGCCGACATCCGCGAGAATTACCACGCTCCTGTCATTGGAAAACCTAAGCCCAAGAACTCGTCGGAGAAAAAGAATGCCCCGAGCGGCGATGTTATGGTCGTCGGGCACGGGCACATCCTGAGGGCGTTTGCGATCCGGTGGATCGGCAGACCGCTCACGGAGACTAGTTTGATCATGGAGGCTGGAGGGGTGGGGACGTTGAGCTACGAGCATCACAATATCGAGGAGCCTGCGATACTGCTTGGTGGTGGGTTCGTGGTCGGTGAGGACAAGGTTGAGATTGAGAGGGCGGAGAAGGAGGAGAAAGAAGAGAAATAACAGGAGAAGACGAGCAGTTGAAACTTGGATCTTTTTCATGGGGTTCTTTCTTCTCTCTTGCCTTATTCTAAGTCTGATAGAGTAGAGAGTTGTGATCAATTCTCAATAGCAATGCCAATGCCAATGCTGTTGTTCGAGCTGCCAATGCTGCTGTTCGAGTTCAAGCTCATGATAACTAGAAAACAGGGGGATTGTGCAGCTGTATGCCGTGAGAAGCAAGCAAGCACGGGTAGACCATGTACACTGATAAGAATGCTGGTGTAGTTGTGGTACACAGGAATGAACGATTTTCGACTTTGGGGGCTCTCTTTCCACAACTTGAATCTGAAAAGCTGGTCGAGACTGTCCAAGCTCACACACTGATATCTCGTCCTGTCATCCTGCTGTTGCGCCCAACGCATTTCTTCAAGCTCTCCTCTCCAAGACCCCATACTCCTGAAGTGGTCGTCATTCCTGCCCAGCACGCCCAGCACGCTCAGCACAGAGCGGCATCTTCGTTGATTCACCTTGCTAAACATCACGCCATCAATCCCACAACATGCCCAATGGCTGAGTTGCAAATGCTTCCGCTTTCCGCTAACGGAATTCATTCGGGTCCGGCGAAGGACTGAGTGGCGGGATATAGGTGTCCGGGCCAGGAGTAGGTGGACGAGGACCTGGTCCTTTACTTGGAGTAAGCGGACGAGGAACAGGTGCAAAGATGCCAGAGGGATTCAATGGGTCTACTGCAGTTGCTCCTGTCCCTGCTGCAGTGTTCGGCTTGCCCCAGTCAGTGTATTGTTGAAGCGGTTGAGTGAAATAGCTGTCCCAGATCCTCCCCGAATTTGACGGTCCGGGCATGGCGTAAGCCGAATCTGGAGGAAGATCGGGAATGCCAAATGGATTTGGTGCGCCGGGACAAGTGTAGTCAGCATAAGGTCCTGTACGAGGAGGTTGACTTGTGACGACCATCGGGTCAGGCAAGGCTTTTGCTGGAGCCTGAGTGTTGCCGAATTCGGCAGGCATCCGGGCATTAGGTCCAAATGGATTCTGCCAGGGCGCTGGTATCGGTAGTTGAGGACTGGGAGTCGAAAGCCCAGACTTGTCCTTTGGACTGATTCCTGAACTACGGCGACGGGGATCGAGCTTCGGACGGTGGTCAATCGTCGTCTTGCTAGACTCGACGCTGACTCGGCCTGAAGAATTCCGAGTGCGTTTCTGGCTTTGGCCTTGCTCTTTCTGCTTACCAGCATCATCGGCTTCCGAGTCAGGTCCATCCCATCGACCAGGAGTTCCTTTTTTGTCGTTATCATTCCAACCCGACGCCTCAGCTGCTTGCCAAGACTGATTGTTCCCGGAGTTGGATGCTTGCTGATTGCTGTCACCTCCCTTATCCCAGTTATTGTTCTCACCACCGCTGCCCCAGTTCTTTTTGGTCACCACCTTTGCTCCAATCATTGTTACTCTGACTAGCACCTCCACCGCCAGAGCCAGAGTTCGAGGCCTTTGAATCCGGGAAACGTATTCCCAATCCAACAAGACCGGAGCCTGGGCGACCTGTTGGCAGCTTGTACTTGAGATAGTCATGTTCAGGCGCAGGAAGTGGCACCGGTTCGAAAGCCTTCACTGGAGCACGAGCACGAGCAGCTGACTTGGGCGGAACTTCCGGAATAGCCCCTTTCAGAGCACCTTTTGCTCGAATCACCATCTGAATGAGCTCGTCCTTGTTCAGCGCCGCCAGAGCATTCACATCTTCGTTCCCGGTAGGCTCGACAGTAACGTCAACCCCAGTCTCTTTCTTGATTTGATCTTTTGTTCGGTATTTGAAGACAAACCGCGCATAAGGATTGTCGAGGGAATCGACGTACTCTGGATGACAGCTCTTCTTATTGTAGAGATAGCCTCTTCCTGGTTGGACCTGCTTCGAAGTGCCACGAGCTTGTGCAATAGCTTGAGGGACGTCATATCTTGGTTCCTCTTCAGCAAGAACGGGAACATCGGTGTTTGCAAGGAATCTCGGAGCCTGGTAGGCGCCATGAGGTCCATACAGTGCTTTCTTGCTCGCTTTCGAGACAGCCTGCTGTGGAGCTTCTTTGGTATTTGACGCACTAGCAGTATCCCATCCCTCACCAGGCTTATCGTTATTGCTGGTATTGTTGTCGTGGCCTTGTTTGTCCCAGCTATCGTTGCTGGTATTATTGTTATCCCAGCCAGCATCATGATTCTGGTCGTTGTTATCCCAGCTAGCACCATGATTCTGGTCGTTGTTCTCCCAACCAGCACCATGATTCTGGTCGCCGTTGCTCCAAGTACTGTTGCCGGCATCCTTGGTGTTGTTGTCCCAGCCCTGACCCTGGCTGGGAGTGTCAGATTTACCACCCCAATTATCGGTGTTGTTTGTGGTATTGTTATTGTTGTTGGAGTCCCAGGTTTGATCGTTGTTGCTGTTACCGGCTTCCCAGCTCTTATCCTCCTTAGTCTTGTTTTGAGCGAGGTTCTCAGAAGGGCCCCAGGCATCATTGTTGCCAGCTGATGTGTTGTTCTGAGGATTCACACCACCAGTGTTGTTTGTCCATGTGCCACCACTGGTGCTGTTGTTCGGAATGACGGGCGCAGGATTGGCAAAACTCTGGTTGGCTTGTTGTGACGGGAGGCTGCCTTGTGGCAGAGCGGAGCCTGCATTCTGTTGGTTGTAGTTCTGAAATGGAGCCACTCCAGGAGCCACACCAGCAGTGGGTGCATTGTTCTGAGTACCGAGAGGATAACCATGGTACTGAGTGTGAAACAATGGCGCATTGCCTGCAGGCGGATAGGTTGGGACTGTCCCTGGATATTGTGGAGGAATTGGAACCGTTGGCGGAGGAACCCAGACAGGAAATGGCTGCGGAATGGCCTGCGGATGTACAGCTGGCCACACTGTTGGTACGTGTGCAGTTCCCAGGGGAGCAACGGGAGGAAATGGACCCATGCCTGCATGGTGTGGTGCGCTCCTAGGATCGGAAAGGCCTGGCACGCTTGGGAAACTCGCAGGTGCACCAGCAGGATAGAGATCAGGACCAGGAGAACGTGGACGATATCTGCCATAGTCCTGATATCTTGCTGGATAATCACTGTAGTCTCGAGGACCGCCACCATAGTCATAGTATCGCTCCGCATGGCGTCGGGGATAGTCACCATATGGGTTTCTACCTGTGTAATGGCCTTGCCGATGATATTCATCTGCTGGCTCGAACCGACGGCGCGCTTGATGGTCATCGTATCCAGTATTCAATCTTCTGCCATCTCCGTAATCGAAATGAACATGTCGCTCTGGTCGAGGACGTGG
This sequence comes from Vermiconidia calcicola, assembly GCA_035928285.1. NCBI lineage: Eukaryota > Fungi > Ascomycota > Dothideomycetes > Mycosphaerellales > Extremaceae > Vermiconidia > Vermiconidia calcicola. The sequence goes on along the minus strand of JAXLQG010000001.1, from coordinate 245,993 downwards.
ATAATCAACTGGAGGTCGGGGAGGTGACAGGGGATGACGTCGATACTGATATGCGTTTTCGAGAACAGGTCCTGGAAAGCGCGCTTGAGGGTAGCGCGGATCCTCTTGTGGTATGTATTCCCATTGAGGATAGCCATCTGCAGGAGCATCACCATGGGCAACTTGCGAAAATGTTGGATGATCAGCAGCTCCATCAAAGATGCCTCCAAGAACCCCGGAATCGGTTTTAGACACAGGTTGGTAGATCGCTGTTTTGGTAGACTTGCAATCAACTGAGTCGCTTTCATCCTTGTCCTCGTGGGTGTTGCCTTGAAGAAACGTGCTGTCTTCTCCCGAGGAGTCGCTGGAGATCTCGAACGCATTCGGGTCGTTGCCGCGACATCTCAACACCAAGACCTCGATAGTTCCCAGCTCTTCAAAATGGCTTTCACTGACCCCAGCAGGCAACTGTGGAACAACGTTGTAGTCATCAAAGCGCCACTCTCTTCCCACGAAACTTCCGTCCCCTAGAGGCTTCTCTTTTTGTCTAACAACGAAATCTATCTTGGATCTGTTTTCGGGCAAGCCTTTCTTGTGAGGCTGCAGATTGACTCGAACTCGGTTGCATTGATAGTTGCCATCGATGAAGACCACCATAACTAGGCCTTCGGAGATGAACCGCTCGGAGGTGAGGCGCACGTTGAAGGTTTGAGGGTGGTTAGGAATCGCGATGTAGGTCTCGACCAGGCCATCTCCATATTGCGTGCCATATTCGGGAAAGGGAGAACCTGTGTCTGACCACTGGACGTGGCAGGCAAGGTCTTTCAGTGCCGGCATGGTATCAATGCGATCTCAGTGCATGCGATACTGTTTGCGAGACGTTGTTCCCAATATTGTGTGCAGATAAAGAGACTGGAGATGATGAGGACCAACAGAAAGATGAATTTCTCAGTTGGTGAGTAACGTGGGTTGGGGATAGAGCATTTTTCTCGCCGAGCATTGTCAACAAACAAACCAAGTGAATGAATAAAGGCAAGACATGAAGCCGAAGAGCGCCTCAAGGACAGATTCAACCTTGCGTTCGCTTAGTCGTCGGTCTGTTGGTGGAAGTTGGCCGTGGGAGACGATACTGTCGGGGCTTGAACGACATCATGACGATTTCAACAACCGAAGTGTAGAGGAGTGGACAGAAATCCACCTACATACCGTTCATTGACTGTCATCAATCCTTTATCGTCCGAGCCAGCATAGGGCGTTCGCCCGCTATCGAACCTGAGGTACTTTGGAAACGCCCCATATATGAGCAGTCTGCTTTGCGGTCCTCCCCAGCCTGAAGGGCACTGGCTCCTGGACGGGTTTTGGTGCAGGAGACGCCTGGCAATGGCTGGGAAGGAAGTACCTTGACAGCATGGGAAAGATGACTAGGAGACAAGCTTGAAGGACGTGAGAGCTGGATCAGGGTTGATGGCTCTGGAACAGGCAAAATTGTGAGGACCACAATCACTGCAATCCCCAACCCAATGAGACGATATGAACAGGCAGCAGAAGGACCAATATAGCTTGGGGCCTGGTGCAAGAGTGCCTAGTGGTTCAAGCTCTCAAGGCTTTATTGAAATTCAAGTGTCTATGGTGAAGAATCTAAACTAACTGAACTCTTGAGCTGTGGGCTCACCCTTCGGTTGTACCGGAGTTAAGCATCTGCCACCACCGCAACCTGCATACAAAGGCGGGATGATGGAGGCTGGCTGAGAAGCAAGCGGTATCAAGAGCGGGAAGCTATGTGAACGACGGCGGTTACATGAATCACATTTGCTCCTCTGGCTTGCATTCAAGCCCTCAATAGAGTACGGAGTGATCAGAAGTCGGAAGCTTCACGAGACACGACACAATGGTGAAGCTCACGACAGTCCAGCAACACAATGCCCATTTTGCCGAAGAACAACATGAAGGGGTTGTATCTGTCTTCGCTGGTGCCACAAGGGGCATTGGAACGAGCACTCTCGAAAGAATGGCGACAATGCTGCACAAATCGACATTCTACATCTTGGGCCGGTCAGCAAACCGTTTCCAAAGCCAGCTTGAGAAGCTGGAGAACTCGAACTCAAGCTGCAACTTTGTCTTCATAGAAGCAGATGTCTCATTGCTCTCCGACGTCGACGCTGCTTGCAAACAAATTACCTCCTCTGAGAAGAAGGTGGACTATTTGTATATGAGTGCAGGCCTGGTGCCTTTGAACGGGCCAGAGTGTACGCAGTATGCCTCCAGGGTATGAAAGTCTGCATCGCTAATGTCCTTGCAACAGACACGAGAGAAGGTCTCGAGACATGCTTCGCCCTGTCATATTATGCTAGAATGAGGATGGTTTCCAATTTGTTGCCACTCCTCCGTCAGTCACCTAACCCGGCGGTTCTCAGTGTGCTCAACGGCGGCCGAGAGAAGAAAATGTACGATGATGACCTGGGCCTTGAAAAGCACTGGGCCGTCTTCACGGTGGTCAATCATAGTACGACAATGACCAGCCTGGCCTTCGAGTACTTGGCCCGGAATGACCAGAAGATTACCTTCTTGCATGCATATCCAGGTTTGGTGCAAACCGACATCATCGCGCGCATGGCTGCTCCAGAATCATCCGGTATGATGTGGAGGTTTACATTGGCCTCATTCCGTGGCCTTATGGCTCTCCTGATGATGGTTGTCGGTTTAACGGTGGAGGAGAGTGGCGAGAGACATGCTTTCCACTTGACCAGAGACACCTATGGGCCAGGAGCACATCGTATCGGTGAGACGAGTGACGAGGTTACCGCAGGTGGTGTCTTCGAACAATATAGGGAGCGAGGTTGGCCAGAGAAGGTCTGGGAGCATACTGTCCGTACTGTTGACCAGATTCTGGCTACTAAGTAGAGCCTCGAGTGGGCTTTGAATGCTTGAAGGGTGAAGTAGGTGAAAAGGTGGGAGGCCATACGAAGGGAGACAGGGGACAGGGGTAGGGGTTCAAGTTAGTAGGTGTGAGGCTACGGTAATCCATTGTGTCCATTATCACATTCACGCTCCCGACCATCGTTCTAGATCAGCGCAATGTTTCCATCCACCTGTCAAACAAATCCCTAGGTCGTGTGCAGTCTGATGCTACTCCTTGTACATCCTTTCTACTGACAACTACCTGTATAACATCTGCCACAATGAGCGCCACCAAAGCGCAGTCTCAAAAGATCTTTGAGAAACTGAAATCCAAACCGGCCAACAAGGTAGCCCCCAACAGAAGTCCCCGTCGCGCATGTGCACCTTACTCACGACTCTCTAGATATGTTTTGACTGCGGCCAAAAGAATCCAACATGGTCTTCTGTCCCCTTCGGCGTCTACCTCTGTCTGGACTGCTCCTCGAATCACCGAAACCTGGGTGTCCATATCTCCTTTGTCCGGTCAACAAACTTGGATGGTGCGCACCTGTCATCACCCTTACTGAGCGTGGAACAAGATATTGACAACGAGTAGTATGGCAATGGAGTCAATTACGGACTATGAAAGTCGGCGGCAATGAGTCTGCGACCAAGTTCTTCCAGTCCAACGGTGGCAGCGCGGCCCTTGCCAGCAAAGACGCCAAAGTCAAATACACTTCCAATGCTGCGAACAAGTACAAAGAAGAGCTCAAGCGCAGATCGGCAAGAGACGCGGAAGAGTATGAGAATCCAGAACCTATCTTGCAGTCCTATTCTCACACCTACGCAGGTACCCAGACGAAGTTGTCATCTCAGACGAATCCGCTTCTACTCCCGCCGACGGTACAGCAACTCCTGCAGGCGAACCAGCCGACGACTTCTTCTCTTCATGGGACAAGCCCACGATCAAGCGCCCTAGCAATCCTCCATCACGCAGTAATACTCCGCCAGTCGTCTCACGCACTGCCTCACCCTTCCTCTCCGCCGGCAATGTCAATGGCTCAGCAGCCGCACGACCCAAATCCCCATCCCCGTTGGCTGGAGCAGTCAATGACGCCGAAAATGCTCTTCCAGCACCAACAGCCATCCGCACAACCTCATCCTCCGCCATCCGCAAAACCGGCACCACCGCCGGCGCCGGTGCCAAACGTGCGAATATTCTCGGTGCAAAAAAGACACAAAAGCTAGGAGCAAAGAAGGTCGCAGCTGACGAAATCGACTTTGAAGCCGCCGAGAAGGCCGCCAAAGCCGAAGCAGAGAGGATAGAGAAACTCGGCTACGACCCCGAGGCCGAGAAGGCAGAAGCATTGACAAAGAGCAAACCCTCGAGTTTCGGCGCCGCAGCCAAAGAAACACCCGCCGCTCTCTCCACGCCGAAAGCAGGCTCCGGCGCCAATACAGGTCATGCCCGCAGTCCGAGCGAGGTCGAAAGGCTCGGGATGGGGATGGGACGACTGGGCTTTGGACAGATTGGCGCGAAGGCTGGAGGTGCAGCTGCTGCCGCTTCGTCCGCACCGGCACCTAGGAAACTAGGCTTTGGAAGCGTCGGAGCCAGCAAAGCTCGTGAAGAAGGTAAGGAAGGCGCCCAAAAAACCATTCCCATTCGCGCTTCCCCCCAAATTACATCTTTCTACTGACACAGAGTCTCTCGCACAGATGAATCCGAACAATTCGCCCGCCAGAAATTCGGTACGCAAAAGGGCATTTCGTCGGACGAATTCTTTGGCCGCGGCAACTTCGATGCAAACACGCAGGCCGAGGCCAAGGGCCGCTTGCAAGGCTTCGAGGGCGCCACGAGCATTTCGTCCAACGCCTACTTCGGCCGGCCCGAGGACGACTTGACCGGTCTCGAGGGCGCCGGCGGTGAGTATGGAGATCTCGAGGGCGCGGCCAAGGATTTTGTGCGTAGACTGGGCCTGACGGCGGGTGATGATCTCGAGAATCTGATCAATGTTGCTGGTGAGGGTGGGCGCAAGCTGAGAGGTGCGGTCGCGAGGTACTTGAACAGTTAGAACTAGAACTAGGAACGTGTGTCTAGTTGATTCCGGCTCAAAACTGCTTTCTTGGGCTGGAAAGGCGCCTGGCGAGAGACATGAAGAGACCGATGTTCAGTCCAGTCTAGCTTAGGCCTTGACGAGCGTCTTTCGATACGGAGGAAGTACGGAGTAGCAATTCTGGTATGATGGTGATTGATTGTAGTTGGACTTAGCATCATTCACGACGGCAGACAGCAAATGCAATCCATGGAACACCTTTGGATGGCACGCAGATCACGTCTTCGTTGTTGGAAGGAAAGGCCACTTCAGAACCACCATGATGTTCGCGATCAATTAATTTTCATTCCAATACAAGTCTATTGCATAAGAACCCAAATATCAATGTGCAAGGCTTTGTTGATAACGCCAAATCCATCCCGCCAACCCGCCAATTGTTCTGTTCAAACAAAAGAGACAACGACCATATTCATTGGACTCTTGGTTAAAAAAGCCTCATCTGGAATTCAATGTAGTACTGAATTTCCTGTACAAACAGTGCTATGCCAGTCTACAACAAAGCTGCACCGAAAAAGGTGGACATGACCACAACAGCACCACAAACCAAGGGAGCCAGAGACCATTCTGGAACAGTCATGGCAACCGCACCACTCGTGGAGGTAGAGCCGGAGCCAGAGGAGCCAGTTTGGCTTGCTTGTCCGCTCCCGGCGGTGGCAGTTCCAGTAGAAGCACCACCCGCGTTTTGAGAACCAGCACCACTGAGACCAGGTCCAGTGCCAGCACCCTGGGACATATACTTCTTAGCACCTGCGGGAATGGCTGGAAGAGAATCATCCTTGACGAGCCAATTGGGAGAAGAGTACGTAGGGCAGCCAGAAGCGCCACCGGTTGAGTTGTAACCACCATCTCCGGTAGGATTGGCAGTCTTGGCGAATTGAGATTGAAGCGCGGCGAAGTCGGGAAGCTCACTGACCGAGTCACCACTGATCTCGACAAGACCGTAGTTGGAGGCTTCCTGAGAGTATTCATAGACCAGACCACCGGAGTAAACACCAGTCATTTCCGAGTTGTAGAGAGCTGTGACTTCTTCGAATTCACGGGTGTTGGTGTTGCAGCCGTACTCGGAGAGGAACAGAGGAAGACCGTAGCCAGTAAAATTCTTGACCTTCTGATCCCAACCGGATTGAGTGAAGGACGACGGGTCACACCATGAGTAGTCGTTGAAAGCGAAGAAATCAGATCGCTCGTCGTCGGTACCACAGTTCATGTATTCGGCCATCTCCAGACGGTTCTCGCTCACATCAGCGGCAGAATAACCAACAGGAATTGTTCTGTATGATCGGTTGCGAATGTATTGTCTCATATCACGAGTGACAGCTTTGACATAAGGGGCAGCAGCCGACGTCTCGGGGTCGTTGATGACTTCGTTACCGGAGAAGAAAGCCAGGGTGTTGTCGTACTTCTGAAAGGCATCGATGGTTGCAAAGATACTCTGCAGATAGACATCGTTGTATGAAGGGTTGGGGTCGGCTCGGTTCAAGGAGTATTTGGGAGTGTTCACATCGAGGACCAGGTAGATGCCAGCATCTGCCAAAGCACTCATGCACGCGTCATGGTCCGCAGTGTTGTCGACAGTGTACACTCGAATGGTGTTCAGTCCCAGCTTTTGGAATTCGGCAATGTCTCTGGTGCAGCCAGCTGAATCGGCAATAGGATCAGCGACGTCGGAGGAGCCACCGGGTTGGTAGTCGACACCGCGAATGTAGAATCGGTCATTGCCAGCAAAAAAAGCTGTCAGGAGTGTTAGCAGATATCAGGAAATGCAAGAGATGCGGCACTCACCATTGCCCTTAACAGTGATAGGAGTGACGCTGCTGGCTCTCTTGACGGAAGCGGCTGAAGCAACACCGGCGCTCAAGGCGACGGCAGCAAGGGCTGAGGAACGCATATTGAGTGTATTTGAAGTCGTTGCAGATAGAAGATTCTGTTTGAGCTCAATTCAAATCCAGGAGGATAGTAATGGGGACTTTTGGCTGAGAAAGACAAAATCTAATTGAAGTCGAGATCCAAGAGAGTGAGGATGCTCAACAGAATCTGGTATTAAATGCGAATAGCGAGGGAGGAGCGACACCCGAAGAAAGAAACGGTGACTGCTCGTTGATATGGATGTTTGAACGAGGGAATCTGAATCTGAAGGGAAGGAAGGACACAAGGGGGCAGGGCAGGAATCATAAAAAAGGGCAGGGTGTTGGATGGTTGTTGCGGTCCCTGGCTGGCACCTGCTGGTGCAGGCTGGTGAGCTGGGTTGGTACCCTTAGGCTCGCGTCTCTGCTGGAGGATTTTCCCTGATGGACATTGTCCCGGTCCACTCTCCCATCACTCTCCCTTGTCGTGCAGCCACCATCCGCTTGGTGATCCTATCATCGTTGCAGTTGACGTTCTTCAGCCTCTCCACCCAGCCATTGGCATGGGTCTTGATGATTGGGATAAGTTTCAGGACATGTTGTCGATTGCTTCATGAGATGATCAACACCGCCGCATGGCTATATGAGGCTATATCAAGTACGAGATACATACTGTGTATACACAAGTTCCAGATGAAGCTGTCCATGATAATCACCATGGACGATCCCGCCGTCCACCACACACACAAACTTGAATTTCTCGCAACAACAATCTTCAAATCTCGCTCCTGTCAAAGCAAATCTCCAAGTTTTGCACTGCCACTGAAGCTTGTTTCATCCAGTCTCGCCGCCCACCATTCAGATCTGTGTTTAATCGTCAAAGCTTTCTTCAAGGCGGCCGGGGTCGAGAACCAGATCTCCGCGAGATGGCCACTGCACATGTGACTATTGTCTTTGGGTTAATTTCGCTCTCAAGGAGAATGGACATCAAGCCTGCTTCAGATTCAAGGCAGGCCCACAACCCAATTAAACAGGCTTGTATAGGAGTATATAACTATCCAGAGAGAACGCGCAAACTCGGTCGATCATGTCTTGACCTTTGCCTCTGGTGCGTTGCAGTGAAAGGAGATGCTCCAGTGCTTTGAACGATCTACGCTCTCGGTGCAAATCTCCCTACTTCAACTGTTTGAGGTTTCGCCAAGCTGAGTTTCATGCCCGCCTGCGAAATGCATCAAATTCTCCAGTACAAAGGCGAGCCATTCGACCAGCTGATCGCAGTATTCCACGTCGTGGCCATGGCGACAATGACTGCGTGAAATGATCTCAGCAATAACAAAGAAGGACAAGAGTCAGAGAATACCAAGTTCAGGAGGATGTGGATGTTTTTTCATTCGACCTCAATCTATTCGATCGAGACGATGATACTATGTCTCTCAACAGACGTCACAACTCTTCAATCACTGACTTCAACCACTGACATCAAAAGTCCATCTCAGGCCTCTATCGTTGTGTCCATTGCCGAAATCCAAAGTCATGTACATGTATGTTCCCGATTCCAAATCAACAGTGATCCCATCAACAACCCGGGATCATGTGGTCAAGAACGCCAAAAGCTATGCCCGTCGCAGATTGTTACTAAAAGAGAGAATTGCCGGAGCCATGTCGTCGTTATGCGTGCTAAAAGAAAAGTGTCGTGTCACAAATTACCACCGAGGAAGAAAAGTCCACCGGTAAGTCCAAGGCTTGCTCAGAGAGCAAAGAGCCAGCCTCCCAGGCCGAGCATTGCCACCAGCAGACTTCCAACCTTGTTCGAAGAGGCGGCGTTTTGTAGTCCCGGATCGCTGCCCGTGGTTGCTGCAGCTCCTGCAGCTGCCGTACCATCTGTGGCGGTCACAGGTGCGTTGACGACGACCAGCGATGTTCTCGTCTCAACTGATCCATCAGCAGCGGTGGTATAGTAGAGGTGGGTTGATGTGCTGGGAGTGAACCGAACTCCGACGGCAGAAGATGTCAGAGTGACCATGCCACCTCCAAATGTGCTGAAGACGATAGCGCCATTTGTGGTTGCGACTGCGGTGGCGGAAGCAGGCGTCGAAGGTGCAACAGTGATTGTAGTAGCTCCTGGCACCGTTGAAGCCAGGACTTCGGAGGAGAGGATCGAAGAGATCGAGGCAGCTTGTGAGCTCGACTGTGACTCGGCAGAGCTTTCCGCGGGCGTCGAGGCAGTTGAGCTTGGAGTTGTTGAAATGACGGTGGAATTGCTGGCTTGTCTCTTCTTTGCTAGATGCACCAGTTTGCTTGCAATGACGGGGTTTTCAGAATGAACGTGTTCGATGGCTGCGCGGTCTTTGCTGAAGACGCCATCTTTGAACTTGGGCGACAGTTGGTGTAGGACCGAATGTAGAGCGGAAGGGTCGACGGCGTCTAGTAGAGCTTGGAATGAATCCCAGTTGACCAAAGACTTGTCATCCTCATGTGTATGTTGTGTGGTCCAAGCACCCAAAATTAGGGTGCTGAAAACGAATGCTTTCCGCAGGCTGAACATGTTGGACTAAACGAGTGGTGGTATGTGCTCGATATGGCAGTGAGTGACGGACGATCGATTAGAGATTACTCTGTAAGGAGGGAAGGAGAGGGAGGAGGAGGGAAGGTCGAGGTTGGTGAGATTTTGTGTGTGCTGCAGTTGGTTGTGAGGAAGAAGATAACAGTGGTAGCCTTGGTAGGTGACAATGCCCTTTTCTGTGTCTCTTGGTGCAGAGTCGGACCACAGGTGAGCCAAAAGACTGGGATGTGCGCAACTGACAGCTCGCAAGGCCAATAATGATGGGTGGTGGCACGGGTGGGTGAAGAGTGTGTGAGCGGATATGCAAATGGTTCAAGGTTGCATGCACATGTGGAAATGGTTCTCTTTTTGTTCGGGTCTGTGAATGGCCATGTGAGAATGGGATGCTTTTTGCTGGCGTTACGATGGAGTTGATGGCGGAGTTGATGGCGTTGAAAAATCCAGGTGGCGAGGCGAGCCGATGACAGAATCACAGTATCCCAGCATCATCCAGCATCTCAACTGGCTTGCCGTGGCTTGTGGATGAAACCCTACAACCCTGCAGGCCTGGCAAGAGATCCTCCGGGCCTGCAGCTGATGGCTTGAATGGAGCTTGAAACGGATGCATCGGCTGTCTTTTCGGGCTTTACAGTACTGTGCCTAGATACCTGCCTACTAGGTAGACAACATATTCTGTATAGGACTCCTGCTCTACTTTGGCAATGCTCTACTATGTCCTTACCAGCAAGATCATCAGCCTGCTCAAGACTCTTTCATGCCCTAACAACTCTTCTCCCATCCTCGTTTGCTGCAGGATCTCATTGCCAAAACGTGTCCATGATCGCTGAGACATGCCGTCCGCCAAGCAGTGGACAACGCCTCAAACCGAACCAATGAAGCCCAGATTTCTAGGGACGGCTGGTGGCCTGCTGATGGCTGCCATGTTTTGGATCCTCCGAACCGAAGCCCCCTCGCCTTTCTCTTTTTCTGGCCTCGTTCAACTTGTTCCTCCTCGATTGGGATCATCAGAACGTCATCCTTCGCCAATTAGCCGGTGGCTTGGTTGGTGAAACGTCCAACTTGACACGACTTCATGATTCAGCAGCCGAAGAGGCTGAAAGGTTGGCTCAAATCATGGCTACAAGACGATGAATTCCAGTGTGGGATGTACACCAAGTACTCGTACAAACAGAGAGAAAAGGTGACGGTCCAGACTCTCTTATCGAAGACTGTTGATGATTTGCCTTTACCGGATTCTATTTCTGGAACACGAAGATGCAGGTCGCAGATGCCCGTGTTCTGGTGGTGTCGGTGTCAAAATTCTTGTTGGTGTGCCTTGCATCATTGATTCTGCAATGTGCTGTCCAGGACTCCGCAGTTACAAGGGATCCTCCCAATCCTCCCCAACCAAGAGTCGACGTGCCAACCCGATATTCCGTGTTCCGTCCGCAGCCAGATTGTCATATTGACCAGTCAACATTGTCGGCTTATGAGACCTGGCGAAACTGGTGGCTCTGTCACGCATTCAGTGGCATGATCCTTTCACCACAGTCACAACCGGACCACCAAGGAACCAGGCTCGCAGGGCATTTCACGAGAGCGAGGTACAAGGTATCTGGTCACAGCCTTGTCTCGTCATTCGGCCAACAACACAAATTTCAATAAATCCCTATCCTCAATCTGCTTCCTCCTGGACATCAATTCCTCCATATCCCACGTTGCGCTAATCAACCGGCCACTCAGCCAACCCAGGTCGTTCAGCTGTTTACTCAACCACACACAAACTGCACCGCAAAGGTCGACATCATCTGTCAAGTCTGTCGCCCCAAAGACCATCAGCTTCGATGACACACACTGAAGTGACAGGCTCGTAATGAGAATACTTACAAGGCAGAAATTCCTCCGGTGTATTTCCTTTGGCCATCCTCGTCGCAACCGCTCCGGGATGAACAGCAAGTCTAACCAAGCCTTGGCCTCCATACTGCTCGTGCAAATACTCCACCAAACGAATCTGTGCCATCTTGCTCACAGTGTATCCCGTGTTGGCAATAGGTCCCCGTCGTATGCAACCAGCGACTGAGCCAATGGCTATGAAACCCTTGGCGCCGTTGGGCGATGCCAGCAACAATGGCACGAAATAGTGAGCAGCAAGGTATGTCCCCATTGCATTGACCTCGAACGCTTTGTGCACCCACTCCGGCTTGCCCTCATCCATCTTGACCGTGACCGGGCCAGCGTACCCGGCGTTGAGGATCAAGAGGTCCAGTCGACCGCAGCGCGTCCGGACATACGAGGCCAGCGCTTCCACGGACGTAGGCTTAGAGATGTCGCACTCGACAATGTCAGTTTGTGTGGTGGGATTGATGCCTTTGATGTTATTTGCAACGCTTTCCAAGTCATGTACCGAGCGCGAAGAGATAACAATCCGCGCCGCATGAGCCCTTGCATATGCGTAGGCTATATGTTCGCCTATCCCCTGACTGGCGCCGATGATGCATACTGTAAACCGGTCCGGGAGGCTCACCTTACTGGGCTCCATCTCCGGCGTCACGGATTGGTGTGAGTGCTTGGTGAAGCCGTCGACGGCGAGGACGCGAGGATCAGCCATTTTGTTATCCGTCTCGTAGTTACAATACAGATACTCTCGACACCATACACTCATGACCTCTACCTCCGCACTGGATCGTGGATTACCTGATTGCAGATGGTGGGGGCCTTGACGGGATCCTCCGGCTGGGCATTTGGTTAATGTTGACCTCAAAACAACGACAAAAAACAGGCCGTCTTGCAAACACCTTTTGATTCTCATTATCTTCTTGTTTCCTGTGGTAGCAAGTTGCACCATCATTTTCTTGCCTCTGTGGCTCTTCGAAAAAGCAAACAGCATGATCAATCCGATCTCTCTGCCGTCATCTTGTAAAGCAAACACGCACCATCAATGGGTTGTCGCTGTGGTTCTCCTGAAAGCAAACACTCTTCATCATCCTTTCTCGGCGATGACAACCGGCCTCTCATCATACACCTGACGGCGGTTTCTTTGAGCGACGACAACCCTGACTACTCCTCGTAGTCCTCGTCATCTGCGTCCTCGACCTCCTCGTCCTCAATGTCCTCATCGCCTTCATCGGCTCCAGCACCCTCGTCGTCGTCAACAGCGACCTCCTTCCCCTTGCCACTGGTGCTCTTCTTCCACTGAACAGCGAGACGACGAGCTTTGACCAGGGTATCCATCTTCTCTGTCAGCTGAGCACGAGTCTCTTCAGCTTCACATCGTTGCTGTTGTAGTCGCTCGAGCATCCTCACATAGGCGAGGTTGGCCTGCTCAAACTCGTCCCCCTCCCAGAGTGATTTCATCTTCTCCAAGTAATTTGCGAGCATGCCAGCAGTCGGATTTGTCCAGAAGTCGGGCAATTCGACCTGCTTCGCAGCCGCTTCTTCTTGATGCCAGAGAACGACGGCGATCTTGACCATTTCTCCGTCCCAAGTCCGAGTCTTGTTTGTCTGAAGCCACCACTTCTTGTATGCATCGGCGTCGAGGAACAGGCCTTTGGTGTGGTTGCGAATGGACTCTTTGGTGAACTCTTTGGTGGGACCATATATCATCTGCAAGAAACATTGTTAGTCTTTCCACTCAATGCAAGGGTTAAGATTGACATGTGAGGCTGAGTAAACATGGGATGATTCACGGATGACTGCACTTACCAGACCAGCGAACTTGGTACGGGTCGGGTCAATGTTGGTTCGAACAAGCTCATGTGTAAGACTGGACTTGACCACATCCTTTACGGCTTCGATGGTATTGCATTTGACCATGTCGGACTCGATCTCACGAGTGAATCGACCTTGTTGTTGTGCGGCGACATGGATTTGAACCGGCAAGTATTCTGGTTGGAAAGCGAAAGGACCAGTTTGAATTCGGTGAGCATCTCGCACTCTGCCTCGTTCCTCCTCTTCCATGCTCTCCCATCTCTCATACAGAGGATACTTGGAGATCAAGGTAGCTTGATTGCCGGAGACGGTGGGTTGAGGCTCGGAAGCTGACGGGGTAGGTTGAGACGCCGCTGTGCTGCTACTACCGACTTCCATTTCGTCGAATTCGCTGACCAGAGTTTTCTTCTCGGTTTTGTTCGACGACCGCTTCGCTCGCTGCTTGTCGTTCTTGGTTTTGTTGCGTTTTGGAGGCATTGTTACTGATCGTAAGCTTAGACAACGCTACACTGGAGTCAAGAAGAAAAGATTGCGATGCGCAGTTGAATTGGTTTGAAAATTGAAATTGCACGCGATGTTTTGAGGCTCGCGAAGCAGTAAGGCACACAGTTATTCACTACCACTACAAACACCACTGCCTCCCGTCAATCACTGCCCGGTCACTCTGTGAAGTGATACCTACGCTTGGCGAAAAGACCATCACTGTACTGACGTCCAATTCTACTCCCGGGAAATGGGCTACCACTGAAGCTGAAGCACATCACACTGCCGGTGCTGATTTTCTGCAGAGGGGGCAACAGAAAGTCAGTCAGTCAAACACATTGCACAGTATGAAGCAAGCGAAGCAAAAAGCCTCGCCACGTCGGATAGGCCTTTGCTTAGGAGTGCAGCCTTGCCGCCAAGCCGTCAACGGGCATTGAATGAACCTGTATATCACCACCCACAACCAGGGTTCAATCCTCACTCATGCAATAATAGAAGTAGCAAAAAGTCACGGGAGCAAAAAGATTACGCCCGTTCACGTTTCCGGAGACAATCGACGAATCTTTTAAGGAAGCAGATGACCACCGAGGCAGAGGACAGAGTCCGCCTAATTAACCTTAAACCACCGTTGTTAGTCAATGGTGAAGATCCTGGCTTGGGTCTAGCTTCGGACGAGTCCTCATGAGCTATCCAACTAGGCGATCCACTCCCTACCTGAAAGGTGAAACCAAATCGATGACTTTAATATATAACCCATGAATATTCAAGTCACTCAGTCACGTGTTGCGATTGTGGGTCTCATTCACTGCACTCAACGAGGCTGCCGTTGCTTACGGCACTCTGACTCTTCAGAGGACCTTCTTATATCATCGAACAAGCGGCTCTACCATCCTTCATGCTTGAACTTCCAGCCGCACGGCTTCCCACGTCAGATTCTGGCAGTTGGCGCCCCCCCCGAACGCTCTCTGACAGAAGATACCCCAGCATGCTGTCCAGAACTGGTAGTCCTCATCATCTTGGGAAGGGATGAGCCCACAGCTAATTCAATTCTCCCCGCTTCATCCGTCAAGCGATGATTTTAGGACTCGATGCCTGGTTTGACGAACCACCTAGCGTTCGCTACTCCTCCTTACTCGCCTCTTCGGTCGCTCACGGCCAGCATACGATATCTGCCCATCCAAGAACGCAAGTCAGCCGAAAAATTCACCGGTCAGGGCGCTTGTTAAGGGTGCAGGACCGCTTTCGGCTCCTAGAATGACGGCCAGGCCATCAGAACAATGGACAGCCGAGACCATCACCGTTGTATTGTACGCTTGCATGCTCACAGACAGTGACGTGTCCGCTGTTGCAAAGAGGTAGAAGGTGTTCAGATTCTTGCAGCGAGTGGCCACGGCCCACATGCTCCAGCAACGAATCATGGTGCCCAGCCAAATTGTCAACGACCAGCATGCCAATGGGAAAGCTTCGCTCTGCGGAAGCACGTTGCGCCGGCTTGCTTCCTTTGACTTCATCGATACTATCTCCTGCATCACAACCTCATATTAAGTCCCCACTACGGTACTCCTGCATGTCCTCAGCTTGGGGACATCGTATGTATCCTGACGTGTGCCACGACTTGGAATGGTTACCATATGGTCTGGCCCTTGCCGACCGCGGCTTTCCAGCCACCACATTTCCACGTTCGGGAGGGGTGCGGTCTCGCGCGACCCTCGCAAGGCAAATGCCAACAAATCAGGCAACCACTAACCATAACAGCGAGAAAATCAACAACTAGAGCTTTTCGAGGGGCAGTGGGACTCTCGGATGCGTTTCTTCGAGCAAACTGCTTTAGCGCCCACATTGTGTCGTTTGCCTACGAACACCATGCGATACCTACTCCGTACCGCTGTCGACTATGATGCTGATTGGTGTCCCACGTTTGTCGGTGAGGAAGCGACCCCTGTCTCTCTCTCTCTCCACGTTCCAAGCAAACAGCAAATTGCATGCGCTTGCCTGTTTCTGCCTGCAACCCTACTACAGCCTTGCGACCCTCCTTGCTGTGAAAGAACCACAGGATGGTATGAACAATGTACAATGCAGTTGCCGGGAGTTCTGGCCATACCAAGACAAGGTACTCAAAGCTGGCATACTTTGCAAATTCTGCAACCGAACTCCCGTCAATCCTGCCTAATTACGGGCCTGCAATCACAGCCTTGAAGCCAGGTAAGCTGTAGAACCCAGAGGAACCCACCAGGACCATCTTTTGTCTCTGCTGGTTTTGCACTTTTTGAGGGAGTGGGCAACTGTCGTGCAATACTATTCACTTGCAAATCATGAGATCCATACAGCAGCATCTCCAGGGTTGACTATCTATGCCTGTGAGGTATTTGAGCTGTCCTCGGCCAGTCTCAGACCATTTTATTCTCGCTTTTACAACGCCAACATGTCTTCCAAGTAACAATTTGTTGTGCGGTTTCCTACACGCCAATCCAAGAAAAGGAATTACCGCAAATTCGAAGCCCCTCAGTTGTTCGCCTTGTTTCATGCACCTACGATCATCTCTGCTGAATGGGCAGCGATGCAGGACGTAGGTGTGATGCTTCAGGGCAGGGTCATCACAGCAATGTGCCCGGGATCAAGTTGTCTTGGGCTTTGTCTCGATGAAGGACTATAAATATGGCTCTTGCACTGATCACAGACTGCAGAAAATCCTTTCTTTTAAATTTGGTTCCCTCGAGCAGGATAGCACGCTGTCCATATCTCTTTACTCACAGTGCCTCACCCTACCAGCTGAGAGATTCCTTTCTGTGAGTGTCCCAACACTATATACTACCACATCTGCTAATGAGTATTGTGTCACTTAGCTGAGCACCATGGACACTGATGGATCCACTCCTCCTCATCCTCCCTATGGAAATAACAACCAGCCTGCAATTGGGCCTGAAGGGCGCAAATTCAAGCCTCAGACGGGTCAACCACGCCCCAAAAATTGCCGTGAGTGCAAAAAGTCAAAGAGAGGAGTAGGTGTATACATATAGCAACGATCTTCTCTGATTTATGTTGCAGTGCGTGGCTGTTCCTGGGCAAGCGTGCGTAGGATGCCAGAAGACCAACAAGGACTGCAGCAATGTGACCACACCGGCTCATGTTGCAGCTGCATCACACTCAGCTATTCAGGGGGACAATATACTCGCGGCCGTTGATCAGGCTGGGTTTGATCGTGTTAGCCAGCGTCTGACAGGACCGCCGAACCTTCTACCAGAGCTTCGTGGGATCAATACACTTCCGATGCCAGGGTTTTCAGGTGTTGCATGGAACAGTCAGCACTCTCCAGGTTATGCCCAGCCTCCAGCAGGTCTGTACAGATCCGACCTGGCCGCTGAGACATCTCGCATGGGCAATGCGCCGTATGGCTTGGAGTATGTTCCATTGTCATCCACTATCAACATTTTGCAAGACACTAACACTTCCCAGCATCGATCCACGCCTGTGGGCACCTGATCACAATCTTCAACATCCTCAATTGGGGCCAGAGCAAGGACATGCCACGGCTTTCCGTTCAACGGAGTGCGATCACCCTTTCCAGCAGCCTTCGGCGGTGTCTCAAGAAGAACCTGTGCAGGATGTACCGTACGTTGGTCATGCCGAGAGGACAGTGGACAATCAAGAAAGTGACGACCAACCAGAAGTGAACAACTAAACAAATCTGAGGGCTGACAACGGACGAACGCTTGGGCTCAATGATCCCCGGTGACTTGGAAGATCACCGACGGCGATGATGGCAATCTCTTCATACTTTGTTTGATGCTAGGCTACGGTAGTTGGATGGACTGATTGATCTTTCATTTCTTTGATGTTTGACTTTGAATCCAAAAATTAGAAAAGTCCCCCTGTGGACGCTCTTTCAATGCTTTGATCGACTTCTCAGTTCCCTAGCAGAAATACTGACCTGTATGTGGTGAATCGTCTCAGTATGCAAACCGTTCAGAGCTCCACATTGCTGTGCAGCCTTGTCAACCACGTGCAAGGCTCGAAATCCTTCACCTCAGTAGTACAGATACGTAAGCATGGGGCTTCCAAACAAGCGAGAGATGGCGCGAAGGTGTGAGCTGCAAAACGATATCATAGATCATGCCTGGTCGCTTGCTTCCGCCCATTGCCTTCCCCCCCTACAGCAGAGGATGCCTTAGCAACTTGAAATGCGCGGTGATGAGGAAGCAAGTAAATCTGAGAGTCTATGTCCGTTCTCGAGTCGAGGAGAGTCTATTACTATCATACAATCATCATCCAATCAGTCCCCTTCTTTGGGTTCCGATGTTTCCATCACGCCATGATTTACACCTTCTTCTTGAGACCAACGCCAGCGATACTGATCCGCCCTGCGGTGAAGAAGACCACGCCGACGATGCAGCAACATCCGCTAAAGAGCATCATGTACAAGTATTTCCCGTGGTCGCGACTGATCAAAGCACCAGCGATGGGACTTCCAGTCAGGGCGCCGATCGAACCGGCAGCGAAGACAGTGCCAACCCGAATCCCAATCTCTCTGATCGGCGAGATCTGGGCAATCACCGCGGGCGTGAGACCGATGGCTGCGCCGGAACTGAATCCGAAAAACAGCGCGAACGCAATCTGAGCGGCGTTGCTTGTACCCGGAATCCACATCCCCAGTATGAAGATGATGGTGATTGTGCAGAAGACGATCATGACGTTGAAGCGTCCGACCTTGTCGCCGAGGATACCGGGCAGCGTCCGACCGAAGACCGAGCCGGCGTTCAGGATCGACACGAGGTATTGAGCGAGTTGTAGAGACATGCCCCGGCCGTTGGCGACGGTTGTTATAAAGGACATAACTGGAAACATTCCCCAGTAGAAGAAGAAGACGGCAAAGGTCGTCAAGAGCATGGGCAGCTCGGCGAGAGGACGGACAAAGGCCATGGCTTCGAACTTGCGGCCCGAGGGAGGGATGCGAGAGCGGAGCGTCAAGATGGCGACGATGCAATTGAACAGGATGAGGAAGGCGCAGGTTCGCATTGCCCAGCCGAAGCCCGTCTCGCGGATCATATGCGAGACGATGATGGGGAAGATGACACCCCCCAGAGAGCTGCCCGCAGCCATGATGCCGATGGCCATGCCTCGCTTCTTGAAGAACCAGGTCGACACGCAGCCCATGGCCGGGTTGAAGAGGAAGCAGGCGCCAATGGCGGAGCAGACGCCCTGACTGAGCATGAATTGGTAGTACTCCGTCGAGATGGACGTCATCATCAGACCGAAGACGTGCAGGAAGGTGCCGATGTAGAGCAGGTATCGTGGACCGTAGTTGTCGAAGACGTACCCGGCAAGAGGCCCACACGCGAGCATGAAGAACGTTTCGACCGAAGGGATCCACGCGACGGTACTGGCCGAGTATTGTGAGAGTGGTACGGCCATGTAGTATTCTTGGAAGACTCCTGTTTCGGATCATTAAAATTTAGACTTATAGGACACCTCTCTTGCCATTTTGTTTTTATTTTGAAGTCTTGGAGGTGGTGAGGATCTGGGTAAGAATTAAGTACGTACCTATGCAATTGATCCAGCCCCAAGAATTGAATAAACAGCAAAAGCCACCGAGGACGGTGAGCCATGCTTGAGTTCCTCCATCGGGAAACGAGGAGGGGTCGGCCCACGGGTTGTACGGTGCTTTGGGAGGCTCGATAGGAACAGGTTGCTGCTCGGTTGAGGATCTTTCTGTCGTGAGGCCGGATTCGTGGGTACCGGATTTCTCTTGAAGGTGGTCGGGCTCGGGACCGTTCTCGAGAGAGACTTCTTTTTCCCGCTCTTGGGACATATTGTTGGTGAGTGATGGCTGAATGAAGAAGAGAGAAGCGGAAAAAAAAACCAAGATCAACTCGTTGAGAGTGCACGGGTCTTTGTTCCTGGTTCGAGGTCGAGGCTTTCGTACAAGAGCGTTTCTAGGTGGTGCGCAACACCGGATAAGGGCTGGTCGGGCAAGATACTAATTGTAAGGAATACAGACTTGGAGAATGATGAAAGAAAGCTGGAATAAGGTCGGCTAGGTACAAATAGAAAAAAGATACATTCCTTGAGCTGAAGATATATTGGGTGATTGATTGGTAAAGTCGGGATCAAAACGATACCGCAACCGAGTCTGTTGTTCGTACGGAGCGTGTTTCCTTCGGCCTTTTGAAAGCGCGAGCTCCAAGGGCGAGACGATTCTCCATAGGCACCATCAAGCACCTATGTGATAGGAGAGTGATGGAGGGCGATGGAGCTACCCTCGCTACCTTAGGTGGGAGTAGTGTTATGGCCCCGAAATCTCCGGGAGGATCTCTGCCATCTGCTTTCTTGATTGTGCTTGATCTGTGGTTCTTCGATAGGTTCTTTCGTCTTATGCTGGTGGGCACAAGCACATGGAAAGATCCCCACTGTTGTTGTTTTGTGCAAAATGAATCCGTGCGAAGCAGACACCTACCACGTACCTAGGTAAGGAAAAACTCCACCCACCCACCACCTCTGGCACAGCACCTAGGACTGGGTGATGGGTGGGTGAGGGCCTTCTCTGCAGAGACTCGCTTCGGTTTTAACCCTCGCTCCAAACAATTCTCTTTCTCGGCCTCATCAATCAAGTTTGAGCCGCTTCAGCAAGACATCCACATTATCGTCAGTGAGACACGAGTACCATGGCCGTGACTCACCCTTTCCTGAGTGATGACCCTCACCTGCTGCGACCTCATGGTTTGCAATGACTTCGGTCGAACCGGACATAACAACACCGGAACACCTCCCTGATTTGGGACAGCGTCGACCAAGGCCAGCATCTTGGTCTGAAATGGACATGGAAGTCCCCAGGCCATGACGCAGAGTCACTTACCAGGTAGACGCTGTTGTGCATTGCGACTGCGAGACCAAGGCTTCGCTTCCATCGGGCTGCCCAGAACACCGAGCTTCATCGTGTACGTGTACAGAGAGTGTCCACTGTCCGAGGGTGGTGGCCTGAAACTTGTTGAGAATTTTCGCTTGTCTTCTCCCACCTCTTCTTTACCTTACATTGTGGTCCATGAACCCAGCGGAAACTGCGGATCAGCTAGGAAGAATTGAATTGATGCAAACGGGCGAGACTTTATATCAGGCGAGCATGTCAGCTTACTTGGGATTTTACACCATATTTTGGTGCACCCCCGGCGAGTTTTGGGAACTCCTCCGCTCGTATAACCCACCAACTCAGCTGTACATACGAATCATCCTTTGGAAATCAGGCAAGTCAAGTTACCATTGCTTACAGCGAGACATGGACTCTACATGCGCTTGGGGGAGATGCCAGCCTGCCGCCGCTGGGATGGGCAATCTACGACTTTCAGTCACAAAGATGGGACAAGACCCGAGGTACTGATATTGTTGAGCATATCGAACGCAACTAATTAATCGTCACTGAAACCCCTGGTGATTGACTCCTGCCAGCCCTTGCAAAATCTCTCGTGCGAGTGAGCCGATGATCGTCTATCTCATCATCGACATATATGTGGAACGAGCCTCCATGCTCCGAGCCCGCTCTTCCGGCGTCGGCGCCTTGGGTCGAGGCTTTTCTTTCTTTTCCTCTTTCCTATCGGACCTCTTGTTGCCGGGCAGGAGAGCCTTGAGACTTGACATTGTTGACGTGCTGCGGATAGATGCAGTGTCGGCCATGGTGCTGTTCTTGTCTTTGTCTTGTGTGTCGAGTGATGGCGACATTACTGTGGTGTGTTTCTGACTTGAATTGGTGAAGCAGTATGCTTGGGAAAGTTGCTCGATTGGATCGGGCTGCCGTCTAATTCGGTGCTTTTTGGAAGTCCTTGCAAGGTATGGATATGAGCTATGAGTGGCTATGATGCTGCCTGTCTTGGGGATAGGTAATGCCAAAGAGATGAGACGACCGAATGCAGCAGAAGATCTTATCTTTGGAGGAGATGGACTCAGAGAGGAATATAGCGATACACTGACCAGCGAGGAGGGAAGAGAACAGCCTCAGGCACAGCGTTCGGCGCAGGGTCTATATACCTTACAAATATTCCCCCCCATGTCTGACGTTGATGAGTCTTACTAGAATGGAGATTCTCAACTTGGTACGCCCTACTTACCTAAGGTCCAGTATACGGTTGAAGAGACCACTACTAAAGAAGCGGTCGAATACGAGAAAGGGCGCAGTGCACCCCCATCCATCCATCATCAACTCAGCATTCTGACTCACCCATCTGTTAGTACGCGGCGAGTGAACGCTCGTGCCTGGTGCCTCGTGCTCGTTGCATTTTCGTGGATGCCTGCTCCTCCCTAAGGTACTCAAGGGTACTACTAGTATGCGCAGGAACAGCGTCCATTCGTTTGCATGCGGTTTGACACTTCCGCATTGCTCAGTCATCCATGGAGAGTCGATACAGAGTCGGTGCTGCCTGGCTTTGCAAAGGCGTGCCATAGGAAAAGTACATATGGCAATGTCAATGCGGGTCGTATTAGGTACGCGGTTAGTACGCAACACGCCCTGTGATTGGTGTGGGTGCATACTGGTTCTCTCGATCTCTCTGGCGTTTGGCGTTTTGAGGGGAAAATGGACCAGCAGTGACCAGCGTATTCGGATCGCGCCAATGAGTCATTTCCGGCCCATTGCTGTTTGTTGGCCCTGTCATCAGTACTCGTAGTCGGCGAGTTGCATTTCTCGAAGCGGAGAACAGAATCAAGTGAGAACTCGACTTGTGCCTGGATGGCCTTGCATGTGTGGCTTCATCCCTCCTCGGTATTGGTCGTCATGGTGCTGTTGTGTTGGATTCTCAGAGATAGCATGCATGCAGCGTCAAAATGCATTTTGGAGGAATATATTTGTATATATGGGGTTAACATGACCACATCGCAGGACTCTACAAGCATTTATGCTCCATTCGCAGAGCCTGTCGCATGCCTAACCCTAAGTTGTTCCCGGCGTCTCTTTACATCGCTGGATCAATTGCACCAGTCCTGCATCGCAATGACTTTCATGACCGATGTCTAGTTCATGAGTGCCTTCGAAAACTGTAGAGTCGGTCCAGATATACAACAAGCTCGCCCTTTTACAGCGACTTCAGCTTCTCGGTTAACTCAGGTACTTTTTCGAACAAGTCGCCCACCAGGCCAACGTCGGCGACCTGGAAAATGGGCGCATCAGGATCCTTGTTGATACACGCGATGACCTTGCTGTCCTTCATACCCGCAAGATGCTGGATCGCACCCGAGATCCCGGCGCAGAGATACAGTTGCGGGGCGACGTTCTTGCCCGTCTGGCCGACCTGCAAACTGTTGTCCGCAAACCCACTGTCCACGGCGGCTCTTGAGGCACCAATAGCCGCGCCCAGAGCGTCGGCCAAAGGTGGGATTAAACGATCGAATTCCTCCTTGGACTTGAGGCCTCGCCCGCCAGACACCACTTTCGAGGCCGATGCCAGTTCAGGTCGGTCGGACTTTGCCAGATGCTCCGAGACCCATTCTGTGGGAGACTCAACCTTGGGATCGACACCCTCCTCCACTGACGCTGAACCACCCTCGGTTTCTGCTGGTGGGAATGATGTTTGCCGTACGGTTAGTAGTTTGATAGGGTCGCTGCTCTGCACGGTAAGGATGGCGTTGCCCGCGTATATGGGTCGGACGAACGCTAGAATGGCTTGTTAGCACCGCGGCGCCGCCAGGCTGGAGGATCCCCAACTCACTATCTTCGCTCTCGATGGACATGACGTCCGACAGTTGCTGAACATCCAGCAGCGCAGCCACTCTCGGTAGCAGACTCTTTCCAAAAGCCGAGTGTGATACGATGACATGTGTGTAGCCTCCCTTCTTGATATTTTCTACCAGCAAAGGTGCCCAGTTCTCTGGCAACCCTCGCTCGTATGCCTCGTTCTCGACCGCAACCACCTTCTCCAGTCCTTGGATCTTGGCCGCTTCTTGAGCCACAGACTTGCCCGCTTTTCCGGCCACGAAACCATGTATGGAGCCTCCCAATTTCTGACCCGCCGTGACAGCACCTAGTGAGCCGGTGTTGATTTTGCCGTCCTTCTGCTCGAGTATGGCAAGGGTGGACAAGAGTCGTGCGAGTGAGGAGGATTGAGTCTGGGCCAAGAGGGACTTGGAGCACGTCTGAGCACGTAGAGTGCGCAGGGCTGAGTGCCTGGCTACCGACAACATGGTGCCTGATATGACCGGCTTTGAAGCCTGGTAATTATGCTGCTGGTCGTGCTCAAGTGAAATACCAGAAATCAATCGCAAGCTGCGATCAATGTCGAATCATTGACATGTTTGGGTGATAAGATCCGCCGTATATGCCTCGGGAAGCCTCGCCGATTTCGGCCCTTGATCGGTCCACACCCGGTTATATCAGGTCAACAGCGGGTAGAGTCGACAGTCAAAACGATGAAAGAATTATCACGTCAAGGGTATCTATTCATTCTCTGCTCGATTGCTATTCTCGACTGGCCCAGCAGAGAAGCTGTTCTGTTCCATTTCCACACGTTGCCAGCGAAAACGCATGGGTTTAGACATACAACCCCCCCGCTATGCATAATCGCTCACGTTTGGTACACACACATCAGGGCTCACTGCAAAGAGCAACAAGTGCATGGATATGCAACAGAAAGGACGGTCAAAATAAAGAAACGGGAGACCACATCCTGCACCTCGGAGTTGACACAGACTGCTTCACTCAGATGTAAATGCTGTGGCAGAGCAAGAGCTTAGCTGATCCATTCAACCATTCATTTCGGTTTGCGCCAGAAGTATTGCTAGAATCGGTCAGTCTCCTTCGTACACGCCGCTGGTTGTTTGGTGGGCATACCTTGTGTTGCTTGCGACATGCTCGTAGTCCTGGCTTTCGCAAATCATTCACCACAGCTTCCCTCCTCTTCTCATCTTCATCCATGTCCGGAATGTAGTAGTATTCACTCTCAAGTGGCTTTCCCGCAGCATCTTTCCCTTCTCTTGAAACCTCACCAATGCATGCAGTTCCTTTGACGATCTGTTTGATGTCGTTGATGGACAAGCTGCCAGCTTCGGAAGGCAAATGACCGAGAATTGTAGACCACGGCGTCGAAGACAATCTCGAGAACGCAAGTTGGTTGATGATGTGACCCTGAACATCAAATCCGGTTGATTCCTTCTTCGAAGCTGCTGGAGCCTGGTTTGGTTGTAACGGTTCAGTATGTGAAGAACGAGAACTCTTGATAGAACCATTGTGATAGGGGGAGTCTCCAGTGGTGAAGGATGCCATTCGTGGTAAGAGGTTAGCACCGAAAGGTCCAAAAGAGTGAATGATGGGATCGTTTTCCTCATCGTTGTCAGAAAACTCCTCTGTTGTAATGGATACGTTGACCTGGGACATGGTGGGATTCTGAATACTCTCGGTAAGTGCTTGGGTAACTTGAGATACTTCTGCAGCATCACTTGTTCCGTTAGCTTCCTCTGGATCTGGATCTTCATAAATCTCGACGGTCTCAAGGGGGGCTCTGCTAAGGGGAAGAGGAGGCGAGGATGGCAATAGTGCTTGGACAGCTGGTGAGGGCGAGATGGGCGAAACAGGTCGTCTTCGAGATTGCAGTGGACTCGGGCTGGGCGGCGTGGAATGGCGTAGCATGACTCGCTGGCGTTTGGTTGGTGAATCCTCCTCGCCCTCTTCATCAGATGATATAGCACCCAGACGCGGCTTTGGCGGCCATTGGATAACCACGCGACTGTCATGAACATCAAGCATGATCTCAGCATCTCTCACATCCGATGAGAATGTCTCTCCCTTCTTGACTTCGTACACTTGACCCTTGCAATGTATTTTGACGCCATTCCATCCGGTGCATGTTATCTCCACACGGTCACGCTCCAGACGCGAGCTCGCTGCTTTGTAGCATGCTTCGACATGAACTCGAGAGATTAGACGGTTTGCAGACAGCTGGTAGTTACATGAAGCACTCGACCTTCCCATACGCGTTGTCGTGCCGTCAGCACCCAGCTGAATTGACGGGACTGCTCCAAGCGGTGTGCGTTCTGACAGGATAGAAGAAGTTCTGGTAAGGTCCGGTCTCGGATTCGTAACGCGTGAGGGTGAAGAGGTCAGAATATGGGTGGAGGAGGTCGGGACAGGCGTGGGATATGTCGTGTGCTCGTTAAACGCATCTCGGGTACGCTTCAGAGGTCTCGGTAGAGCCGGTGAAGATGATAACGGTTCAAAGGCAGGGAGAAGAGCGGTTGCAGGACGTTTGGATCCTGGTGTAGGAGAAGCTGTTATCTCTGAGAGGGTAGTAGAGGGAGCCATAGTGTGCTGTTGGCCTCAGCTACCCAGCACGCGGTAGCCGGAGTATGGCTGTTGACCAGCTCGAGACGCGTACTCGGAGAAACAAATGTGAGACTGGACGAGCAAGTCTGCTCGTGGAAATCCCAGAGCAGAGACTCAATGGGCCAGGAAAGAGAAGGAAGGAATACTGGTAAGGGAAATTCAAGGTGGTCGCTGGGATGGTCAGAAGAGTCGAGTGTGGGAGGGAGTTCAGTTCGTTCGTCACGTAAGTAGCGCGAGGCGCGACGCACGGTGGTAGAATT
Source organism: Vermiconidia calcicola (assembly GCA_035928285.1). NCBI lineage: Eukaryota > Fungi > Ascomycota > Dothideomycetes > Mycosphaerellales > Extremaceae > Vermiconidia > Vermiconidia calcicola. The sequence continues at coordinate 219,894 of JAXLQG010000001.1, read as the reverse complement.
CGCCTGTTGGTGGACACCCAACGACGCGCTATGAGCACATGAATTTCAAAGCAAAAATGATGAAAATGTGATCTGGAAGGGCATCGGTGCACAGAAATAGAGTATCATCACAGACAAGACGTGTTCTTTGTAGAGAGAGGGTGAGCAGGACAGCGCCAATGCTATTCTCCTCGCAGCATGTGAACGAAGAGGACTACTCTGCTGCCAGCCAATCTACCGGTACTTAAGGATTAAGATCTACTACCACGCATGCCGAGTACATATGCATATTAACCAAACTCATGGAAGTCTTAGCCCGTTAACCATTGTACAGCAATCCTCTTGTACAGCATCTGTCGGCAATGCGTGCAGAATACCTGCCTTGTAGACAGCAGCGTGGTGTGAACAATGTGACACTGCGTTTACGAGTAACATTGGAGAGCGAAGTTGGAGATGTCCTAGAGTTCAAGATCCGGGAATGTTTGCCAAGGTGGGGTGGTCGGCGCTTAACATGTCCGACCTCGCCGACAATATTTTTTTCCGTGCCCTGGTTTCGAATGTAGTTTTCCGCTCGCAGTGACCGAAGAAGTAATTACACTGTTCGAATATGACAGTCGCATCAATGGCGACCACGACGATAACCCAGAGGCGCCCCCAAGATACTCCCTACCAGCTTGATCCTGACCAGGTACGCAAAGTCTAACGTTCGCCCCCCGATTTTTCTGACCTTTGGCGCAGACTCTGAAAGCCTCTCAAGCCCTCCTTCAGCACGTCCAAGCAGAGACCAAGCGTCTACAGGAAGTCTCTGCCAAACGGGATCTTCTCCAGGCCGACACCTCAGAAGGCGAGGACGACATACCGGCTGATGGAGAAGCGCCCATATGGCTTACCCTCACCACCAAGCAACACATTGTCGATCACAATAAACTGAAGCCCAGCAAGATCTCCGTCCCACACTCACTCAACAAATCTCCAGACCTTCGAATATGCCTCATCACCACGGATCCTCAAAGAGCAGTGAAGAACGTTGTTGCCGAGCCTGCATTCCCTGGACACCTCCGATCTTCCATCACAAAAATAATTGGTTTCACGAAACTGAAGAACAGATATAAGACTTTTGAGTCCAGACGGCAATTATTGGCTGAGCATGATATCTTCCTCGCAGACGATCGTATCGTCACACGTTTGCCAGCCATCCTGGGAAAGATATTCTACAAGGGAACCGCTAAACGGCCGATACCTATTGTGATCGCCCAGGCGGAGAAAAAGCAGAAGGACTCACAGCAAAAGTCGTCTAAACGAGAAGGAGCTGCTCCACCTAGCTCGCCGTCGGCCTTGGGCAAAGAGATCGAGAAAGCCATCGATGCAGTGCCAGTCACCTTAAGGCCAGGCACGCTAGTCGCCGTTCGTGTTGGATTAGCTTCCTTCAAGCCTGAACAGTTGGCAGAAAATGTCTCAGCAGTGGTAAAGAACCTGATCGAGAAACATGTGGTCAAAGGATGGAGGAATGTTAGAGGCATCCACATCAAAGGCCAGTCGTCGACTGCTGTACCAATCTGGCTAGCTGATGATCTGTGGACGGACGCGGATGACATTGCCGCCCTGAAGGCGATCGATGGTGACAACGAGATCGAAGAAGATCAAGGCCCGAAGCGGAAGAGGAATCCTGCAACGACGAAAGGTCCACAGGCTGGTGCAAGGAAACGAACTAAGGTGGATGGGAGTGATGAGAAGCAGGAGGCCAAGAAGGTTGCAGAAGATCGAAAGAGCAAATTAGCGGCTCAGAAGGCGAAGATCTTCGGAGAAGAGTTGTAACACTTGTTGAAAGGCAAGATGTTCAGGCTCTTTGTACGATGTCATGAGCAGGAGTTGGGAAAGCGTCTAGAACTGCATTGCTATGGAGTTGAAAATAGTGTCCTCCGTTCCTAGGCACCTTACTCGGTACTTAATCCAACTTTATGCAAGGCTGAGAGATTTTGTAAGCAGCCAATTGAATCGGATCAGCCTCGTGATGATGATGAGGGGAGCACAAGGCAGGCTCGCCTCACTTTCCACATCTGGGCAACAACTGCGGGTGGTATCCGTATCCCAGATCAAAGGAAGTGAAAACAGAACCAACTTCACTTGAACGTCACCAGTGAGTCACTGGCTGAGAGGTATCCGTGTTGATATCTGCAGCCTGATTTACATCGCAGGTATCCTGCAATCTCCCTGCTTCTCGTCATGCAAGCGATACTCAACGCTCTACAACACCGCGGACCGTCATGGACCGCAAGCGAAAACGTAGGCTAGATTAGCCCCTGTGCGTCCATCGTGCTGACTGTGGGACACAGGAGAACTACGTGACCTGAATCTTCGCGTCTGGACAGGCGCAAAAGGTGACAAAAAGAGCGACTACTTGACCGCAGTGCTAATGCGTAGACAGACGTCTATGATGTCGCTCCCTCCTTCGACTCGTCCTTGAAGAAGAACACCGCGTTCATTAAGCGTCTCCGCACTGGTATATCCTCGTCTGGTCAAGATACTTTTCTCTTGGAAATACGGACACTGTCCCTTCAAAAATACCTTTCAGAGATCATTTCAGCGACGGCCGAGGGTTTGAGCAGACTCAAAACTGCCAGTGAAATTGCTGCTGCAGTAGAGATCGTCAGTGCACTTCACCAAAGATTTGGACCCGAAGAATACACAAAGAAGTTAGGGTGGCTGCTGGGCAAAGGTTTGACGCCTCCGGACAAAGCTCAGGTCAAATCATGGACTGCTGAAGTCCGTGAACGTGAGGAAAAGGAACGACTGCAGCGTCATCGCATTCTGGTACGAATTGTCACAGAGTTCTGGCTCTGTGGTATACTGCGAGGGTTGGACGATGTCGACCGACCGGACGATGTCTCAACTAGAGGCAAAGAAGCACCAACGCAGTTGGGCAGCAAAGCAGCACCTCTCGCAAACGGCATCAAAAGTGATCCTCACGCTGAGCATGAACCATTCCCTCTGGAGGTGCTGAAAGAACTACTTGGCCACGATCCCGAACATGGCAACCTGAGCCTCGCTGTGCTATTTGTGAAGAACTTTGCATGGGATGTCTTGGGCCTCAAATCTCCTTCGGACGAGGGTCGAAAAACCGTGGACGCCGATGGCGCCGTTCTAGAGACGTCACGGGATGCTTCAGCTTCTACCGACGCTAATGAAGATGATGCGCCAATCATTCCACCACCTGTCCGACAGCGATTTGTCAATGTCTTTGAACGCTATTTGGCGAGCGTGAAGAGTCATATCATACGAGATCAGAAGACGTTGAACAATCAGAGTCGTCGAAATGCCGAAGCATACGTCAAGAGTGGTGAAATCTTTGAAGATAGACAGGCCAACTTCGAGAAGCAAGTAAAGGCCCAAGAGAAGTTGGTCGCTAACGCTCAAATCCTTTGCGACGTACTTGGACAGGAGATGCCAGATCTTGCTGAGAAAGATGGAACAGAGACTGCGGCTTCAGGTACCGTTGGGATGATCAAAACCGGTGATTATCTGAAAGGCTCAGCTGAAGGCGCGGGGATCTGGGAAGATGAAGAGGAGCGTCGCTTTTACGAGAACCTAGTGGACCTCAAAGGTCGGGTGCCAGCAATTCTTCTTGAGGACTCCAAGAAGAAGTCCGAAACGGACGACCGCACGGATACGACTATGTCTGAGAGCAGCAAGCCGTCAGAAGCCGACGATCAGTCGACCGCCATCGCTAACAAGTCTGTTGGGGCCCAAGTCGATGCCATCCTCCTCCGATTGCCAGAACTTCAGACTAAAGACATGGTGGATCAGGTTGCTCTCGACTTTTGTTTCCTTAATTCCAAAGCGTCTCGCAACAGACTCATCAAATCATTGCAGGAGGTTCCGAAAGGCCGAACAGACTTGCTTCCGTTGTACGCACGACTTGCTGCTACTCTCGGCCAGTATATGCCAGACATCGTTCAAAGCTTGATCTCCCACCTCGATGATGAATTCCGAAGCCTGCAGCGACGGAAGACAAAGGATTTTCTCGGTCAAGTTCGGCTACTGAATGTCCGTTACCTGGCCGAACTCACCAAGTTTGGCATTGTCCCAGAACATGTGATCTTTCACTGTCTCAAAGTCAGCCTCGACGACTTCTCGCGAATGAACATCGAGATGGCTGCACATCTCCTGGAAAACTGTGGAAGGTACCTTTTGCGAAACCCGGAAACCTCTCCGCGAATGGCATCCTTCCTCGAAACGTTGAATCGCAAGAAATCTGCACAGCATCTCGGCAGCCAAGAGCGCATGCTGATCGAAAACGCACTGTACTACGTCGATCCTCCCCAACGAGCCGCCATACAGCAAAAAGAACGAACACCGATGGAGCTCTTCGTCCGTCAGATGCTGTACATGGATATGACAAAGCGCAATTACATGAAATTGCTCAAAACCATTCGCAAACTGCACTGGGAAGAGAAGGAAGTCGTTGAAATGCTGGAGAAAATATTCAGCAAACCCGCTAAAGTCAAGTTCAGCAATATCCACCTCCTGGCGGTCCTCCTCCAGGCGCTATTCCGCTATCACCAGGACTTTGCTATCGGCGTCATCGACAATGTTCTCGAACAAGTCACTCTTGGTCTCGAACAGAACGACTTCAAGTTCAATCAGCGTAGAGTGGCCGATGTCAAGTACCTTGGTGAGCTCTACAATTACAAGATGGTTGACTCGACCGTCATATTCGATACGCTCTACCGTATTGTCACATTTGGCCATGAAGGAGGCACTCCACAGCCCGACAATTACACTCCTTTCGACCCTCCAGACGATTTCTTCAGGATCCGACTGATCTGCACGATCCTTGACACTTGCGGCATTTGCTTCGATAGGGGTAGTTCCCGAAAGAAGCTCGATTTCTTCTTGACCTTCTTCCAATATTACATGACTACTAAAGATCCTCTGCCGATGGAGATTGACTTTCTGGTACAAGATACCTTTTCTCTCGTTAGGCCTAATTGGAAGCTCATTACAGACCTCGGAGAAGCTGCAAAGATCTTTGGTGAAGCTGTCAGCGCCAATTACAAGCAGTCAGCCTCAGAAAAGGCAGCTGAGCAGGCAGAGGAACTTGAAGACACTGGTTCGGACGATGATGCGCTTGGTGAAGGGGACGGTGAACTCGAAGTGCCACAATCCTCTGACGAAGAGGGCGAGGTAAGCTCTTCCTTAGAGGCGGACGAGTTTTCAGCTGACATTTTCCAGGACGGGATTGAGGAAGACACTGGTGAGGAGAAACAGAACGATGAATCGGACGAAGAAGAGCAAATTGTGGTGATGCGCCAGGAAGAACAACTCGATCCAGAAGCGGAGGCAGATTTCGATCGAGCCTTTGAGAAGATGATGAGCGAAAGCTTGGACTCTCGTAAATTCGAACGTCGCTCCCAATTCGACGTGCCATTGCCGATTCGCAAAATCCAGCGGCAACCACAGGAGCCAACCGAAGACGAACCGAAACCCCCAGTCGAGTCCGAGCCGAATACAATGGCATTTTCGTTGATGACGAAGAAGGGCAACCGCCAACAGGCAAGTAGCTCTCATGATCTTTTCCACATGAAATGCAACCCGCCCTCACTGACATTCTCACAGACCAAAACCATTGAGTTGCCGTCGGATTCAAGTTTTGCTGTCTCAATGAAGTCACAACAAGCAGCGGAAAGAGAGGAACAACAACGTATCAAGAACCTGGTTTTGAACTATGATCTGCGCGAAGATGATCAACATGATGGTATACCCAATGATTCCCCTTATGGCCCTATTGTGCAAACCCCTTTGCAGAGGAACTCCTATACTAAGCGACCCAAATCAGGACTCGACCACTACAATCCACCCCTCAGCCGTGCTGAGAAGTCTGGGCGATTCGCACCTAGATCCAGGAGACTGAATCTCAGTGATGTGGACTGGTATGGTACCAAAAATGCACCCGCTCGTGGCCCAGGTAGCAGAAGTGAAAACCGAACCGCTTCTGCCTCACCAGCCAGGAAGCAATCCCAAAATGCAAAGAAGCCAGGCTGATTGGCCATCCTTGGCCTCAATAGGACATGAAACCAGAAATGCGGTCACGATCGGCCATCCCCATAATCTTCCACCCACGACTATCTGAGGGTACAGCGAACCTGCAGTATTTGCAGTGCTAGATCTTCCCGGAAGGTCCGACATCAGTATGCCAGGTATGTAGGGCATCACGACACGTGACGAAGCGTCTTCCCACACTAGTGGAGCAGAGTGATTATCTCAAGACCTTGCGACAAGAGGAGCGGCTTTTATGCTGGATATCAGCAAGTCTGATGCTCATGTGACCAGCATGGATGCCAGTATGTGCCCGGTCTGCGAGTGCCTCGATGGGCTGAGGGAGTGTGTGACGAAATGGAGCGGACCAACGGTGTCCTAGGCGTCAAGGGCCGGCAACCGTGAGATGTTTGTGGAGTTCCATGGTGAACAAAGGCCTAGGGCCTTGGAAGGAGAGCTCGATCTTGTCGGAGCGGATATGGTTACTTGTACTCATCTGTCCGCCGAACTCGGTCGGCCACTGATTGACATCCCACTCGAGACCTCTGGTGGTGATCAGAGTGCGCCCGAGTACGGGAATGATACCGACATTCTCTGCGAAATATCCAGGCTCTAGATGGATAAGATTGTTGCTGCTAGCTAGGACAAATGACAAGCTTTGTTCCGACAACAGATATATTCGGCCCTTGAGAAGAGTTGTGTCGTTCTCTGCCATATATAAGTGGTGTATTTGAGAGAGGGCTTGGTCTACACGGCCGCCGAGGCCACCCAGTACGACGACATCCATCTCAGCCCCAGAGAATGCGGATTGCTTGATGGACCAGTCTCGGATCCATTTCAAGCATTTTGTGAAATCTGTGGAATACTGATCCGGGTTGTCGACTACTTGTACTCCGCGAGCGCGATAGTGTTCACTGACGGTCGAACTGAGGGAGTCGAGGTCTCCGACTATAGCGTCCGGGAGACGCTTTCTGAAGCCATTTTTGACCTCTTGATCGTAGTCAAAAAGCCTATTGGCGCCTCCATCTGCACATATGATAAGCGAGGCTGACTCGATGACAGCATTCAGGGCATTTCGATTGATCGGCTGATTGAGGATCAATACTGCATATGGGCTGCTAGGTCTGCCGTTCAACAAGCCACAAGGATACCAGTCTGTTGTCATTTCGAGGAGCAAGTTAGAGCTGGGAATGGCATGACGCTGAATTTGCGAGATAAAGCTCTACGAAAGCCTTGTGCCCTCTACCATTTGTTCAATAACACTTCACCGTAAAACACGAGATGCCACACGGCGGACCAGAGAGCCAACATTTGCCGAGAAGAAACTGGAGCTTCAATTAATAATTGTGACATCAATTCCTCGAAGTCGTGGCTCTTATACATATTGTTCTTTCCAAAAAATTTCCCGCAGTCGTTCATTGTTCTGTAGCGCTCTATTATGACTCTCCGCTCATTACGACCTTGACACGCAGTTTGACAAGAAGTTTACGACATGTTTCGACCAACAGCAAGAATCGCTCTGCGCTCCGCAGGTCAATCCTCCTTCGCTCCAGCTCGGATTGCGGCGGGACGAAGGTTTGCCAGTTCAACACCTGTCAATGCGCGACGCAGTTGGAAAAGCAGTGCTGTACGATGGGGTCTCGCAGGCGCATTCATTTACTATTACAACACGAGTCCGGTCTTTGCGGAGCAACCTCAGCATAGTACGTCTTACCGTCACACGTGCTAGCTTGCACCCACTGTCTGTCGGGATGCTTACTGATCCGTGTCCTGTCTTAGACCTGTTAAATCCCAACGTTGACGCTTACGAAGATACGACCGGTGCAACTTCAATAGAGGAACTCACCTCACGACGAGCGCGACAGGCCGAAAAGAACACCTCCGTCCTGAAATCCGCCGCCGAGAGCGTATCCTCCGAAAATGCATCGACATCAGTGTCTGCTGGCCAAGAGCGTGAGCCGCACCATGCGAGTTCCGTCGCGGCGCTGGATGCGGAGCTGGAGGAGGAGGCACAGAGCGAAGGCGCATTCAACCCGGAGACCGGCGAGATCAACTGGGACTGCCCATGTCTAGGCGGCATGGCCCATGGACCTTGTGGACCTGAATTCAGAGAGGCGTTTTCTTGTTTCGTCTTCTCGACAGAGGAGCCAAAGGGCATGGACTGTATAGACAAGTTCCAGAATATGCAGCAGTGTTTCCAGAGGCATCCGGATGTGTACAAGGGCGAGCTGGAGGATGAGGAAGAACTTGACGCGGGACTGGAGGGCGAGAGACAGGAGTTGGTTAATGAGATTGCGGAGCGGAAGAGGCAACAGCGAGAAGCGGAGCCGCAACATAGGTTATTGGAGGAGCCTACTTCAGCGACCTCTCCAGTGAAGCAAACAAAGAAGGCGGCACCGAAGAGTAAGGAGCAGCCTGCGCGATCACAAGCGACGTCTCCGAAGGGCGATGGCAAACCTGCTGCACAGCCAGGAGCAAGCAGTAAGCCCAAGCCGCCTCAAGAGGAAGGGAAGGTCAAGATTCACGACGACGAGACGTACTCGCCTGAGCGCGAGAACATCCACGAAGGTCAGGAGTCGAAGCCATTCTCACAGCCCCGAGACAAGGCGCCCGACGAGGCTGCTGTGCCCGAGTCACCGAGCGCCATTCCATCGGCTGCTCATGATGCAAGAGGGCACACTGGCGTTGTTCCCAGGCCCGACGAGCAGTGAAGGAGAAGTGTACATCATCACATCTGTACGAAATCGTGTGAGGAATCATTTTGCATAGCAAGGGCCATGAAAAAGAAGTCAGATGACGAACGGAAATGTACATCATTTGCACTGCAAGAACCAGTCTGTACAGTATATAATGGTCGATGCCCATGATAATAGCCTAGGGAGCTGGTGATTTACGGGTTGGCAAAGGATAAAGGAATATAGAGACACCGTCCCCTCCAGCATCTATTTTCCCTACCATGGGCCATTGCATTCTCCGTCCTGTGTACTGTGTACTCGGCCATAAAGACTTTCGTTCGGGTAATGTGCCATTGTGCCGGGATTGATCTCGCATCGCGTCGCGTGTTGAAGCGGCCGAGCCTGACAGGGCAAGGCAATCTCAGCAATCTCCGGGTCACTAACACAGTAAGGCTGAGGGTGGTGATGGTGGCTTTTTCACAACGCCTTTTCTTGGCTAAGCTGCCACGAGCGAAGGTGTCTCTACCGTAGTATGGCCAGAACATCACAGGGTCTGGATTTAAGCCTCATGTTTGATTGCTTATCGATGGAGTTCTGCATATTCGAAGCTGTCAAAGCAATAGGTGGATATTATTGAAAGTGTATCCCCCAGTGTTGGAGATGAATTGTGTGGTACTTGTACCACAAGTACTTTGTTCCCAGGAAGAAAAGGGCGTACCCCTGAAGTATACATTTCAGTGGCACCGGTGATTCGACGCGCTTGAAACACTGGCTTGGGACGAAGATGGCTTCCCACTTGCAAACCTCGTGGGAATTCGGATCCCTACTGTGTACTTGACTTGTACAGTCCAGGCTAGACTGTTTGGAGTTCGGGACAGTCAGCATTAGCGATCCGAGTGTGTGGAAGAAGAACAGTGTGGCCCCCGGTAAGGTAGCAGGCATATATTAATAGGCGTTCACTGTTCCTCCATCCCTCGTATGAGTACCACAGTACATATGAATGTCACGCGCACTCACCGACTCATCTGCCCGTGCTCTATGGGAAAAGCGTAGAAAGGATCGTCTCTGTCAATTATGATCAGAGCTTCCATCGGCCAGCAGCAAAGAGCCACACGACTGGTGCTGAACGAGTGACTGGCTCGAGACTGACTGGGGCGGGCGGCTGTTTTGGAGCCAAGCCCCATGAGAGGCCCAGAGAGGCCCAGAGAGGCCCTGGGAGGTCCCGCTAAGGGGTGGCTCCAATGCCTAACACGATCCCTTGACTCCCCCAAGGCCAATCGCTAATCATGCTGGTTCCCATCTGGCTCACTCACTCATCTCCTCTTTGCTGCTGTCTGCTCCCCCCTCCATCCCTCCCATCCATCCTTCACTCACTCCTGTATGGTCGAATCATTCACCACCATCGGTTCGTCTCTCTTTTTCGAGTTCCATCACTCCATCATCCTCTTTTTCGCTGTCGTCTCTTCTCTTCCGGAAACTCTTTTCTGTCGGTCTCGTTCCTTTCCAACTGTCGATTCTCGACATCGACTTTCCTGTCGACCTCCTCCTTTGAACCTGTCTCGCACTTCGCATCTCCCGTCTTTCCTTATTCCCTTGAACCCTGGGTTTTCGCCCTAATCGCGATTCGACCTCGTTCCAGAACCAGAACCAGAACCCCAGGGCTCGACAGCTACCACAGTATTGTCCCTGGCCGGCGAACACTGCTCCCTCCGCACCTTCAACGTTCTCAAAAAAGCTCGTCTCGATACATAACTCCTAATCACCACATACCTTATCCTTTTCCCAGTCGAAAAGGAAAGAATTCGATCATTGCCGAGCAATATCCAACCCTCACCGTTCATTGTTGTACACCCCCCGTATTTTATTTCACCGCGAACCACAAGACCGCTTTGTACATTTGCAAACCATCTGCCCCTGCGGCCATTGTCAGCATCACACACAATCTCTCTGCACTCGACTGCCACAGCTGGCTGAATCTCTGGTTCGTCTCATCCTCGGTTTGATCCCGGTATCGATACTGTTGCTGACCTCTTCCTCAGGCAGACCTTTCACTGCTGTCGCGTCTTCTCACGTCACTAGATTCCCTACCTCAACCACTTGACTGCCACGAGACGAAACACCTTGACGACTCTCAGTAATCACTTAATATTCAATTCCCGAAGCAACAACCTACTCATACCTTCATTGCATTCACTTCTTCGCGTTTCAGCGCACAGACATCCTTTCCCTGACTTGGTCCGGGCTCTCGACATAAGATCCAGGATTCGGTCATCGGCTTGCACATTATACTTGTCTTTCTAGAAAAAACAATGAGCATCGACGCTGGCGGTGTTGCTCAAATGACTTACCAGTCTCCTTTCAGTACCTCGATCGGCGTTTCCGGCCCCGGTTTTGCATCCCGTGGAAAAGGTTCTCACATCAAACGTCTCAGCGTTGCGCCTCCTCCAAAGATCTCGACCATCGACGAAACTCAACAGGCAAATGTGGGTGCGACACCTCGAACCAGTCGTGGTCACTTGCTGGCGGGGCTTCGAACTGCTCCCAAGTCTGCGACCGTGCCTCCTGTCACCAATGGCCCAGGTCTCGAAAAGAGCAAGTACGCCTCCGCACAATATGGCAACAACGTTCCGCAGACTGCCACGGGCACGTACTTTCCCAGCAAGAGGAACTCCTACCATGGTAACTATCAACAGAACTATTCTCTTGCAGAACAAGTTCTTGCTCCTCCTGCTCTCGACTTTGTCGATTCGGTAGACACTATGGATCAAAATCTATACGATGAACTGGTAGCAACCAACAATTACCTAGCTCAACAGCAACGAGCCCTTCAACAACAGTTGTTGAGTGTCACCACGGCTGCTCAGCACTTGGGTGGACTGAGCCTCAACTCCGGGATGATGGCGAATGCTGGTCAGCAGTTCCAGTCTCCTCTCGGTTCACCCATGAGCATGTACAACCAGCAATTCCAACATGGCTTGCAACCTGTCGTCCAGCCAGTCCCGGGCAGTCCCGGTGTCTTTGCTGTCTATAACCCCATGACTGGTCAGTCCAGCTTCGTCCTTGACAACTCTGCTCAACAGCAACGGGAAACCTCTTCCGCTCGCCGAAACGAATCTATCTCGCCTCCACCAGCCGCTGCTGGCTACCAACGTCAATTTGCCGAGCCCACCTACCCTCTGACCGACACGCGTTCACGAACTCCTCCCAAGTCGACACCATCTCCACAACAAGAAGTCGAACCCCTTCCTCCTCCATCTGCCAACGCTTTCCGGCGAGGACATAGAAAGAACGCATCATCCGTCAACATCAAGACCAATGGGGAATGGGCAAAAGGATCGGGCTTGAGAGCAGCTGGAATCCCTCAGACACCCATGACCGGTACCTTTGGACCTGGACAGGGAAGAGCCGGAGAGCATCCTCTCAGACAACCCAAGAACCCACCGCATCTTCAAGAGCTGCAAGACAAGCCCACCTCGAAGCATGAAGGCAGCAAGAACTTTGCCACTCGTCAACGTCGCCGAGCTGTCCACGACTTGGTGCGTGCCGGGAGGGAACGTCGAAGTGATGGTCGTCAGTCTGGCTCTGGAGCTGGTACACCCGGTAGCGAGAACGAATTCAACTTTTCGGTCTCGTCTGACAACGACTCTGTCCTTGCCGGAAGCACCAGCCTTTCAAGCAAACCAAGCCTCGGTAGTCTTCGAGCGGTAGCTAGTGGTGCAATTGGTTCGGAGAGGAAGGAGAAGTCCAGAGAACGATCTTCTGTCGACAGCATTGGAGCCATCAGTGCTAAGAGCCTGAGTAGCGATGAAGGCAATCCTGTTGGAGGACCCATGGTCGAAGTTGAGCAACCTGCTAGACGCAATACTCCACTTCTGGTTCTCAGTAGCGCTGAGAAACGTAAGAGTATGATTATGTGAGAGATGGCACAGGGGCAGCGCCCACTATCCATCTCATTGAGTACTCTTGGAAGTCTCTGCCACTCATTTATCATCACGACTTGATGACCCCAATTCGAATTGAACCTGAATTGGCACGACAATAGTATTACATTCGATGCTTCCTACGAGACAAGTACCCTTGATTGGAAGTACTAGGACTATCTTTAATGGGAACGAATACCATCGATTATCTTTTCTTTCTTGAGCTTGGCCTTGTGTGTTTAGAAAATTCCAGTCTTTACAGAGAACAAGGGAAGCGTGTGTTTTATGGGACTCTTCGGGCAGAGAAGCCTGGTAGAGCTCTGGCATACACTTCGTCTTGTTATTGATTGCTCATTACGCAACAGGAGTGGTATGTGTGAAGCGATTGAACTTGGGAGGGTGTTGTTCAAGTCGTTGGATTTTCCACCAGGTAGCTGCTTGTGCAGAACTTGTGCAGAACTTGAGGTCTGGGACGGAGTCTAGGACTTGTGTGTGTGAAGAATGTAGTCCGACTGAGGTTGACCTGTTTGTCCTAGATGTCTAGGTAGTTGATAGCAATAACATAGCCCATCTCGGTTCAGATCACACCTTCTTGCTCTTGCCGCTCTCCATGATTATTTTCAACCGTTCCTGAGCGCCGTCCAAGTCAGAGTCCAAAGACGAGGCGCCATCGAACCATACATGTCCCGCTCCTGCTGCTTCTTTTCTGCATGCCTTCTTGACAGCGGTGGCGGTGCTGGTGGTGCTGGTAGTCGCAGTGGCGGCGGTGGTAAAAGGGGTATGGGTAGTGGTCGGGGTAGTGCTGGTGATGAGTTTGCCCTCTGTGTCGAAATGCACGCCTTCCTCGGCAAGCAGGCGTAGCTTCTTGGTCTGGTTGATTCCACTAGGTGCTTTTTGCCCTATCGAGGCCAACGGACGGCCAACAAAGTCAGCAGGGCACACACACACTGGCGCGAACAAGGGGACGACAACATGCGACCGATCGCCAAAGACGACAAGTGTGAATTGAATGAAATAAGGATACCAGTACTAGTAGTAAACTCACAATCGCCCATGAACCCGCCCACGAACCCATCACTCGCAATGACCCGGTGACAGGGCACATCGGGAGCATAGGGGTTGTTTCGTAGGGCGCCGCCTATCGCTCGCGGTGAGGTGCATAGTGTCCGGGCCAGGGCGGCGTAGGAAGTGACACGCCCGGGCGGGATGAGGAGGAGGTGTGTGTAGACTTTCTTTGTTGAGGTAGTAGAGAGGTGGTTAGCAACATGAAAACGAAAACAAAACAAAACACATGCGGTTATGAGAACCCCCATCCCCGTGGAAAGGGAGCATAAAGGGGATACTTATGTGACTGACTTCTTGGAATTGGGTGATTTCGGTGACGGCCATTTGTTCAATACCAATGGGCAGTGACAGGTTCGAGAAGATAGGGGAGGGCTGTTGTTCGATGAGAAGAGCGTGAGATGGGGATTTGGATACTAGTATTTGATGTTCTTTGAGACCCGGTTCGGAGATCGAGGGCTTGCTGGACGCCTGTTTCTGGCGGTTTGTCTTTGATGCGCGGGTCTTGTTTCGATGTAGGTAGGTAGATGGTTATCTGTGCTCCGAGCAGGACGATGGACTCTCTATACCCCTCAAGTTCCCGGCGGGAAGATGCTGAGAACGGAGAAGAGAACTGTTTGGTGCTGGACAATAGGGGGAGGGAGGGTGGTTTCGGATCAACAGGACACCTGGGCACCTGGGCACCCTGCGGGTTGATGTACCCTTTTTTGTATTTCGCGGAGACGTGACTCGACACCTGGGCTTGAGGCTTGCCTGATATCGACTCTCCACGCCCTGTCAAGGATTGGACCTACTTACTGCCATTCGTTGCGGTCATTGGTACCTAGTCAAGCCTGGCCACCCAGAAAGAATTCTGAAAGGGACGCTTTGGAAGTGGAAGTGGCCAATCGTCAACGGATTGGCGAACCAGAGATGGATTTTGAGTCATACCCTTGCAAGGCAGTAAGAGGAAAGTGACCATCAATGGACCAGGGAGTTTGGCACAGGGAGCTCGTACAAGGGAAGCATCGTGGAGCGAGGTTCGATCATGGCTGGAAACAAGGGACGATACGGGGTGATGATTGGTCACTTCGACAGCAATCGACCATTTTATCTCATCCGGTGAGATGCGTCAGCGTCGCAATTGGCGTGGCCTAGTCAGTGGAATGGAATGAAATGAGAAAGAGAATTATGGTGGCATGTTGATCTGGGATAACGAAGCTCATTTTTGAGTCGAACACCCAGAAACGGTTGAAGAGGAATCGAGTGGGCAAGTCGACAGGGAAATAATGGGTGGCTCGGGTGGGTAAGTAGACTCGGGCTAGGCTAGGATAAATATCAATATAGCTACGAGTACGCAAGTTGTGTCCGGACAAGGCTGAGTACCTAATGAAAGCTCCCGAAGAATATCGAAACATGGTCAAGACAGCCTTTTGCTCATATCTCATCCTGAAGAGCGAGGCTTTGATACCTACCTAGGTATATATATCAAGAACGATACCCAGTACAGCATTGATTCAACCTTGTCAGCACGTCAAGCAAACATATCATTGCTAAATCAGTCGAGATACCACCTATATCACCTACATCAGTCGCTACATCCTCCCATGTCTACATCCGACCGAAACCCCATCCCTTTCGCTCTCACACATACACACACTGAGAAGCCAGCATCAATCTCGTAACCAGACCGAACCGAGCCGAATCCTCCTTACCTACCTAGGTAGGTAGGTAGGTAGGTGGCTTTACTGCGACTCGGCCAGTTCAAACAAAACAATCGTCTCACAAAAATTCGCCCGATTCACGCTGTACGGCACCACATCCGTCCCCTCATAACTGATCATGAACTGACTGCCCTTTGTGCTGAGCGCCCACAGATAAACGTCCGTGCAATTCTGGATGTCGACCATGCGCTCCTGACAACTCTCCGTGCCCAAGCACGCCTGCGTGTTCCAGTTCTCGAAGAAATTGTACAGTCCACCCCCGTACATGAAGATGCTGGAAGAATTGAGCAACCGTAACCCCCACGTCCGGGCACAGTTCGTCGCCGTGCAGTCCGCGTACGTCGGGTCGTTCCAGCTGGCTTGTGGCGTGAAGGGCGTATGTAGGGCGTCCGGGTTGCCCTGGTAATAGGCCGTTTCGTGCTGGATGTGGCCCATGAAGACGTTCTTCGTGTTGGCGAATTGATAGTCGTACATGGCTGAATGTTCGGCCGCGGTGCCGTAGAGCCAGACGGGGCCCTCGGCAGATTCGAATAGGAAGCCCCTGGAAAAAAAGGATATGGTTAGCATTCGTCCATACACCTATGTGTCAGAGCTTGGCCTGAACTCACGCTTTGTTGAAGATGTAGATCTGATCGCGCGTCGTCATGTCGAGTTCATGGTCGGCCACCCAGCCCCATGTGTTCTCAAAGTAACCATCCGCTTCAGGCGTGACGTGGAGAAGCAAAAAGGCACCGACGCATTCGGAGAGGACCGGGTTTCCTGATGCTATCGGCGTGCCCGGCGTCTTGATGCATTTGTCCTGTTGCAAGTCTGTCCCAGCAGAACCTCCGATACGCCAGTGTGCATCCCACATGCCGGCCAGTGCCGGGCCTTGAGCTTTGATGTTCCACTGTATGATAATCGCGCCAGGACAAGGTCCCCTGGTCTCAAATATAAGATCGGAAATTTCGACCGTGCCTATGTCGCCTGGATTGCCAATCTGCCATACTGGTTGTGGATTGAGTTCATCGCCGAAGAAGGATCCTGTGGCCATGATGATCGACAGCATTTCGCCCGTGATCTTCAGGTTGGGCGGTACGAAGACTGTGCTTGAGATGATATATGCACCCCTGTCAAAGTACGCAACCTTTCCAGCGTTTGCAGCATTGGTGAACAGGGCTTGCATGGCCGCAGTATCATCTTGTCATACTGTCAGTACTAAGTACCTCTGCGTCGGATGATATCACCTTACCTGTAGTGCCATCACCAGCAAGGTTGTTGGCCTTTGCGCTCATAAAGGAGCTCCATTGAAGAGTCTCATATTGCGGCTTGACGCGGTAGATATACTCACCGTTGCTGTCGACCAAGTTGGATGGGCGCGGAACTGGTGCCAGTTGCCTTTGAATGGTTGTCTCCTGAGCAGAATAGGCAGTTTGACTCGAGTTTGCATAAGTACAAGTAGTACCGTTGAAATTCTGTCCGTCAAGGGCCTGTCCAGCGGTGGTCCACGCATTTCCTTGAGCAAATAGTTGGACAACTGTTCCACCAGGAAGCACGGTTCTGGCTTGAGTACCACCTGCAGCGGAGATGGCGTCCGTACTGCCTGTGAAGTCGACATTCTCCATGACCAAAGTACCAGCAGCCTGAGGCGAGCTGTACCCCGGAGCGTAAGGGGTTAGGATGCCTTGCTCAGCAGATATGACACTGTCAAGCAATACAAGCGAACCGATGGCCTGATTTGAGAAGCCACCATTCGTCATGTCGATACCGACGTTACAATTGGTGACGGTGATCTGCGAGAACGTCCACAGCCAGTCAAAGTTCATCTTGATCGCTGTACCACAGCCGTTAAATGAGAGTTTTCGGGTCGTAAATTGCTGGTTCCCAAGATACATTCCTATGGAGCCCCCGTTGACAGTAATGTCGGAGAAGAAGCCCCCAGAGCCGTTCTCCATATATACGCCTTGTTGAGCGTTATTGACGACATCACTGGCAGCCATATTGATCACGATGTTTTGCAGACTAGTAGCTTGAGCCACTTGCCAGTGGATTCCCGCAGTATTCAATGGAGCAGTTGTCATATCGATGATGAAGTTTCGAATCTGTCGGTAGAAGTTGTTTTGATTGGCGTACCATTCTTCTCCGCTACCACTTGGGATATATATGTCTGCGTCCATCACCGCTAAACCAATCAGATTGGTGAAGTTGGCCGCGACTTTGATTGTGGGCGGAGTAACGGCGTCTCCGACTAGTTGTGTCATGTACCACATGATGAGTGGTTTGGACACGATGTATTTACCAGGAGGAAAATAAACCAGAGCTGGTGTTACCGTGGATGACTGGCAGAAGGATCCGGACGTCGAGTTGCCTCCACCGCAGCGAGGCCCTAGGTGGGAGGTTATAGTACTGAGACTCCCAGGAGCGGCGATTGCATTATTGATAGCATCAGAGTCGTCTTGAACGCCGTCACCTGTAGAGTGTGGTCAGGAAGGAGACTCGTGGCCTGTATCAAGAGAACTTACCACGCGCCCCGTAGTCTTTTACGTTGCGAAAGACCGGATAGCCGGGGGCTCCAAACGCGACTGTGCCAACGTTCGGCTTGTTTGCAAGCCAGTATGTCGACTGCGTATTCGCAACGCCTAGAAGCAGGGCTGTATAGAGCCAGACGGTGGTGTAAGAGGACCACATCTTGCTGTACACTTCTGGAGAGGGAACGCGTGCTCCAGCTCAAGAAGTGAGGATGCTATATCCCTCAAGGATACCGTCGGGGAAGCCATCATACGCGAGTCGAGATTACCTTGGTCTGTGACGCGAATCCATATTGTGGAATGTGACTTGACAGGAATGTATTGCGAGACATAAATTCCGTCGAGTAGATATCTAGGAGGCCAGGTTTATTTCGTGGATTGCAATGCACATCTTACCAACAAAATCAGACCCAGCCACTCGCGACAATGAAGCTTGACCTACTCTTTCTTACCGCCGTCGGCGTGTTTGCCTGTGGCAGTGGAGCGTTGAAAATAGAGAAAAGGGACGATGGGTGAGTAGGGGTGGTATGGGCAAGGGATGCCAAGGAAAGAAGGCTGATCCGCAGACACAGTTCCAACACCATAGTCGACGATCAACAGCAGAACGGGGCGGACGACAACGCAGCCAGCTCAATATCCAGCACGGCTGCCACCGACGACAATCCCATCTGCAACGAGTGCTCCAAGGATCCTGGTGTTTGTTGTGCAGTGGCCTGTCAAAGTGATGGCCATTGCCCTCAACTTGCGGTCGAGAATGCTGGTTGGACAATAGGCGGAATTAAAATCACTGGACCCAAGCGTCGATTCTTCCTTTGATTATAAGATGTTGTCAAGTCGAAGACAATTGTGAAGGATTCTCGAGGAGCGTACTGGCATGAGGTGAATTTCGATTTTGGTATAGGATCCGGCAAGATACTGATAATTATGCTATATCATTTTGAGCAACGGGTATCAACTCCAGAACACCAAGCTCAACGTGGAACTTTCCTCCGATCCACATAGGATGACAAGTACTTATACAGCAAGTCCATTGGAAAGCGCATGTGGTATGGGTGGGCGCAAACAGTTCCAAATTCGCCCTTCACTGGTTGCCGTATGCTGTTTTGATTTCCTTTTCGTATTTGGCTTCGATCTTCTTTCTTTGGACCTTTTGAGCAGGAGAAATCAAGCCCTGTAATAGTCAGTATTGTGTGATGAGCGAGGAACACGGTGTCACTTACATTCTGTGGAGTCCACTCTTCATCTGCCATGACCAGACCGTCAACGATCTCGATGCCGGAAAGTCCAGCTTGACGGCCGGCTTTCTGCATCTCTTGCAAGACGATGCCATTGAGCTTCTTGTCGTGGACCATTTCTTCCAAGCTCTCGCCTTTGATACCATTGGCCGCCGCGACTTTTTGCAATGCGGCCTCGACTGGCACAATGATGGCGATGGGCTTGGCCTTGTCTTGGGCTGCAAACACGCAAATGTTTCCGACCACGGAAGCGGTTCGGTATGCCGATTCCAGCTTTTCCAGAGCAATGTATTCGCCGTTGAGCGTCTTGACCAGGTTCTTCTTGCGATCAATAATTTTCAGGTGACCATTGGCATTGAATTCTCCGATGTCGCCCGTCTTGAACCACTTGTCCTCTGTGATGGCATCCTTGGTTTCCTGCTCGTTGTCCCAATATCCTTCTGTCACTGAAGGGCCACGAATCCAGATTTCACCCTGGGGAGGATTGTTTGTTGAGTAGTAGCCGGCATCCGGGAAGTCGACCAGTTTGATCTCGATAGATCCGGGGATATCTCCTAGAGCGTTGGGGTCCCACGCCAAAGGGTCTTGAATAGCGCCCATGGCGGAGGTCTCGGTGAGACCGTAACCTGAAATCATAGGGGTGACTGCATAGCTGATGAACTTGATGGTCTCCTGCGAGATGGGCCCACCGCCATTGAACGCAATGCGAAGACGACCGCCGGTAGCCTCTTTCAATTTCTTGAAAACGATTGCGTCAAGGACTCCTGAACCTGGGAGACCTCTTCCAAGCAGCATTTGTTTCAGCATGAAGGCGCCCCAGAACATGTTCTTGACGACAAAGGAGCCGCTGTTGATCTTTGCAAGGATTCCTTTCTTGACGCTTTCCCACACGGCAGGAACACCAATCAAGATGGTAGGTTGGAACTCGCGAATGTCTCCTTTGCAATTTCGGACCGAGCTGTCTGACAAGGTCTTGGGGTTGCCGTAACCCATGGTACCACCCCAGAATATGCAAACGTTCTCGAACATGTACTCGAAGATGTGAGACTGAGGCAGATAGGTCAGGAGTGCATCGGCCGGTCCGATGTAGGGAGCGACCACAGACTGCACACCTGCCATCGCTGCTACCACAGCCTTGTGCTTGATGGTGACACCTTTGGGCGGGCCCGTAGAGCCAGAAGTGTACATAATGCAAGCCAAATCTTCCGGAGTTGGAGGCACGGGGTCGACAGGGTTATCGGCGCCCAACTTTCTCAATTCTTGGATAGAGATGGCTTTGATGTTTGGGTGGTCTGACTTGAGCTTTTGGAGGTCTGCATCTTTGATCTCGGGCTCTGTATTGTAGATGATGGTTTTGAGATTGTGAGCGGCTGTGAGGACCTTGGTCAAGACGGGAATGAGGTTCGGATCGAGGAACATGGCCACAGACTTGGTCTGGACGAGGGAATGTCTCAAGCCTTCTTCTCCTAGAGAGTCGTAGGCGGTGACAATGGGGATTGATTGTGAAGCAGCGGCATGTGACATGGCGAGCCAATGGGCGCTGCAACGGTCAGCAAGGTCGTTGAGTGAGATGGGCAGCAACGTACCTGGTAGCTCCATAGAGATGCATCTTGTCATCCTTTTTCAAGCCCAGATGGCGCAGGCCGGATCCCAGGTCCAGAGCCAGCGTTTCGTACTCGACGAAGGACATATAGGTATAGCCACTCAGTTCGAAGAAAGTCCATTTCTTCTCGACCTCTTGCTCCTGGCCATCGACCATCTTCTTGACCTTCTTGTTCTCGACATGAGTCTTGATGATTTTCCTCGTTCCAATCGCTTTTGCATTCCCAAACTTGGCTGCGGCTCGCCGGAGGTTGTCGTATACCGTCTTGACATCGTCTGAAGGTCGCACAATGAGCGCGTCCTTTGCCAATGGATTACGTCTTGGGATGGTTTCGCCTTGTTTCTTTTCGTAGCCAGTGGCTTCAACAGAGTAGGGTGGCTTCTTGACGAGCTGAGGTTGCACATAGCCGTCAACCCTGGGGCGGTTGTCATTTTGTAGTGAAGCCATCTTTGTTTAACAGGGAAAGAGGCCCGTGAGAGTCGCGACAAGGGAAAGCTGTCGATAAAAAGCTGGTGGAGAAGTCGCCAACCGTGAGGAACCGGAGTCGTTTGAGGGGAATGACTGGTTGAGGCTTGTGCTTGGAAAGGGCACGTAAACGATGGATGGAGGAGGAGGAGGAGGAGGACGAGATGCTGCCTGCTAAGTTAAAGAGGTTGCAAGGCAAAACAGCAATAGACGACCTTCAGGTTCGTGTGGTTGTTGGACTCGATGAGCTGACTGCCTGCGACAGACAGAAGATGGAGATGGAGATGGACTGTGTTACGTCAACGTCGCCGTCACTGGCAATGGGCAATGCGAAAAGGTTGGGGCGCTGATGGGCGCTGATGGGTGCAGGTGGCCTCGGTGGGTGGCAGTCTGGTGGTTGGTTGGTGGATTATGGTGGCTCAGGTGGAAGAGAGAAAGCTCGAGGAGCTTGGAAGTGGCGGAAAGCAGCTCACCACTCACAGCTAGGGGCCGGTGGCTGGTGCCTACCTAGGTATATTCAACTTCTCTTCTCAGCTTCACCCAAGCACCAAGTGGTAAATTACTGGCTCCAGGTTCTGGTAACTTCGTATTCCATCTTGGCTCGCATTATATCCTACTACGTAGTATATCGGCCTGATTCTTGGCTGAAGCCCCAGTCACGGACAGAGTGGTCACACGGTGGTCACAGAATGCCTGGGCGTTGCTCACAGCTTACCAGCGTACCCCCGTAAACAACACGACATCAACACGCTGTCACATCGAAGTGTAATTGTGTGAGTGACCGAACGGAGGTGTACGCACATTCCGGTCCTGGGAACTCTTTGCGACATCACCAAAGCTCCGATCTCATTTTCAGCTCATGCCACATACTCGGTAATGGCGTCGCAAAAGCTTCACGACGTTCTTGGTCCTCCGATAGAGGATGCTACAGAAGGTAATGAGGCGCTCTCATTTTCTGGCTGACTGTCAGGGCTGTACCCTCGTCCTGATGCCCGATTCTAGAAACCTTTGCACTGTTCAGCCAAGATATTCCCAGCAATAATCTTGGCTTCATGGATTCCAGGCGGGATGTCATTGAGATTGAGGTCTCTGGTCACGAATATGAATTGCGACAATCTCCTGGCCTACTGACTTCTAATCGGAAGGGAGGCACTACTGGAGCGGTACTCTGGAAAGTGACACCGTTGCTGGCAACGTGGCTGTCGTCTTTTCCTGCTCTCTTGTCCAGACTCGATGTCCTCCATGCAGATGCGACTGTGGTGGAATTGGGTTGTGGATCGGCGGGTCTTGTTGGCCTTGTCCTTTCCCGTCGCGTTAAACGCTACGTCCTCACTGACCAGGAATATGTCATGAAGTATCTGAGGGAGAATATATTGGCCAACACGTCTACCAGCAACCACCACTCGAAACCTACGAAAAGAAAAGGCAAATCCAACCCACCAGTACTGGAAGAACGTCTCAAGACGATGCCACTTGACTGGGAAACCGACAGCGCTCAGAATCTGAATTCGGTTATTGCACCCGAAGATTCAATCGACTTGCTACTCCTCTGTGATTGTGTCTACAACGATTACCTGGTCGAGCCGCTTGTCCAGATGTGTGCGGATATCTGCCGATTGAGGCCGTCGAGTCCCAAGGCTACTGTAGTAATGGTGGCTCAACAACTTCGGTCTGACTCGAACTTTGAGTTGTTCTTGGATAGACTGATGCAGGAATTTCACGTATGGCGCACGCCTGACGAGAGCATCTCTACCGAGTTGCGCTCGACTTCGGGCTACGTTGTGCATCTTGCCGCATTGAAGCCGTCAATGGCAGGTAGAATATATTGATCATGGGAACAATCGTCGCCGTTACTTGTACAGAGTACTGCAGTGTTGTTGGCTCGTCGATGTTGCTGGGAGACGATGAGCTGCGGCACCGTGCCGCGAAGAGTCGAAGCAGCTCCGTGGCGAAATATCAACACCTGCCATTGCACTTTCAAGAGAAACCGGTACTCCGTCAAAGCCTCGGAATTAGGCTGAAGATCCGAGGAGCTGTGGCCCGCCGGCTTTTGATAGCTTGTGCAGGGTCTACACATCGGCGCCATATATATTCCGCTAGATGCAACCAATAGTGACGGCAAACGTTCCAATACTCGACAATACAATCCTGCACACAATCTACGTACCAGTTGACGAAAGACCTTACGTCCGCAATGGCTCTTCCGGACTTCGACAACCTTCCACCCGTTGAGGGTCTCCCTAAGGGCTGCGCTTGGGGTGTCTTTGACAAGGATGGCCAGAAGGACACTCTCGGTACCTTGAATCTTCTGGATAGAGAGACAGTCCTCAATGCGGCACACGAAGTCAAGCTAGGAGACAGTGTCTCTTTGAAGTAAGTGCTGCTTATATCATGGTCATCCTTTTATATGCAACGCCGTCGACCGAGTCTTGAAAGGCGGTACGCAACAAGCTGACATTTGAATCACATTCAAGTTGGGCAATCAATGCAATCCACAAACCAGGCTTCAACCGAGCTCCCCTGGATCATAAACACATTGACTTCTATCCGACGGATTCTGTGCATGGGTTTGATGACGAGGTAAGTGGTGTCTGGAACTGTTCGTAGAAGAGTCAGGATGGTGAACGGAGAGTAGGTGCATTTCAACACCCAGTGCGGCAGCCAGTGGGACAGTCTCTGTATGTGCGACACCGGAGTTTCATCCCGAGAATGAGACCATTCTGATCTAATACCCCTTGACACCAGGTCATTACGGTCACCAAGCAAGCGGTCTGTTCTATAACGGTGCGAAGCCAACAGTCGAGAAACTCAAGACATCGCCCGGTTCATTGCCAACTTTGGACCGTAAGCTGACTATCCATTCAGAGGTTAAACCTTGGCCCTGACTGTGCACTTTAGACTGGCAAAAACGAGGAGGCTTGGTCGGAAGAGGTGTCCTCCTTGATTACCGAGCTTACGCAGAAGCCCACGGTGTGAAGTACTCGCCTTATGAGCGCCATGAAATCAGCGTCCAGGATCTCGACGCCGTTGCCAAGTTCCAAGGAATTGAATTTCGCTCTGGGGATATCCTCATTGTCCGGACGGGCTATACTGAGCAACTGCTCACTGACGATGCTGACGCGCAAGCTGCGCTGCTCGGGACGCACCAGGCAGTTGGAGTTGCAGGGAATGAAGATACTGCGCGCTGGATCTGGAATCACCATTTTGCAGCGGTGGCCGGTGACACTCTTGCGTTTGAGGTCTTCCCACCAACGAGTGGAGGGATTCAGAATCTTGGTATGTTCGCTTTTCGTTGCGCTTGATCGTCATTACTTCTTCTGCACGACTGCTGACCGAGGGGTTCAACAAGTTCTGCACCAATATTTCCTCGCGCTCTTTGGCATGCCAATCGGGGAGTTGTGGGATTTGAAGGCTTTGGCTGCAAAGTGTGCCGAGTTGAAAAGGTGGACATTCTTGTTGACGTCCTCTCCACTCAATGTCCCCGGAAGCATTGCTTCTCCGCCAAATGCTCTAGCAATCTTTTAGGAAGTTCCGAGGAAGATGGATTGTGGGTCTATTTGAACGGGATCAAGATGGAACAGAGCCTCGTGCCGACCGGCTCTTTACTGTGGGCTTGACGTTCTGGCACCCTGAGTAGCCGAAACTAAAGGCCGAGGTGACTCTTCCTTGCGGCTTTTGACATGACGCCCTTGAAAATAAAAGCATGACCGTCACCTGTTCGCCCAATACAATTCCAAGTCAGACGGATATCGATAATGGCAGAAACTCCGCGTCATGTTGTAACCCTGATTGGCTTGGGCACCATCGGCATCTCCTTCGCAGCCCTGCATCTCAAATACTCGGACGCCGTGGTCCAAGCCTATGACCCTCGACCGGACCTTCAGCAACACGTTGCTTCGGTCCTCCCAATCTACCTCGGCGATGCTTCCTCCGCAAGCTCGTTGATTGCCAACGGACGGCTGAAACTCTGCTCCACTCTGGAGGAAGCTTGCACTGGAGCCTCGATAGTCCAAGAGCAAGGTCCGGAGAACCCTCAAGTCAAGTCTGCAACATGGTCCCGAGTTCTGGAATTTGTGTCGCCCACTACGCATCTATGGAGCTCGACGTCAGGAATCCCCGCGTCTGTGCAGGCTCAGGGTCCCGGTGACGGAGCCAGGAGCAGACTCTTGGTCGTCCACCCTTTCAACCCGCCACATATCATGCCTCTTATCGAGATTGTCCCCTCTCCACACACGACACCTACCGAAGTCCAGTTCGCCCGAGAATATTTCGCTGGCCTTGACTCCGGTCATCGCCCGGTCGTCATCCGCAAAGAAGTTCCCGGCTTTGTGGCTAATCGACTGGCCTTCATTTTGTTCCGAGAAGCTTGCTCTCTGGTTGTCGATGATGTCGTTGATGTGCAAGACCTTGATACTATCGTCGAGGCTAGTCTGGGGCCGCGCTGGGCCGTCACTGGTCCCTTCAAGTCCTACAACTTAGGCGGCGGGGCCGCCGGTCTTGCCTCCTTTTTCAAAAACCTTTCCGGGACGATGGAGCAAATTTGGGACGGGGCAGGGTCAGTCACATTGCGAGGAACAGAGTATGTTCCAGAAGCCGCTGAGGTGGGTGCATCGAGTACCGATGCATCACCATTGCCGTGGACTGCCAAAGTCGTGGAGCAGACAATGGATGCCTATGGCTTCCCGGATGCATCCATGCTGAATTCACGCGACGTGGCTCTCCAGGAAGTCTTGAAAACCATAAGAAATTTGCAAGAGCGATAGAAACTTGGACTTTGGTAATCGATTGCGATCGACACGGACGATTGAGATCACAAGCTTCATCACGTTGAACTGATGAAGGATGGACGGAACGCAGTGTCCGCCCTTCATATTCGTCATCCGGTGTCGAATCGCCGCTCCTGGCTCGGTTTCCACTTCTCATTTCCTATTTCTGAGCATTCTGCACGCTTGCGTCCATTGTCCGAATAGAAGCTGCCAACGTGATGCCCTGAAGACTCTTCCAAGGCTCGGTTTCGAAATCATCCATCTGTGCGTCAAGGTACCCCGGAGCTGCCACCGAGCGGGGAACAATAACGAAAGATCGTCCTAGACAATTTTATTGTTAGTCATGTTCTCTGCAGAAGCAAGCCTGTCGTTACCATTGATAGATTTGTCGCTAGCAATCCTCAGGACGGCTGTCGTGCAGTCTTCAACTTCGGCGAACTCGACTCCCTTCGAGACCAGTCTTTCTATAACCTGGGGCTTCAGGATTGTAGTCTTGGTGTACCTATACGCAATGTGTGAGTTCAGTCTTTACATTGCTCTTTGGAGCCATAAGGAGGTCGACTCATACCATGGGCCCACGTAAGCGACGCGGATGCCTTCCTGCCAGGAGGTCCGTCGGGCACTCCGCATCAGGCCTCTTAGACCAAACTTGGAGACAGAGTACTGAAAGGAGCCTGGCTGGTCGAGCAGGCCAGCCACACTGCCCTTGAAGATGAAACAACGGTCCCGATTTTTCCCTTCTGGCTGAGCACGGAAGTAGTGCTGGCCCAGTTTGAAAGTGTAGATGGCTCCGACCAAATTGAGCGTGAGGATGGGCAAAGTTGGCTTCGTGGGCTTTGCGCTAGGGTCTGGGTCAAGTATACACGATTAGCATCTGAGCGATGATCCCTTTTCAGAGATTTGGGAAAACAAGAAAGCCACTGTACCTTCAAGAGCAAAGATCTCGTCAGGCCCGGTAATCCCAGCATTGGCGACCACAATGTCCACACTTTTGGCTGGCGAGTTGGCAATAGCTTGCTCGAAAAGGCTCAACTGATCCTCCCAGGACGTTGCATTGCACTTGACAAACTGGACATGACTGAGCGCGAGGAGATGGCCTGTTAGACAGCCGCTAGGTTGGAATTGGTGCCTTCACTCACGGTCCAAGTTCTTCAACGAGGGCTTTGCCTTTCTTCTCGTCGATGTCGCCGAAACTCACATAAGCCCTACATAGCTCTCGTCAGTCAGGACCGTCTGAATAGTTGGGTGAGCGTCAAGACACGCTCGTGTTTGCTTACCCTGCGGCAGCAAATGCCCGGACATGAGACTCGCCAAAGCCATTTGCGCCTACACCATCATGTAAGAAGGCGAAGATTAAGGAAGACAGGGGAAGCTCAATGTGTCTCACCTCCTGTTACGATGACGCTCTTGCCTTTGAGATTCGCAGTCTCAGGCTTGACGCTGCAATCAACGGGCTTGTTGGTATATGGCTGTAACGGCATGTTCGCGGTCTGGTCCTGATCAAATATTCGAGTAGTCTTTCCGGTAAGGCTCTCACGCGATCTGTTCCTTTTCTTCAGTTCCAAAACCAACATCAACTCAAGTCTGACTCTTTGTAAGTCGTTAGCAAGCCCCCGGTCTTACATTTCTTGTGCGGGGAAGGCAAGGGGCCGCGCTTGGTGATTCCCGAAATACCATAAGATGGTCTAAGTCACGAAAATGAAGCCTCGGTTATATCATAACCCCAGGAGGTGGATGGATACGCAAAACGCCCTGGGCAACCTCTTGGTCCTGTCACCCACCTGTTGCTCAACGGATCGTTTCGCCTCGGCTATCAAGTCTCCGTTGGAGCTCACAGCCTTGCGAAGCCCCGAGGGAACGTGAGGGACACGGATATGATCGCTGTTGAAAAGCAGCATCAAAAACAAGAGATAGCACCATTTCGGCTTTCATCGAATCTTTCAATATCCCGAAAATAGATCTCAGTTCCAGTCAAACAATATTGAGCCATAGAAAACATGGTGTCCAATGAGTATGTGTCGACAACGCTGGGACCGGATGCAAATGCCAATGTTCTTCCAGACGGCGTGCTACACGAGAATGAATGGTATAGGCAGGACTTTGGTGGTTATCGAGTGACTGAGGCACCCTTATACACCCGGCGTCCCGTCAGACTGATTTGTGTCGGTGCTGGTGCTACGGGTCTTCAGATCGCACACAAGGCCCGGCTTTTCCTGAAGGACGTCGAGCTCGTCATCTACGAGAAGAACCATGATTTGGGCGGCACCTGGCTCGAGAATCGGTACCCTGGATGCACGTGTGACATTCCTAGCCACAGCTAGTAAGTACCTTGAGGATTTTGTTCTGCTTTGTTCGTGCGCTGATGACCTTCATCAGCCAGTTCTCCTGGGCGCGCAACCCGAATTGGTCCGAGTACTACTCCAGCTCTAAGGAAATCTGGCAGTACTTCAAAGACACGGCCACCAAGTTCGATCTGGAGAAGGACGTCAAATACAACCACAAGGTCGAGAGTGCAGCCTGGGACGAGGAATCCGGACGATGGGACCTCACACTAACCGGTCCGGACGGGTCGATGTTCACTGACTCTGCCGAAATCCTCGTCAACGGCGGCGGAATCTTAAAGTACGTGGGAGATTATGATCTTATGAGCCTCCAGAATAGGTGTACTGACTTCGTGATAACGTAGCTCTTGGAAATATCCTAACGTACCTGGTATCGACACTTTCAAGGGCAAAATCATGCACAGTGCTCGATGGGATGACGAGTATGATTTCGAGGGCAAAACGGTCGCCGTCATCGGTGGTGGCTCTTCGGCTGTTCAGATAACACCGCAATTACAGAAAGGTGAGGCTGAGACAACGGATCGATCCGAGGCGATCTGGAAAAGTCTACAAATGCTAATGCGAACTGCTATACAGTGGCCAAAAAGGTCATACCCTTTCTCAGATCTCCTGTGTGGATAACCACTGGATTTGGAGCCAAGTATGCCGGACCCAACGGCACAAATTTCGAATGTGAGTTGCTACTTGGTTCCTTCGGACTGTCCTGGGACGTTAAGGACTGACGGCGGACCAGACTCTGAGGAGCAAAAGAAGCTGTTCGAGAATGACCCAGAGGCGTACAATAAGTACTGTCGGGACCTCGAAGGCGAACTAAACAAACGCTTTACCCTGGTACGTTGTTGTCACTGCTTCCAGAAATCAAAATCGCTGGTATCACTCCAGTCAGGAAGGCTCTGTCTCTGCAACACTCCGGTGCTGACACTACGACCCATAGAACCATCTCAACAGCAAAGACCAAAAAGCCTCCAAGGAACTGGTCGCCAGGATGATGAAGGAGCAACTTGGCAACCACCCAGAGCTCACCAAGCACCTGGTTCCAGACTTCGCACTGGGCTGTCGCCGCATGACCCCAGGGTCAGGCTACCTACAGAGTCTAATCAAACCCAACGTGCAAGTAGTCTGCCAGGGCGTCCAAAGCATCACGGCGACGGGCGTGATCGACGACTCCGGCGCGCCCCACGAGGTCGACGCGATCGTCTGCGCAAGCGGTTTCGACACCAGCTTCAGCCCACACTTCACGGTCATCGGCCGCAACGGGCGCAACCTCCGCGAAGAGTTCGGCGATTTCCCAAAAGCATACATGGGCATCATGGCCGAAGGGTTCCCGAACCTGTTCCACTTCCTAGGCCCCAACAGTCCTGTGAGCCATAGCTCTACGCTGCCCATTTTCGAGTGGCACACGCGCTACATGTTCCAGATGATCGAAAAGCTTCAGGTCGAGAACATAAGGGCCTTTGACCCCAAGCCCGAGTGCATCCAGGACCTGTTCAACCACACACACGAACTCATGAAACGTCTGTCCTGGAGTTCGGCGTGTCATTCGTGGTTCAAGAACGGGAAGATTCACGGACCGGTCACTGCCATCTGGCCCGGGAGTCGACTTCATTACTTTGAGGCCCTGGATCGTCCGCGCTACGAGGATTACAACATCTCCTACCGCAGCAACAACCGATACCAGTATCTGGGGAATGGGTACACGCATACAGAAATCGACCCCAACGGCAATGCGGTCTGGTATTTCGATGATCCGTTCTGCCAGAAATGAGACAGCGAGCAACGGTTGGATTCTTCTTCTGTCTGGCTAGTGGAAACGCGGTCGAGGGCTGCTAGAAGGGACTTCCAGAAGGTTTAGATAGATTTCAAATATAAAATGCGGATGCGGAGCCTCTCAGGTCACCTTCATAATCATCCCTGTTGGGGAATCTGCTCTCCCAGAAAAAAAGCGTCTAGGTCAAGAAACGACACATCCGGAGATAACCAGTCCGCCGACGGATCGACGGGGTTATTGTGCTCGGCAGAAGAAAGCCATGGTAGATTCCAAGACGTGTCCTCGATGGTGAAAGATTGCATCTCACGCTCTTGAGGAGAAGGCTGCTCTTCTTCTAATTCTGCCGCCGTCACCCCAGGAGGGGGATGGATACGCAAAACGCCCTGGGCGACCTCTTGGCCCTGACGAATCTTTTGAAACGCTTCCGTAAAGTAGGCGATGATGAAACGCGCGGCGAAGTATTTCTTTTCCAGTTCTCGCAGGATCAGCATGGCCAGATCAATTTTTTGTGTCGCAAGGAGTCGCTTGAGGCCCGTGGCCCACAGCCGCTCGAGGAAGAGGATTGAAACGATAATGATGAGCGCCGGTGGTCTGTAAATCATGTCTATGTCAGAGTATACTCATCTAGACGAGAATCCCACTGGCTTACGCTTCTGGTGGCAGATAGCCAACTAGATCATTTTCGGCCAGATGCGTTAGTAGAGTCATTGCTGTCGAAGCCGAATTCACGCATTTGTCCCACGCGACAACAGGGGAGTAGTCGACGAGCTCGGCCTCGTGGTGATTGGATTCCTTCTTGAACACGAATGGCTTGAAGAGGGTGATGACGACGGCACTGGATTTCACCCATTAGCTCAGTTTGAAGCCACCTCTCATCATCAATCGAGGCGGAAGCGTACTTACTGGTACATGACGTGCAGAAAGAGTCTTGTCACCGTCTCGGCTTTGGACTGTCCGTCTGCATGTAAGCTCACTCCGTCAACGCGACATTCGGGTTCCAGATGCGTGTACCAAGTCTGCAAGGCCACGTCTAGATCTTGAGCTCCCGGGCCAGAAGCCGGTGGTTTCCCAGGGCGATATTGACAAGCGAGAACATCCTCGATGATCTTGGCAAGTTGGACCATCCGGACAAAAATGGGTGAAAGTTGATTGCATTTTTGGATCGTGGCACTCGCGCTGGCACTGACGTCCAAAAATGACAAGTGGTCGGCAAACAAGTCATCGACCACGACTTCCGGAACGTCGCAGTCTTCGGCAGTGATCCTAGTTGGGCGTCCCATACCGAGAGCGACGTAGCGATCTCGAAAAAAGCAGCACGACCAGATTCGGCGCCAAAGCCGTCGTTGCGAGAGGGGAATGCTACTCCTTCCTGGGTCGCGGTGGAAGCCCAGAGTCTGGCTGAGGCTCGTGGCGATGCCAATCCAGTGCCAACTGTCGGCTCGATCGTGGGTGTTTCCGTACCAGTAGCCCATCAGTAGAAGTGCTTGGACCAGACAGGTTTTATCCGCCTCGTAGTCGAAATCATACAGTGCCTAGAAGGCTCAGTCAGTGTGAGACAGGTCTGCGGAACAGACGGGCCAACAAGGCTTGCTCACCTTTGCACGCAAGTAGTAACGTTTCTTCAAGGAGGTGATGGACGGGGCGCCCGACCGCCGGAGGCCAGCGGGGGATATGTACTAAGGTTGACATCAGAGAACCATATCATCCGCACGGAAGGGACGAAAGAGTGCATGAACACCATAACTTACACTGCTCGCAACCAGGAACATGCTCTGCAGAAGTAGTGTGCTTACTCGCGTAGGGCCCTCGAGTTCGTACTGGTGGAAGAATACAGCCGGGTCGATCACCGGCAGCATCGGATGGGCATATTCAAAATATCGAGCAATCAATTCGCCGCGGAGCTCGTCGCTCTCAATGTCGAAGGCACCCTTGGCTTGCAGGAAGGCATAATCATCCGGTTGCAGAATGGCCTTGTTGGGTGGCGGGACTATATAATGCGCGGTCGACGCGATTGTGTGATCCTTGACTGCTTTGAAGATGTAGCGAAATCCCTGGGCCTCGCCTGAAAGAGCATGTATACATCAGCTTCCACAATTTTGGCAACAAAGATCGTCAAATATTGGGCCGAAGGGCCTGGGAGGGAATCCATGCTTACCCACGTAAATATGTGTCCCGCTTCCCCGGGCGCCGGCTGACGAGTGTTCGACGATGTTTCTGTAACCTGTGACATTCGACTCGAAGTCTTCTACCTCCGTGCTCGGATGGTCACGCGCAAGCTGAGGATTCTGCGAAAGACTTGACGCTGAATCAGGGTCCCCTATGTTGCTCACAGATTTCGGCGCGCCCATTGACACGGAAGACGGACGGGTCGGTGCTGCGGGAGCATCGAGGCTCGCGTTGCCAGCCTGTCGACTGCGTCGGGGACCTTTATGTTTGCCCCTGGCAGAAACGTGTAAGACACATTCGAGATGGTCCAGCTGGCAATTGGCACAGGGCCGACCACTCGAGACGACATTGCAGCGGACTTTCCGGGCGTGGCAGGCACTGCAAGCGGCCGACGCCCTGTTTCTCCGGGGCGTGGCAGATGGCTGGGAGTTGAAGGACGACATGCCCGACATGGCGTCCCGGGTACCCAGGGAAATGGGAGTCTTCCTGGATGAAGACCTAGTGAGGCCACTGAGTGATCCGAGGAAGACAGGCTTCGCTTAAAATCTGGGGAAGAGAATGCAGCATTTGAAAAGAGTCACTGGAGAGCTGCGGGGGCGGGGGCTCAGCAGCCCCAGGTCGCCTCGATGTGAAGGGGGAACGTGTACAGAGTATCGTGGTAGGGGATACGGAGGGGTGGGATGATTTTGGTCGCTGAGGTACCTCGGCTTTATTGTTCCTCGCCGAGCCTATTTGAAAGAAATGTGGCACCGTCTGACCGGGAGCACATCTAGGATATAACTTCACTTCAATAGGTTCAAGGCCGTGGGTACCTAAACAGCAAATCACTAGGAAGATACCGATAGAACTAATGGCCTTCCTAACGTCAAGGACGAACGCTATCATGTTCTGTGCGAAGGACTCCAGATAGATACCGAAGAGCTACATCCATTTGAATCCGACGAGTACAGCGGTCAGACAGTGCCATGGTTTCTAGAAATCGGCTTGCTCGCCGAGTCGCTTATAGTGTGGAGTCTAGCCCTGTCACGTGCGGTTCGTCACGTGCTGACTCGCTCTTGGCGTTACCAATAACTCCATTCACGAACATTGTAATCAATCAATCTTCCAACGTCCATCACGCTGGTCATGCATCCCGGCGCTGCTCTATTTGCGGACATAGTTCACATTTGCGGCCTTGGCCGCCATGTCCAGGTTGTACTGTCCATACCAGGTCGGCTGGGTCTCCAATAATGGACCCTCGACCTCAGTGGCCACCGACCCGATGAGTGTGAGTCCTTTACCATTGTGCGCAGGATCGCTGGCCAACCAAAGTGCCGCCGTCGCCACATATTCTGGGCTCTGCAAAGGTATACCTAGGGACCTGAAAGTATTCCTTACATTTTCATCCAGCATGCCAGTCTCTATTCACATCCGTGTCAGCAAGGACTCTCTGCCATGGTAATGTGTCTGCTTACCTGTTCCTCCGGGTGCAATCAAGGCCACATTGACTCCCTGCTTGGGAGCCTCGTGTCGAAGAGCTCTCATCAGCCCAGCCACCTACACGGAAAGAGTTAGCAATTTCCCGTGCAGATGCACATGTCGGCACAACCCGCCCACTTACTCCATGTTTTGCCGCCGAATACAACGGCAGATTCGGTCTCTCATTGTAACCCGACGTCGAGCAAGTCAAAACCAGGCCACCTCCGGGCGGCGAATTCTTCTGGAAATAGGACATGGCGAGCTTTGCAGCTATCACCCCTTGTCAAACAGATCCGAGTCGGAGGATGTTGGTTCAAACTCACTCAAAGCAACGGACTTCAAATTGACGTCAATCACCGCCATCGTGGGTTCCACGAGATCGCCATTCTCATCGTAGACATCCTCGAATGCATTCTGAGTCTCGGGAACTCCGGCATTGGCGAATACCAGATCTACCCGGCCGTACTTTGCTTGGGTGAAACTGAACAAGGCCAGTAGTTCTTTCCAAACCAACACATTGGTTTTCAGAAAGTCGACGTTTCTGCCCGATGCAAAAGTGGTCAGTCACGAATATCCTCGCCGACAAGAGGGCTGTGTCTTTTCTTACGGGCCCAGCTCGGCGGCCAGCTTGTCACCGGCAGCGGTTTGGAGATCACCAAAAACGACCGACGCTCCTTTTCGATGCAGTAATTCCACTAGCGCTTTCCCGATACCACTGGCACCTCCTGATGATCATTAAGCGTCGTCCTTTCTGGCATCGAGGGAAGGCGACGAGCATTACCGGTGACAATCCCCACCTTACCGCTGACATCCTTGATGCCGGCTTCGTTAACAACGACTTCTGTCATATTTGGTGCTCAGCAGAGGTCTTCCAAGAGCTTGCGCATCAATGCGCGGGATCGAAGCTCTAGGTAAGCACTCTATTTAGATTAGGTCGGGTCTGCTCCTCCCGCCTCCTCGGCTTCTTTCTGTCTCAGCCTGGTGCCATCTCCGAGGTCCAGATAGGCCACCATAAGTCTCAGCTCCACAAGCATCAAAGAGAGTCGAATCGGGAAATGACAGTGCATGTTCCCCTGCGCCACGACCTCTCCGCCTCGCAAGATCGGTTGACAGGCATCTCAATTGACACTGTTGCTGCATTCAGCTCACACCCATAAAGAAAAGGCAGCGGGTCCTCCCTTACTTTGCCCAAAACGGATGTCACCTCGGAACGTCCATGCTCTAGGTTTTACGGCCAAACGACTGAGAGAAGCTTGAAACCATCATTGATCAATCAAGAGCGGCGTTCCTTGGTAGGTTGCGACTATTGTCATGGTCTAGGTGTTGTTTTCAGACCAACTCCACGGACCTGGAGCCCCAAGGCTTTCTCCCTCATCTCCCCGGATCGGTTATTCAGCCATAAACACATGCACTCAAGGTTCACCTCAAGTGGAAGAGGTATTGTCTAGACTACTTCACTCGACGTATTTAGATGAATCCCTTTCCCCTCCCTCTGTCATTCATCTGCCTCCCCGCCGTCTTTCCTGACAATTGAGCCCCAGAAATCCCATTAGCTCCGGCGACTTTGTTGTACATCATGGAAACATTCTCAAACTACAATACCTTTGTAAGAGAACCTTGCTGCAGATGTTGCCTTTACAAGTTATTTCAGACTAACATCTGGAACCCTAGGTTGTTCTCTTTGCCGCCGTCGGTTCGTTGGTGACGGGCTATGGAATGGCAGTCATCGGCAATACCTTGGGCCAACCTACCTTTTATTCCACCATGAAGTTGGTGGCGGTTCCCACCGCCCCGGGATATGACTACACAGGGACCATCATCGGCGCCGCGAATGGGACCTTCTTCGGCGCCGGGTTCATCGGGTGTCTCATCGCAGCTTGGATGGTGGATTTCTGGGGCCGTGTTAGCACTTTCCGCATTGCTGCCATCCTCGGCATAATCGGTGGTGCTGTACAAGGTGGTGCTGCCAACCCTGGCATGGTCAGTTATGCTTTCTGGTCCGGATGCGTTGTTCTAACCAGAGTCTTTGCAGTATCTGGCTGGTCGGGCCCTGACAGGGATCCCCGTTGGCATGCTTCTTGCGGGAATGCCGATCTACTTTGCAGAAGTGGCACCGCCTCATTCACGCGGTCTCATGGCTGGAGCTCATGGGACATTTATTAACTTGGGCTACGCTCTCGCAGCTTGGATCGGGTGAGTCATCTTATATAGTATTTGTTTCAGTGGGATTCTTTGCTGATGAGAGGCCACCTCTAGCTTCGCCTGCTATTATTCCGCGGCTTCGACCTTCGGCTGGCGATTTCCCAATTCCGTCTTTGCACTGTGGGCTGTTCTTCTTCTCATTGGAACTATTTACAGTACGTTGATTCTCGAAGATTTCCTGCCGTCTGGAGATAAGCAAGACCACTAATGTCTTCACCTATATAGTTCCCGAGAGTCCTCGCTGGCTGGTGCAGGTCGGGCGCGTTGATCAAGCACTGAAGATCCTCTGTCGTTTGCACCAAGATGCGAACGATCCCGAAGATTCCTTTGCACATCGCGAACTCGAACTCGTGGTGCAAAAGACCGAAGCTGACCGCGCCGCCAAAGTCTCAGGCGGTCGTTGGCAGCTTCTGACCAAGAAGTCATACCGTACGAGATTCATCTTAGCGCTGATGCTTGCCACCGGTGGCCAGAATTGCGGTATCCTGGTCATTAACAACTACAATGTCTTGCTCTATCAGTCGCTTGGTCTGACAGGTTCAATGTCACTCTTGATCGCAGCGATATGGAACACTGTTGCGCTGATCGCAAACGCGGTTGGTGCCTGGACCTCTGATCGCACCGGAAGACGCCGTGCGCTCGGTAAGTTCTACAGAATCCTGCACCACGTCCTGGCAGCAAAGCTGTTATCTTAGAAAGTTCGGCTCTGACCAACGAACAGTCTGGGGCTATGCTTTCACCGTCGGCTGCTTCGTCATTGCTACCGGCCTGATCGGCAAGTACAGCGAGACTCCCACAAAGGGATATGCGGCTGCATCCGTGGTCTTTTTGTTTCTCTATGTTACCGGGTATGACAAGGCATCCTGCTTCTCTCAAAACGTTCCCCTGCTAAGTCTTATTCCCTCAGCTACGGCTCCATGATCGATGTGAATCAGTTCACAGTCATTTCGGAAATCTTCCCCTCACATATTCGTGGCGAAGCGGCATGTATCAGTATCGGTTCGCTGTTGCTTGTGGATGTGCTCTGGCTCGAGTTGCAACCGGTCGCCACCCGCACTATTGGCTGGAAGTACTACATCGTCTTCGTCGCCATGGGCATCGCCCACTTTGTGTACTTTTACTTCTTCTTACCCGAGGTAGGTGGCTCACGCCCCCCCGTCGACACCGCACTGTTCCCCCTTTCGTCACCAGTGGCTCAAAAGTCCAACACTAATGACTGGAATCTATTAGACCTCTGGTGTGGCCCTTGAGGAGCTGGACCGAATCTTTGGGGAGCCGAATACTGGCGATTTCAGACTTGAGAACCGTGGGGATGTGGATACTGTCTCGAATGATGCCCAGAACCAATATCCAGAGAAGACCAGCCAAAGGAAAAGTACCGAACGACAAGTTGAACTGGTCTCAGAAGCCTGAGCGCTGCCAGGGGTTATATTGCCTCCATGGAGCTATTACACCAAGGATGTATGTGCACATGGGACAGAGGGTGAGGGAGGGTGGTGTGCCGAGGGTAGATGTGGATTCTGGAAGAGAGTCGATTGGCAAAACTGATGCGTCCATCGATGATGATATGGCAGATTTATTCGTCGTCTCCGTGTTATAGCTTGTGGACATTCTAGCTTCGGCCCTTGCTTCAACGCAAGAACGTTCCCTACGTTGAAATGAAGAAAGCCTTTGCTCCGTGATTACCTCAGTGATTACTTGTACCTCTTCCGCTATGTAGCGCCGGTAGGTACTAGAGCAGCCGGTCATAAAAGCGGCGCCGTCTGGGTCAGCGTCCCGTGAGCGTCGAGCAGTCAAACCATGCTTGCCCCTGTTGCTGCCAAGCTTTCGAGGATAGAGCGGCAACAGAAAACATTTACTGGGTTTCCTCGTGTATCTCGCCCGCAGCCACAACGCCCTTGTTGACCTTTTGCGGTCTTGGTTGTGGTTTGAATCATCAGTCGTATTTTACTTTGTTTTGTGGGATTCAAGTTATTGGCCCTTCATAGGGCAGATCGCGGAGTCATGGATTTGAACAATACCATCGCCTCGACTCTGTCAGCCGATGCGAACATTCGAACCCAAGCCGAACTCAATCTCAAGCACGCGGAACAGCATCCTGGCTTCATTGGAGCACTTCTCGACATCCTACAGACGGAGCAAGACCCTGGAATCCGACTGTCGTCCGCAGTATACCTGAAGAATCGAGTATCGCGAGGATGGAGCACGGAAAACACACCGCATTTGCCAATCTCCGAGCCTGAACGAAAGCCTTTCAAGGATCGACTCCTGCCCGTGCTATCTACTTCTCCTCCGCTTGTTCGAGCACAACTCATTCCAATTCTTCAAACGATCCTACAGTACGATTTTCCTGCAAAATGGCCGGAGCTGATGGACATAACTCTGCAATTGATGGGCACTCAGGATGTCAATTCAGTCTATGCAGGGCTGCAATGCTTGCTGGCCGTATGCCGCACCTATCGCTTCAGGGCTGGAGAAGAGAGGGTGAATCTGGACACAGTGGTCAATGTCGGCTTTCCCACCTTGCTGGGGATTGCAAACAGGCTCGTGAATGAGACCAGCCCAGAGGCGGGTGAAATGCTGAGGATATGCGTCAAGTGCTACAAGCACGCTGTCTACTATGGTCTACCACAACCGTTACAGTCCCATCAAGCCACGGTGGAATGGTGTACATTGTTCTTGACCATCATCTCCAAGGAAACACCCGAATGGGCCATGCCCGAGGAGTTTGATGAGCGAGAAAGGAATCATTGGTGGAAGGCACGAAAGTGGTCATACGCGAACCTGAACCGGCTGTTTGTCAGGTACGGCAATCCGGCTGGTCTCTCAACCACCCAAGAGAATGACTATGGTGATTTCGCAAAGAATTTCATCACGCATTTTGCGCCCGAAATGCTCAAGGTCTATCTGGGTGAGATAGAGAAATGGGTGGGCGGAAATCATTGGCTGAGCAAACCGTCATTGTCTTATACATTGATCTTCTTGGAGGAGTGCGTAAAGCCGAAAGCTATGTGGGACAAGCTCAAGCCGCACATGGACAGCCTGATCAAGCACTTGATCTTCCCCGTCCTGTGTCAGTCGGATGAGGACATGGAACTCTTTACTGATAACCCGCCCGACTATCTTCATCGCAAACTCAACTTCTACGAAGAAGTGTCTGCGCCAGACATGGCTGCCACCAATTTCTTGATTGCTTTGACCAAGTCTCGGAAGCAACAGACCTACGTAATCCTCTCATATGTCAACGAGGTCGTCACCCGCTACGAAGCCGCGCCTGATGACCAGAAGAACCCACGGGAGAAGGAGGGCGCTCTCCGGATGATAGGCTCCCTTTCCTCGGTCATCTTGGGCAAGAAGAGTCCAATTGCTGATCAAGTCGAGTATTTCTTCGTACGACATGTCTTCCCCGAATTCAGATCTCCACATGGCTTTCTCCGAGCCAGAGCTTGTGAAACCATGGAGCGATTCGAGCAGCTCGACTTCAAGGATGCAAACAATCTTATGGTCATCTACCGAAACATCCTCGAGTCCATGGCGGACCCCGAATTGCCGGTTCGAGTCATGGCATCGTTGGCCTTGCAGCCGCTTATTAGGCATGATGCAATCCGAATAGCCATGCAATCAAACATTCCGCAGATCATGCATCAGCTTTTGAAGTTGATGAACGAGGTGGATGTCGACGCACTCTCGAACGTCATGGAAGACTTTGTCGAAGTCTTCGCCGAACAACTTACGCCTTTCGCTGTTGCATTGAGCGAGAATCTGCGTGATACCTATCTCCGGATTGTCAAGGAGATCCTGGACAAGAACGAAGCCAAGGCGGCCGAGAGCGGTGACGGACCTGGCTACGGTGACTATCTCGACGACAAGGCCATCGCAGCCCTGGGCGTCCTGCAGACGATCGGTACTCTGATCCTTACTCTTGAAGCGACTCCTGACGTCCTTCTTCTCCTCGAAACCATTCTTATGCCAGTCATCACCATCACTCTGGAGAACAAGCTCTACGACCTCTATAATGAAGTCTTTGAAATTATCGACTCCTGCACCTTCGCTTCCAAATCAATATCTGACACCATGTGGCAAGCCTTCGAACTCATGCACAAAACCTTCAAAGACGGCGCAGAGTTGTACCTGGAAGATATGCTTCCGGCACTGGACAATTTCGTCTCGTATGGTCAGCAGCGTCTAATCAATCACCCTCCTTATCTGGCCGCCCTAGCCGGCATGGTCCGAGATATCTTTGCTGACCCCAAGGTTGGAGGAGTGGACCGCATCTGTGGCTGCAAGCTTGCTGAAGCAATGATGCTGAATCTCCGAGGTGGCCCTGTCGACAGCTACATCCCGACGTTTGTGACCCTGCCTATGGAGGTCCTCACTGGACCTCAACAGAAGACCATCATGAAAAGCTACAAGCTCCACCTGGTAGAGATGGTTATCAATGCCCTCTACTACAACCCAATCTTGGCACTGCAGGTCCTTGAGGCTCATGGCTGGACCAACAAATTCTTCTCCATCTGGTTCGGCAGCATCGACTCCTTCCGCCGAGTGCACGACAAGAAGCTCTGTATCGCCGCCATTTCTGCCCTCTTGACCATTCATGCCGATCAGGTCCCTCAATCCGTCCAGACCGGCTGGCCACGACTCCTGACTGGAGCGACATATCTCTTCCGCACGTTGCCCGCGGCGATGAAGCAGCGTGAAGACGCCGTCAAAGCTTCTGATGGGGCTTCTGACACCCTTTCGGAGTACGCTTCCGACGATGACGCTGAAGATTGGGCGGACGAGCCGGCTGGAGAACAGGGACAAGAATGGGCCAATATCAACACTGAAGCCTTGCCCGACACAAAAGGAGACATCAAAGACGAGTCGCAAGCATACCTTGACTTCCTCAGCGAAGAAGCCAAAAAATTCGGTGCACTTGCCGACGATGACGATGACAGTATCCTCGACGAAGATAGTCTTCTCGAGAGTCCTCTTGACAAATTCGATCCCTACGGCGCTTTCAGAGAATCTCTGGGCAAGCTACAGACGGAGCAGCCACAATTGTATCAGAACCTGACGTCGATTCTGGAGCCAGGAGATCGTGAGGTCCTACAGAGCGTGGTCGCCCACGCGGTGCAGACACACGCAGCACAAGGGCAAGTCCCAGCTTAGGTACCGGAAACAATGCCTGAAATGCCGAAGGAACATGCTGCGCTGACTTCGCTTCTACGTGGGTTGGAAGGTGTGCATATGACTGACTCCCTTTGCAAGAAGCGCAAATTGTCGCGCCTTCGCTACCGCTGGTCATGGAGACGATCTACATTCCGCATTGTGCAGCTTAATCAGGAGACAGAAGAGTGGACTCCTTGAGTGTCTTCCGGCCAAGTAATCAATTGAAAAAGAACATCTGTCAGGCTGTCAATGATCGGCCTACCGAAGATGTGCAAGGGTGACAGAAAGAGCGGGGAGAGCGACCTTCCCTGGTGGGAATGGAAGTGAAGCCCATCATACATATCTAAAGGAAGAAAACTGAGCTCCTGACGGGACTAGTCTGTGCAAGTTTTGCCTTGAGCATGGACTCCGATCAAGTTGGGTCCGTTCAGGTAGCAGACAGGCCCAGCCATCGAGGAAAGACAAGATGAGAAGGAAAAGACAAGAGAAGGAGAAGGAGCAATTCTTCATCAACCTCAACCAACCTTTGTTCCCCGAGCACAGTGACCTTAGGGCCATTCGAAGTGCCCGCAAGAAGTGAGATAGTCCAAGTACAGAGTAGAGATTCCCCAAAATGCCCCAATTCAAAGTTGTCCATCCCACCCAACCACCCCATCCACGTTGTTCTGTCAGAAGTAGAGCCTGGTGAGCCTTGATGAGGCTATATAAGGTACATAGATAGTGGTCCCCTTGGGCTCGTAGGCAGGCAGAGAACAGAGATCTTTTCAACCTCCATTGAAGACCGTCCCTCTTTGTCTGACTTGTGAGAGATTACTAAAAACGCTACGACTCTAGCTCTAGCAGTCTATCCATCCCTAAGCCAGGATGAAGCGAACACAAACACAAACATGTAGAATTTTGTTGGATACAAGATAATAGCAATTTGATAAAACGCTCAACAACTTCAGTCACTTTTTGCAATTTTCCCGGGCCATTCATTTACGGATTGTCAGTCGTTGCCATTGCCATTGCCATTGCTTTTCTCTGTTCACAATCTCACACATCCTTCTAACACAATGTCGTTCATCTACACACCAGCAGTTGCAGTAAACAATGCTGGATCCATACCTAGTATTCATGTTCCCTTGAGATATCCCATTTGTCCATAGTTCAAGTATTTGTTGACTCCTCTCCATTGCTATGCTGGCAATAGCTCACAGACACACAGACATGGTAGACACGGTGCTCCATATTCCTTGCCTTGCCCCTGTACCCAGTATTTGTCTAGGCCTTGATGCTCCTTGTTTTCACCCACCAGCTTTTGTGGACAACTCAGAGGCGCGCGGTCACTTGGACAGAAGAAAACAAAGCCAAGTGTCTAGGTCGTTCCCCGTCCATCATATGCAAAGAATGTTCCATGTGCCATTTCCATCAAGAATCCCCAGCCCCCAAGCTAACCTCTAGCACCGCCCGCCAATATTCACGATACAAAATAGGGAAACACATGTGCATGAACCTGCAAGAGTCAAGTACATGAAATGATCAAAGAAGCGAACACCAGTTGCTGAGCATGAATCGTGTCGTCGAAGTCGTTATCGAATCAAGAACGCCATGACAGAGGGCAAAGTTCGGGGTTTGACGGGTTTAAGCAGGACTCTTCGCAGCCTGCGGGCCGCCATTGCGACGAGGTGGCTGGTTCTCATCACCCATACTCAGATTGTTGAGACCGGCAGAGAGGAACGCGAATGGGTCTCCACCTTGCTCGTTGCCGTAGAAGCCGTTCTGAGGAGGCATACTTCCTGGAGTGTTGTCGGCAGCACCACTGAAGGCAGCTTGGGCTGCTGGACCGAAAGAGGAGTGAGACATGTTGCTGGAGGCGTAACCAGGAGTCATGCCGCCCATTTGGGGGAAGCCAGCTCCAGGACCACCCATACCAGAAGGCAGGCCGTAGTGACTTGGTGGTTGAGGAGCAAATGCAGCTCCTGAACCGAAAGCAGCTGCACCAGCACCATAGGGAGCGGGACCTGGAGTGCTAGCCATGGAGCCTGGTCCCATACCGAATTCCGAGGGCGGGCCCATTGGTGACGGGTAGGAAGAGTCGACAACAATTGCAGCACCCGAGCGAGGAGCTCCGCAACGCAGGCAGTTGACGTTTTTGGCGAAGTTGTGATATTGACAACCTTCTGCACCGCATCGCCAGTCTCCAGCGCGGAAGGGGACTGGGCCAGCTCCACCTCGTCCATGTCCATGATGTCCCATGCCGTGTCCGCCGTGATGACCACCCATGTGAGGATGATGGCCCATCATATGAGGTGGTGCGTAGCCGTAAGCATTGTAGCCGCCGTAGGGATCACCCCCGCCACCCGAGCCTGCAGCAGGGAAGGAACAACGGAAGCATGCAGTTCGGCGTTGGAAGTTGGAAAAGCCACAGGAAGGACAGTTCCAGTCACCTGGCCGTGGTCGGTTCTTGCTTGGAGGGAAAGGCGTCAGGATATCGGCGGCACGATCGAGGACTCGACTTGATGAAGGCGAGACCTCGATGGCCTTTTCGTTGAGAGCGCGTCCGTTCATACAGAGACTTTCGGCGGCCTGGGGAAAAAGACAAGTTAGGAACAAAATCTATACCTAGGTGGGTAGGGTGACATCGACAGGAAGTGAAGTGCAGGTGGCATGTTAAATTGAAGGGTGCGGCAGAAGTGGTGGTGAAACATACCTCTTCGTGTGAAGAGAAGACCGCAAACCCGGACCCTGTAGGCTTATGCTGGTCTGGAGTACGAAGAGTCCAGAAGGCAATGGGTCTCCCACCAAATTGAGTAAACCAGCTTTCGAGTTCCGACTGGGTCGTGTCGTGCGGCAGACCGTTCATGTGTAGGACTTTGCTCCGTTCTTTCAAAAAGGCATTGACATCAGCCCGGGCATCCATGGGGCGAGTCAAGACATCCGGATGTTCATGCGCGGGCTGTGACTTCCGGATGAGGCCTCGCAGGACCCTGGCCAGGGTGACGGCTTCCTCCATTGCCCGACGAGGGGAAGCAGGAGCCAGCGCCTGTAGGTGGAAGGGTAAATTGTGCTTGATTGGAGCCGAAGATTGCACAGGCTCCACCTCGAGAGCAGCACAAATGTTTGCTAGAGAGCTGGGGCCGAAGGGCAGGGACTCGGGATGGTGCTGTTGCCAACGGGCGTACTCTGAGCGCAGATCAAAGGTCCGCGAGTGTTGCAGGTATGCCGGTAGGACGACGGCCTTGTCGCGAGCCTCGCGGGGCAACTGAACACGCAGGTCCCACGCATCCAGTGTCACAAAGGAGAACTCGAGGTTCTTGGATGTCAGAT
This sequence comes from Vermiconidia calcicola, assembly GCA_035928285.1. Lineage (NCBI taxonomy): Eukaryota > Fungi > Ascomycota > Dothideomycetes > Mycosphaerellales > Extremaceae > Vermiconidia > Vermiconidia calcicola. The sequence goes on along the minus strand of JAXLQG010000001.1, from coordinate 175,544 downwards.
GCTCTTGGGCAAAATGGTCGAACCGAGTCACGGCATCGCGGAAGGAGCCGGCATTGCGAACATGCTCCCAGGTCAAAGTGGTGAGGCTGGCTGCGAGTTCAAGATCAGTCGATGCCACACGCCGTCTGTGCGGGAAGAGGACTCACTGCAAAGCGGTGTGATGGGGGTGTTTACTGGCTTGACCAGGACGCTCTCTCGATAGATCTGGTTCACTCATCAACACTCGGAATCCTTTTCTCTTGCAGCTATTTCGCCAGGCCAGGAGTTCCGCCTACCTCGTCACAAGTCTTACTGTCCAGCAAAATCCATCCCAGTTCAATGACTTCTGCAGAATCCTTGGTCACATAAACCCCGTGTTCATCGCAGGTCGTGGCCACGTGGATGATCACGTAGCGGTCGAGCTTCGGAGATGGCGGAGCAGCAGTCGCCATGGTCAATCGGACTATCAGCGAAGGATTGGGTTGGGATCAAGGGAAATGAGGGATCGGTGGTTCGGATGGATTCGAGGTGCGAGAAATCGACAGAAATCGACCGTGCTATCGATGGTTAGCCCAGGTATCCAACAAAGTGCCGACCGTCGAGGAAAAAGTCACCAGACAAAGGACAAGAAGACGAAGAGCTCCGAATTCGAGTCAGCGAAAGCAGAAACCCGACCAACTCCAGCAATTCCAATTCGCAATTTTCAAGAGCTTGAGAACAACGCAACAACGGCACCTCTCTCGGTTCGTGTAAAAATCAAAGTATACCGGGGAAGGAGAGGTAGTGGTCAGGATACTGTTGGCTGCGCAGACGAGGGAGAAAATGAGGAGAGATGGCGAGAATAGATGAATTGAGGTTTGGAGGTTCGGTTTCGAGGCGAAAAATGGGTCTTGCGAGTTCTGGTCTAACACTTGAATTGGATGCCCGGGTTTTTGTGATTTTGCATACGAGGAACTCTACCTGGAAGTACCTATAGGTATCGAGCATCCTACGGAGATTGTGCACAGTAACATTATGTATATATAATAACCCTTGATTCTTCTGCTTGTTCGTGGGTAGTAACTATACCTAGGTAATCACTGTCCCTTGTTGGCCTTCACCTACCTACCTAGGTGGCGTTGAAGCACGCACACAAACCTTGCAACCGTCACTCCTCAGTACCTTTCTGTTTCTGTCTCTCCAGGATTGGGAGACGAGGATACCGTGGCGAGCGTGGCTGTCTATTGCCATGTCGTCCTACCTGCTTCGAGGAACTGTTGGATTGATGGATTGATGGATTGACAAGTACTCCGGACTGATCAGGAACCCCCAGGGAGACCAGGACCCTGATTCTACAAGGAAGTATTTGTACACTTATTTGTCCGAGGACGTCTCTTTTTGCATCGCCTGTCTGGACATCTGCAGCTTTTGACAGCTTCCTTCTTGTGCAGGGAACCGTGGCGGACTCGCACAAACGAAGATGTCAAAATGTTCCCCAATCTGCTTGGTCTGAAACAAGCCCATGTTCTTGCACAACCCGCCCAGTGGTGCCAGTGGAGTGTCAAAGCCTGGCTTCGGGCTTCCTCGAGTGATGGACAGTGGAAACTCCGCAAACGTGGACTATGTCTAGCTTTTGCAGGGGCGTGAATTGACGAGATTACGCATTCACCATCTTCATCATTGGGAATATTCCTGATGCTGGCACTGTGACTACTGTCTGTGCTGGTGGATGACCCTGAACGGGGTCCGAGCAATGCCGTGGCGCCCGGAGAAACAAAGCCGCCAACGTCAATATCACAGTACTTCGGTGGACAGATGCGCACGCTGGTACTCCGTATCACACAGAGTCTACAGCCTTCCCTCATACGGATTGGCAAAGCTTGACCAACAACAGGGGGGCTGTACTTTATGAGATGCCACTGTTAAGGCACCAGCAACCCCGATGGTCTTGTTTCAAACCCGAGTTACTTGGTTGGAGTCCTCTTCAATGGGGGTTGCAGAGCAATGAATGGCCGGGAAAAATGCCATAGAGGCCTACGACGCCTGCTCCCGCATTAGCCGTCAAGCCGTGCACATTCGGCAGCCTGCCAGCCTGACAGCTTTCACGGCGCCGCGCAGGCTGGTGCGGCTTCGGTACGCTCAATCCCCAGGCTAAAAGCGCTAGAAGCAACGCTGGGAATATTCGTCAAGGGTTCGCCCACTGTTGGCCAACATCCAATCGGCTATCTCCCTACACCACAGCCTGCGCCCAACCACGTTTCCTTTTCATCCCTTTGCCAATCCCCTCGGCTCGGTAGTGATCATACTATGGTAACCATATGGCATGCGGTCGATCACTACAGATCTTCATCTGTGTGTTGCAATTCATGGCGTGCAGCAGTTGATGCCCAATGTTGAGAGCAGTCGGAGATCAATCCAAGCACGTTTATGGTATCTGCTGGATCTAACTGACAAGCCTGTACTACATGCTACGGATGATCCCTAATGGTGCCCAACCCGAATGTCCATCCCCATATAACACGACACCGAACCGACCTGCTTGGAAGGATGCACTGTACATGCTTACAGTCTCGCCGTATCCAAACGCAGGTTGTTCGATGGCTGATCATTTGCTTCGACAACGGTCAAGTCGAAGGCAGCCTCGTAACCATTATATGCAACACCTCTGAGATTCCAGGCGGATCTTTCCTCAGTCTGTGTGTTGCCTCCAGCATCGCTGGCTTTGGCAAAGATCCTTCTCCCTTCACCTCTTTCCACCTTGATCCGCGCGTTCCACAGAACCCAAGACCAGCGACCGGCATATTCGCCACCATTATCGAGTTCCGCATCAGTCCAAGTCTCTCCTTCGTCTCCCGAGACTTGCACTCTCACCACTGGACCTGAATGGCCTTGTGGAACGGCATAACCAAGCACCTCGATGAATCCGGAAGCAGGAAGCTCAATTGTGGATCCTGAGGTAGGCCAGGCGACGCAAGAGTTGATGGGCATCTCCAACATGGACGGGCACTCGGCCCAATACTTCTCAGCAGTTTTGGCATCGACTGCTTCGCGAGGTAGGACCTTGTAGTCACGCTGCTGATAGAAGCAGGGCGATTCCTTGTCCGAGACTGTGATGTATTCAAGCCACTTCACAGAACGAGCCCCGAGGACCCCCGGGACGACCACTCGGACAGGGAAGCCATGACGAGCTTCGAGGGGCAAACCATTCATCTGCCAAAGAGGGGAAGCGTTAGCAGCTGAAGTCTTTGTGCATACGGAGTAGATGGTTGCCTGTTCAAACCTTGACTGCCAAGATTACATCCATCTCCGGATCCATGGCCCTATCGAAAGGGATGCTCCCACCGTACCATTCGTCTTGTTGGGTCTTGCCTCCATAATTGGCGAAATGGACATGTTTCGGTGCAACATTGCCCTGCATGCCGCGATTTTCTTCCACGCCAGCTGCGAGTAGGATGTCTCGAACCAAAGGCCCTTCGAACGTACAATTCATCACAGCGCCGTCAAACCAATCAACTCCGAGCACTTCCTTGATTCGGGTGCGCATGGTGTGCCTTCGGTTCCCGGCACACTGAAGCGTGCATATGACGGTGTGTTGTGGGAAATTATTCACAAGCTGAGAAACGCTCAAATTCAGGGGTCTGGACACGAGCCCATCCACCATCACACGGTGGTCATGGCCGCTCTTGTGCTGGATGGGGCCATGGTTGCGATCATAGTGGTCGCTTTTCGTGATGAAACTGTTGAGGCTTGAGCTGGCTGACCCTAAATAGGTGGGCAGTCTTTCTACCTGGAAATCAAATCCATCATGCATGGTTCTCGATTGACCGGCTTTTCGACGGTCCCATCGTCAGAAGGACAAGCGTTTTCCTTTTCCAGATGTCAGATAAGCCAACCTCCGTGGTGGTTTCAATGGAGCTTACAATTGGCATGTTTGCGGACCAGAAGCCAGCAAGGAGATCTGTCGCTCGTAACCGCACAAGTTATTCCCAGGAGGCTATCTCGGAAAACAATATCTGCAACCACGGAGGTCCAGTCGAGAAGACTGAAGTGGGAAAAGTGAGGACATGCAGTCCTCCACCGCCATCTTGTTCCTGCTGATAGCCGACTGTCCCAATCACTGGACAAAGGCAAGTGCGGGGTCCGCTCTGGCTTACTCTGCGTGCTCTGCATACCGTTGCTTCTGCCTCATGACTTGAACATGATATACATCATGTTAGATGTGTACAGTATTTCCGGCTTCGTTCGTTCAGCAAGGCTGCGCATGTCAGGATCATATCCACAGGTCAATAGGGGCAACTGGCCTGTTCCGCCAATCAGGGAACAAGTTTTCGAGTCTCCGGCGAGCACGCAATCGCTCCTGCCTTTAAGCATCTATGGTCCGCCGTTCATTGTGTCCTCTCGTCTCTAAGATCCGCCCTATGGATGGGCTCGTCCTGTTCAATCTCTACTGCGCACTCACTGCACCAGATCTGTCGAAGCGGGCGCAGCTTGTAGCCAGCGGGGTTTGGTGTTTTTGGACTCACACGAATCTCAAAATGTCTCTGTGGTCGTAAGCATTGCCCCTCAGACGAATGCACGGTCACAGCCAGGACAGAATTGCACTTCCACAGATCCCTTACTGATTGTCTTTCCAGCTCCTACAAGTCCCTGTCACCAAAGACACGCGCAGTCATAGGCTTTGCGATGATGGCCAATGCTGCCGCCATGCTACTATTCTCCGACCAGATCGAAAATGCGCTCGGTGTACCGTCAAATCCTCAAGACCAGCAGAACGTCCTTAAAGTATACACCGTCGACAGAGAACAGAAGAGTTGAACAGATGTCGAGAATGGACGAACTGAACAGATATTGGTAGTGGTGGTACAAACACTCCAATGCAAGCCACCATCACTCCGACGAGCCACGGTTCAGACAACAGACAATGAGGTTACGAGACTCGAGAGCCGGCGTCATATGGAGGTCCAGAGGCGGCGAATCTTAGAGTTGAGCGAGACAGTCGCAGGTCGATGCTGAGACGCGAATACACATGTACAGTCTGTCATCAAGACGAAAGTGATCGGGTACTGGAGATTTCATCATGACCCAGAGCGTCTCCGGCTGTAAGGGGCTATTTTGGCGGATGTGCCCACAACATGACCCCACTGGGACTTTGAAGGTACCTCAACATCAATCCGAGGGGCATTGTGAGCGTCACGGGGGAATTCCTCACGCCGACTGTTTTGCCCGGCTAAGACGATTTATGCAATGGAACCAGATGAGGAATCTGATAGTGAATTCTGCCTCGCTCATATCTGGCTTCGACAATGTCAGGGACAGGCAGTAGTGTACAGAACAAGCAGGTAGAGTTCAGTAAGAGACTAATACAGCGGCACTGCTTTGTACAACTCTCTTTTCGTGTGTAGAAGAATACCGCCGGCGGCTGTTGAGTATTGATCGACTTGAAGCCCATGACAGCCAGGATATACAAACTTTAGAAACGTCTCGGATAATCATTACGCCGTTGCGAAAACAAGTAACTGAACATCGACCCTGTGACGCATTAAACCATACATCTACTTGATCCAAGAGGAGTCCAGACTCTATGTCGTTGCAAAGCCCACCTCGAAGTCCAAAGCCTGGCCCTCGCTTCATGAAGGCTGACTAGACGTGATGCGGGCGCTGTGGACGTCCTCAGTGTACAAGGTGACTTATGCGAGATCGAAACCCAGGCTCGCTCTACTGACGAAGAGTTTCTCCTCGACACCATACTACAAATTGACAACGACCGAGCTATTCCAATCCAACAAGTCAAGCTTGGGAAAGATCAAAATCAACCCCGATCGACTCTGGGACACCATTCACTCCACCGCAAAATGGACGGAGCCAAAGAAAGTCCCGAACGACGACATCAAAACAGCGGGCCTGACGAGGCTGACACTGAGCAACGAAGACAAACTGGCTCGTGACTGGTTCATCGAGACCACCAAGTCCCTTGGATGCCAGGTACATGTCGACCAGATTGGCAATATCTTTGCGATCCGTCCCGGTCTAAGGGGTGAGAACGAGGATATGTCTGCTACATTCGCGGGTAGCCATCTTGATTCCCAGCCCAGCGGCGGGAGATTCGACGGCGTCTTGGGTATTGCCGCGGGGATCGAGATGCTCAGAACGCTGAACGACAACTGGATCGAGACTGAGGGGCCTGTTGGCGTGGTCAATTGGACCAACGAAGAGGGCGCGAGATATCCTATCAGCATGATGGGCAGCGGCGTCTGGTCCGGCCGGATATCGTTGGACGATGCCTGGAGTACGAAGAGTGTCAGTCCCGGACGGTCAGTCACGACGGTTAAACAGGAACTCGAACGGATTGGATATTTGGGCGCGGTACCAGCGAGTTACAACAAGTGTGTACGGATAGGGGCCCATTTCGAGCTTCATATCGAGCAGGGACCTAAGTTGGAAAGGTCGGGGCAGAAGATCGGCGTCGTAGAAGGAGTACAGGCGTACAAGTGGTTCACTGTCACTGTGACGGGACGAGAAGCACATGCGGGCACTATTGATATGGCCAACCGTTTCGACGCCATGCATACAGCCGCAGAGTTCATGGTCGAGGCCAGGGATATCACGATGCCAGAGCCAGGAGGAGGAGGCGGACGAGGACTAGTCACGTTCGGCAGGTTGACGGCTTCACCGGGCAGCGTCAACACGATCGCCGGCAAAGTCGAGATGAGTCTAGACATGCGATCTCCTTCGGACGAAGGGCTGGCCAAGATGGTGGAAAAGCTTTATGATCTCGTTGACAGACTGAACAGTGCTGCCACGAAGAATGGTAAGCCTCTTCATCCCGGACTCGGGGTCGAGATACGCGAGGATTTCTCCAGCGCGGCCGTCAAATTCAGCACCGAGGCGATCGGATGCGTCGAAGAGAGTGCTGCCGCTGTGCTTGGAGACGTGCACGGACACGGAGAGAAAATGATGCAGAGAATGACGAGCGGAGCGGGCCATGATAGTGTCTGCACCAACATGCATTGTCCTACGGCCATGATTTTCGTGCCGTCCAAGGACGGAGTCAGTCATAACCCTAGCGAGTGGACTGACAAGGAGGATTGTGCCACGGGTGCGAACGTGTTGTTGCAGTCGGTTTTGAGAATGGACAAACTGCGCAAAGATATGGGAGATTTTGAGTAAGCGGTTTGGTTCATGGTCTCGGAAGTGACTTGCAAGAGGAAAGGACTTGGAGAGAGACTAAAATGTCTCGAAAATTGAATCAAGTTGTCGCCGATCAGACGGCATTTTCATCGATTCTCTGGAAATGTATGAGTGCGCAGAATCCACAAAGGACCCCCGCATCTACTGTGATTTCGATCATCTTTCCACCATTTTTCGTAGTCTCATAATCGAATGTGAGTCCTACTCTCGGATGTTGTCCAGCACCGCACGGAGTACGTGCATATTCATTCCCCTTTCATGCAAGATCCAGGTCGGGCTGTTTAGGAGCTGGGAGCAGCACCGCGACCACGACCGAATCCACCACGGAAAGTAGGAGCAAATTCGCCCGGCGCACCACCTTCCTTGCCCTCACCAGCATCACGACGACGGTATCCGCCCTCACGGTCTCCTCTAGGACCGCCACGGCCACCACCACGCTTTTCGCGGTCGTCACCACCCATCATGCCACGAGGAGGAGCGTGCGAGCGTTGCTGCTTGATGTGGGTCGTCGGGACAATCTCAGCTGGCAAGTGAAGCCATTCGCGGAGGTAGTCGAGACCTTCGGGGGTCAAGGTGTAGTAATAGTATTGCCACGCGAACTGGGTCTTGAGGTAGCCGCGAGAGGTGAGCGATTGGCAAGCCTTGATGACCTGTTCAGATTCTGTCAGCGTTTGTTCCTCCTCGTTCCTCGTGAGATCGGACTCACATAGATGTTCTTCACGTCGACATCTGGGTGTTTAGGAAGCTCGTAGTCCTTGCTCGCCACCATCACGCCTTCACGGAATATGTATTCATGAATGGCTTTCCTGCTTTCTCTCGGGATGAGCATGATTGCGAGTTGGTTGAGTTTCCACTGAGATCGGTGTTAATAGAGGCGCAGAAGCAATGAAGTTGGTTGTTTACCGAAGTCGATGAAATTGGAGTCGTAGAAGAGAAAATGAAAGCGTATGATCGCTGCGAGTCCCCTGCGCTTTTCGTGGGATCGAGACAAATCAATTGGATGAAAGTGACAGGGTGATGAGTTGTAGAGGGTGTCGACAGTGAAGCAGTTTTAATGAATTTCAAGATGTGGGAAAAACTCTTCTCTAAAACGGAATAGGCGGCTTCTACTTCTGGCCTAGTTTAATTTTGCTCCATTAGCCACCTCACCACATAGCGTCCTTGGCGTCAGTATTGCACGTCCACGCACGTCTCGACGTCCATTCCTAGGCGCCGAGGCGCGTACTGTCAAGCTGTGTACACCTTTGTTTCCCACGCTTCCGACCTCCATGCAGCCTCCTGTCTGATCATATTGCGGGCAGCCAACAACCGTGCAATGTCATATGCCATCTAGGGGAGCGAGATCTCCGCCACGCAACCCACTAAACCTCCATCTGCGGAAGTTTTTGTCAGCGGAGAATTTGACTGTGCCGGGAATGGACTTACAGTAAATCTTTGCCGATGTCTTTCCTGAGACCCGAAAATCATGTAGCCTTCATGCCAATGATAGAACTGACCCCACATCAAGAAAGCACGCTTCTCATGTGCTGCGAACAATCGCAAAGTTAGCGCTCTGTGGCTTCGTCAACACCTGAAGACAACTCAACCTTACCAGAAGGCCATATGCATCTGTCTCACCGCCAAACTTGCTCCCTCCCATCGTGGTGCGCCTTGAAGCGTGCCTCTTCTCCCCTGAGTCGGCCACCATTTGTTCAGTAATTTCCAGCCTTCCGACTTTGCACATCCTTCTCCATTCCTCCGTGACCGTTGCCCGCTGTGACATCCCTGATCCGTGCCAAATCGCATGTACTCATTTCTCATCCCCTCCCACACCATCCTTCAGACCATCGTCGAGGTCCCTAGAGTATCTTTGAGGTTGTATTGGAACCTCCAACAAATAGATAAGACTCAAGGCGAATCTTGTAGTCTAGCGAACTGTCAGCCACGCATCGACCAATCCAGGTAAGTCATTGCTTGTTGAATGACACCTTACAAACAACATCCAAGTCAGGTTCGACTGTTCTTGGAACATCGCTGATATGGCTGACGATATTGTATCGGATATCTTTATCCGATATGGTCCCCAGACCCATAGCTTTCCCCGTTGTTTGGCCTTGGAGCCTTCTTTCTCACTGTTCGTGGCATGCTGCCCTCGTTTCTCGTGTCTATGGTCCCTTCATTGGTGATGCGATGGGATGGGAGGTGGAAAGTTGCTGGATTGAGGCTTGTGTCTTGTCTCGCTTAGCCGCACGCCCATATGGCAAACCCATCTGGACTGATGATCAAAAGGAAAGCAAGTGTGAGGACCTACCTGCCTTGGCCTGGAACACCAGCTTGCAAAGTCGTCCGACGTTGCGACTGAATTGGTTGGAATGCTCGGTTGCTGGAAGTCGGACTTCAGAATCATCGAGAAAGCGACAACCTCTTGTGAGTCAGATCTTTGGGCCGAAACAGGAAAGTAGAAGGGCCAATACTCACAGTAGTTTGGATGAGGACGGGTAGCTTTGTCTTGGGTGACCAGATGTGCTCCTGGTTCAGCTGCCTCTACCGCCCGGCCGAGTAGTGGGATAAAGAAAGGGTGGAAAGTTGTGAGTCGGTCTCCCTGGCCTGATATCCGTCGGCAGGAAAACAAGACATTGTTGCGAGTTCCGAACCCGATTTTTTTGCGATATCGACGTAGAGCAAATTGACATGCATGTTCGGTGGCGGTGGAGACCAGCGGGCACTGCGAGCTGGGAGCGTCATCGTGTGTATCTGGCGTATTGGGACGCTTCATACCAGCTCCGGATGTTGCATGTGCCGCCCTCCGATTCTTGATCTCGTGCAGTTGATTTTGCTGGGCCTTCAATTGAGACTCGGAGCTATGGGAGCAGATCACCTGATGTAATTGGTGACTGAAATCGATTTTGTGGTTCCACGGGCCCAAAGACAGGTATCAAAGCTGGGACCAGCATTCTCGACACAGTATGGGACTAGGCCGTGACAGATGCCTGGGCGAGAACCGGAACGCCGTGGGTAAGAGGTAGTGGATTCTTGAAGTACTCCCACGTGTTCGGTATACCTGACCTTGTCGTCTCCTGGATAACTGCCGGTGGAGACGGCTTCGAGGCAAGCTCCTTGTCACCATTTCCGAAAGTTGATCGTCGGAAGGGATTCTTGTGATCAGTCCTGGCGAGAGGTGACTGCTGTCGGGCGTGAGCTGCAGTTTGGTCGGAAACCAAGTGTAGCCGCTGCAGAGCGGATGTAGAGGAGCGAAATGTTGCGCGCGAGGGTCGGACAATGACCAAATCTCGTCTTGGGAGTGGGCTGCGGCCAAGCGACATGACTTGATCCATCTGTTTGCCAAAGGTGAACCCGACGAAAATGCTCGTAATCTTGTAAGCCAGGCTCAACTGTGACGGAATGAGACTGTCGATCGACCTGGGCCAGTTGTTGAAAGTGCTGCTTGTTGTACATGGCGGGCAACATGGACCAGTCGACAAGCCAATCGTCTTATGACTGTGATTACGACTCAGCCAGATGCGCCAAAGCAGAACATATGTGATCGGAGTTCGTGGGAGGGATCGGCAGCCTGGCCGTTGACATGATTCTCGATCGATCCCAATGAAGGGGTGGCTTTGCCTGGCTAACATGCGGCTAACTGCGCTTCGACTAAGGTGATGAAGATTGAAATTGCGGGCCAAAAAGGAGAAGTCTCGCTCGAGACGCGTTGCAAGCAGATGCGTCTTTGAAGAGGCACAATGTGCATGATGAGGCTGTCGTGCGGAAGAAAAGCTATACAATGTAGTATAGAAATGAAGCCAGATGATGTTGTCTAAGGAGACCGACGTTCGTAGAACCATAGTTGTGATGATGTAAGGTGAAGCGTTTGCGACCATGAGTGATGTAGAAATCGTTCTGGAAGTTGTTTCTCTCTGCGAAATTGCCCGTATCATTAAGAAGCAATGGTTGCGGTATCTTCATGAAGAGCTTTTATCTGGCCGCAACATTTCGAACATGGTTGGCCGTTGACTTGCAAACTTGATCTTTCGACGGGTGTACATGCTGAAGGGTAGGTGGGAAGTGCAAGATCATTGACCAAAAGAGTTGATTGAATGTTGACGAATGACCTCAGATATCATCAATGCTGCTGGCCGTGCTTGGGCCAATACTCGCTGGTGAAAATGTGACAACTTTTGTTGCCAATGGACGGTGAAATTTGATGTAGACAATCGTGTTGACATGATGAAGGAGGAAGCATGCTTAGGTGTCTCAAAACACTCATGGACGTCTGCTTCGCTGTACCTCGTTAGGGACAGACAGTGGTTCCAGCAAGACCGAGGCCTAGAGTGCGTGTATTTCCGTGAGCTGCTTGAGTGGCAAGGCCATCTAGTCGTCTTGCTCCGGAAAGCTCTATACTGGAGTTTAGACATCATGGGGTGGTCATGTTGAGCCTGGACGATGGCCTATATCTGCGATGGCGGTTGGGGCTAGACGGCCTCGGGGTTGTTCGGTTGCGGCGGGATTGACGACATCTCGCAACCCCTTCTTGTTGGTGTCCCGGTAATGGAGACGGCCGTGGACGGGAGTATGGCTGGAGACTGATCTTGATTTGAGGCCGGGGCTTCGAAAAGCGTGACGCAATGACCCGGAGGTGCCAATCGTTTGACCGATGTAGACTGAAACTTCGATCAAAGTCGCATGCTGGGCTGGCTCAAGGGATGAATCGTTTGAATCGAGCACGAGAGAGTTGTTCTCGGAGCTAACATACTTGTCTAGTAGTTGCCGGGAGATGAAGGTGTCGGCGTTGGAGAAGCTTACTTGGGGCGTCTGGCAATGTTCGAGGGTGAAAATGTAGTTGGTCCATGCACATAGCTGTGAGGCATTGGTTCGCGCTAGACAGCCGAGTATGGTAGAAGCAGAAAGAATTGAGTACTGCTGGGGGAATTGCATCTTGCGAGTGGTTCCACGAGTCGTACATGCGGGGCTTCCGGAGTTCGGATGCCTGCGACCATTTGTAAACCGGTGTGGTTGGACATCTGGAGTGTTGTATTCAGAGGCCCCAAATTGAGTGGACAATGTGGTCACAACGCGGGCACACAGTCGAGCCACATTAAAGGACTGATGATGTTTCAAGCGCAGTTCTGCGTTTCTCGAAATGATAAGCTCCGAACACATAACGCCAGGCATCAACAGGCCTGTAGCAAGCCTTGAGGGGGGACGGTTGCCGAGGGCGTGCAGCGCGGCTCATGAATTTTGGCTCTGGTTGGGAGGTCAAAAATGTTGGACCGTCCGGACGAAATCGACATTTGTAAGAAGCTCACAGCCATAGAGTTTTGACAGGCGTGTGGTCAAGATAGTCGATGGTCTGGCAGGCAGGACGGACGAAACAGCAGTTGCTGTGATGCAAAGCCCCTTTCTCAGTCGAAATAGTATCGATAGGAGAGGACGTGATGATGGCTTGCGAGGCGTGGGTGGGCGGCCCTCCTCCTTTGAAGATTTCTGGAGGGGTAGTGTCATAAGTGTAGGGCCTGGTGAGAGCAAGGGCCTTTTTGAAAAGTGATCAAAGAAGATCATAGGATGGAATGAAGTCGTCGTATTGTGAGCGTCAAAAGGTGTTCGATCAGATTGCTGATTATCTTGCAGTGATGCAGCAAGACAACGGATGGTCATCTGAATTCCCAATTGGTTGGGATGGCCACTCCATAACGATTGGAAATGGTGAGTCCAGTGATGATGTGGACAAGATCACAGACGTTCAATTGTGTTGGGCTTTGCAGCCGAAGCTTCAAGTCTGATTCGTCTGACTCAGGTGCTGGTGTGCATAGGGTGGTAAAGATTTGCGAATTATTGCATTTGCTTTGATTAAGTGCCGCCTGAAATATCCAGCGATGAATGACTGCTGTAGGTGCTGATGCGAATGAATGTGCATCGCCAATGCTGGTCAGGCAAAAATGCCTAGCAGGAGAATGAGCTTTCAGAAGGAACGTTGTTCGAAAATGCGGATCGGACTGTTCGGAATTGGTTCTGCAGCACTAATCGGCGTAGTACATGGCTTTAGCCGACTAAGCGCAGGCGAGCTGTCGAGGACAGAGGATTGTTGTAACTTGTTGTCTGTGTTAGACACGGTCCAGTGTGGTTTGAGGACAAGTGGTCAGGTCGCAAACTTGGGAATCTGCTCCCACGGATATGATTGTTGCCACCGTTTGATCTAAGTGATGGCGTAGGAATGTCTCACATGTTGGGATCAGGCACCCAACATTGAGCAGCTGAAAGCTGAGGGAGAGTAGTTGATGGGCTCTCAGTGTGTTGAGCATGTGTGGTGGCCCAGTCGATTTCCTGGCGAATGAGGCCCCTATAAACCAAAAGAGCAAGGCTATAGGAACAGGCGATCTCCAGGAAATGCGCGGTAGAGATAGTAGTGGGTGGCCGCCAACATTGTGGTAGATATCAATCGGCATTCGGGACATGATTTGTCACTTTTGGCTTCGTCTGCCATGATCGTAACGATTTGGATGCAGTTTTGCGCTCGAATGCGTTCTTTCGAGTTGCGGCCAGCGGCATGGGCTGTAACTTGGGTATTGGAGTGTCTTGTTTCATATGTAATGGATCTCTTGCACATATGCTGTTGCACTTTCTTGGCTGAGATGGCAGACTGACTGCGTTCTTCTTGATGCGTTCTTTTATGCAGGTCCGGCTCAAAAACTTTGTCTGCTCGGTCTGGAGGGTCTGAATAGGGTAAACTCAAGGTATGAGCTGCGGTCTCTTGGAGCAGTTGGTGTGGAGTTGACTGTGAGACTTGGAGGTCTCGTGTCAAGTGGTGAGGTTCGCTGCTTGTGTCGGACAACTTTGTGTGGAATTGAGCGATAGGCTTGGTTGTCTCGTGCCTAATGTTGTGAGGTCCGCTTCTTCGCACGGACCAGTTGATGTGGAGTTGACTGTGAGAATTAGAGATCTCGTGCACAGTAGTGTGAAATCGGCGCCTGTGATTGAATGTTTCAGGTTGGTGGGAGTACATGATCACCGACGAGGCCATAGGTTGCAGTCGGAGTAGTATATCGTTGGACCGCAGTTAGGATTTGGCTGAGTCTCGATTCGAATGACGTAGAGGCTTGACGCTGAGGTGCGACGGTTTGGTGAGAAGAAGGTCGCCGGAAGCCATGATATTCGAAATGTTCGGGCTGCCCAGAGTCCCCGGTATAGATTCACGGAGGAGACTTGATTGGTACTGGCCGAAATGGTCGAATGCTTTCCGTAAAAGCAATGACGAGGCATCGCTGTCGTTCGGGTTTTGGGCAGCGGGATGTGAGAGGTTGATGTGTGACATCTGGAAGTAGATGCAGGTCAAAGGTTCGCGACAACTGCAGAAGCTTGACCCATGAAGGGGGCAACTGCATATGAAATGCCACAAGATTGATGGCGTTGGTGAGTGGTAGACGCCTGGTAGTACGATCGATGCGGCCGTATGAAGCAGAACACCTGTGATAGGGTTTCACATTCTGAATTGGTGACTGCTGACCAAGGCGATCAGGTGTTGACGATACGACTTCTGTAACAAGTTGTATGTTTTGAGGGCCAACATGATGTGGCAAAGTGTTTCTTTGTCGACCAAACTGGATCATGACTGGGCGAGTCGAGAGTCTGGACCCATCGAGGATTGTAATGTCGTGGTTGTCATCCATTGAGCAAAGGGTGTCGGTCTTTTGGAGCATGGATGGCTTGGCCGCCTGGATAGGCATAAGACCGGCTGGTGAGACCAGAGAGTGACGAGGCCATTGTATTTTCTGACTATCGGCGAGACAGTCTCAAAGTCAAGTGGCCCAGTCGAGACCGTGATTGAATGAGGTATTGCTATGAAGCTCTCCTCGCTGGAACAGAGATTCAACTGATAGTCTCGTTCGGTGTGCGATGTTAATGCCTGGCGCGAAGTGGTAGATTGAATAGTCGCTTTTGTCTGACAGTGGGCAAGCCGGATTGATTGTAGCGGGTCTTTCAAACCCTAGACACGGTGAAAATGTGTTTCAGATCCGGTTTTCGTTTGCAGCAGGACATCGAGTATCACACTTGTTGTTGTGGTGGTTTGAATAGGTTTCGAACTGGCTGTGATTGGATGGCACAGACTGAAAAAAGCCGCAGATAATTGGTTGACCAGCTCTTGGAGAGGTTTGGTATCGGTGGGAGTATGAAGACGAACTCTCCACGTCGAATTGATGAACGTGTCCAACTGGAATAGAAGGTGCGCGTTGTTTGCTGGCATCTGGATGAAGTGGGCCCCGGAATGTCGCTCTGGAACGGGGGGTTGGATGTGACAGTACGCCGTTGAACAGCGGGCAGGATGACATCGGAAGGACAGAGCAGTTGATTCGGATTAGAGCCTTCGAAATGTTTGTTGTGCTGCTTGTAATGATAGCAACGAGCCTCTAGATGAGGCGGTGATGCGCTTGGTTGAAATGGTGAGGCATTAACGGAATGCCCTGTATGTAGACAACACAGGGTTCTGTTGCCCATGAGGGAGATTCTTGACGATGCTCCTCGACGTTCATCGCGTGACTTGTTTTCATCAGGTAACAGTCGTCGTAATGCAGGAGGGTTACCGTTGTGGAGAGCATTGTCTGTCGAATTGAGGCAATGGATCAGATGTGGTTCGAATCGTTGGTGGTAAGGAGAGACTCTGACATCCAAATAATTGGTTGTTGCGAGTGTATCGATTGTCTCCTGAATAGGTTGCAGCCGTCTGGACATAATCCATGGCTGTGGTTGGATTGAACATTCGGACCTCGGTCGACGAAGCTCATGCGCTCATTCGAGTGATGTTCGAAAGTTATCGTATGTGGAGGAGGTCATTGCAATTGATCGGGAGATCATTGTACCATTCCTCCAAGGTGAGTGTTGGTGAAGATCATATGTCAAGCCGTAAATTTATGGCAATGACTGATGAGTTGATCTTGCTTGATAAGTCCTAAGACGAAAGAAAGTCTTCAAGATGAAGCTTTGCGGTTGAGTTGTGATGAGACGCGAGCCATGACCGGTGATACCGATGGCGCGATGTCTGCATGGATGACTGTGTGGTTGACTTTGTGCCGAGTACTCCGAATGAAGAAGCATGGCGACGACAGTCTCGCAGTGGTTGATATTGTGTCCATCGCTGGGGTTGATGATGTGTCTGATGCATGCCGTTGTGTGAGAGGGAAGACACGACGGGATGACCGATAGATTATGATTCGACCTTGGCTTTTGATCAAGATGTGAGGCTGATAAGACAGATCGAGTTGTGTGGAGATTCTTATGTCGTCAACCTCGATTGGTACGCTTTGTAGAGTAGCGTCGTGGTCGTTGGCTCGCGTCGCGTCAGTTTGTTTTGCTTTTTGGGTTCGTTTGTTCACCGCAATTCTCGTTCATTCAGTATTACCTGACTCCGAACTCGAATTTCCCGGCTTAAGCTCCAGCACCTCGACAAGGTGAACGCATGCTGGAGAACCCGGACTGGCCCAATGTCCGGGACCAACCATACCTTACCTCTAGCACCGCTAGGTACCAAGGTATGTATGTTGGATTTGCTTGGCGGATTTTTTCAAAGGGGCCGGATTCACTCGCCAGCTCTCAGTCGCTCACGACCTCGCAGGGTTCGTCTCCAACTGTTTTTCATCCTTCAAAGGATTTACAGCTCTCAGTCGCTCACGACCTCACAGGGTTCGTCTCCAACTGTTTGCCATCCTTCGAATCCTCGATCAATGCGATCATTTTTTGTTTGCAGGTGACTTGTGGCTCGGAAACGATTTGACCCTCGAGTGATTCCTGCAGGTCCAGACTTGCATGTGGTTATTGAAATTAGTGGCCCGCCTGTCACAGCCTGGCCTCCCGCATTTGGCCGGTTGGCCATCAGCGGACTTTGGAACCGTGTCTCGGAGCGTCTTCGATCTCTGCTTCCTTGGCTCACGTACTATGGTCGTAGACATGCGATGTTTGATACAAGTCCAGACTTGCAGGTGGCGATTGAAGCTGACGACCGGCCTGTCACAGTCTTGCCTCCCGCATTTGCCGTCAGCGGGTTTTGGGCCTCGCTCAGCTCTCCTCTGTTCGAGCTCGGCCGGTCGAGGCTTGCCGTGGCTGTTTTGGTACATGGCGCAAGGCTGGCATATAATCGTTTGAAATGCTAACCCTCGGATTGCATTGGAGTACTGCGGCGGATCTTGTCGCTTGCAGTTGTCGCAAAACCGGCCCTTCCTCGGCGCACTCAAGGCTTGTTGCAGCTGCGACGCCCTGTTTAGACCTTTGAACTTCTTCACAGCTATATCCTTCGGCGTTGCCGCTCGCATGAGGTCGATACAAGCTGGAGACAAGTGCTGCCCTGGGCGATCCTCCCAGGTTTGCAGCAAAATTGTATGACACAGCTCGCTGAGCATGACGTACGGCCTAGACGTCGAGGCAGCGTCGAAGACTGCCAACACTCGAAGGTTGATGTTGGATCCCTTCAGGCTGATGAGCCTTTCGTGCGCAGACTTGGGATCAGGCTTGCATGTGCGATTGTTGACGGCTGGATATCGGGATAGTCGTTGGTTCAGGCCTGTCGCACCTGTCGCCGACCCGACATAGCCCTCCATCGCATCGTCGTTTTCAACAGTCTCCCCGGTGACTACGTCAAGGTAAATACCAAACAACGTCACAGCCTTCCATTTCGCCGGCAACAACAGAAGCTCTTTGCGGCTCAGAGGCCCTCCGAGCACGAGACAAACCGTCTCGGGTGCGGCCTTTAGTAACATAGGTAAGACCAGCTTTATTGACATGTTGAAGAGAAAATGCCACCATCCTACAGTCATACCGTTTTCTCGCCCTGTCCGGAAATTCTCCCAAGAGATTGTCTGAGCTGAATGCTGCAGGCTCTCGAGGATTGACTTGAGGCGCAACTCGTACTTCATCAGACGATGCTGCCTCTCGATCCATAACAAGGCTGACAGCTCCTTAGGTATAGGGCAGCTGTTCAGGAAATTTTGTCGATCGAGCAGGGTGGTACTGTTAGGAATGTAGGCCTTTGTGGACCTCTTCCTCTTCTTGCCAACTTCCTGCTCTTGCTCCTCTACCTCCTCGTCTTCGTCGTCAACGACAAAGTCGGTCGGCTTCGGAGCAATTTTGAGGTCCTTTGATAGGTATACCCCATCTTCTTCGTCCTCCGCTCCAGCCTCTTCCTCGCCCTCGTCCTCATCCTCATCTTCACCCTTGCCCTCGTCCTCATGTTCAGATTCGTCCACCTAAGACTCATCTTCATTGGAGGACGTGTACACGACTCCAGCAGCTCTTGCTCGCTTGCTGGGTCGGAGTACAGGGCTGTCACTGGGACACGGCGACAGGGGGCGTTTGGACTCGGCCTTACCCTTTGGTGGTTGAGACCTGGGGGTCGGAAGTTGACTGGCGTGTGGCCTACTGGCTGCACGCTGGGAGAGAGGGGTTTCACGAAGTGCCCTCGGACCAATACTGACCCAATCCTCCTCGTCTGTGGTATCCCCCTCGCCGAGGCCGTAGTCCAATGGGACATCGGCGAGTATGGGAACATACTCGCTTCTGTCGCCATCTCTAGACATTCGGCCGGCTTGAGGCTTGCCGGCAACCCGCTGGGTGAGAGACGTTCTTGGAGGCATTGTGTTTTGATCGTATGTACAATCCGAAAGCTTTTGTAACGATTGAGCCGACAACGTCGACAAAATCTAGCAAGAATCTTTCGTGTTTGCACTGTACTATGGAGATCGAAAAGGAGAAGAGTTCACGATCCATCGAGCAAAAGTCCAAACATCCAGCATGCCCGCTCCTCCCTCCATCAGAACGCCGTATCTGGGTCTGACCCCCCTCGGATGACGTTGCGACATTATCCCAGAAAGTCGCAACTACACAAATCCTACCGTCTCGTCTCATTGGTAATCTCCCCAGCGATATCTCGCCTGGAAGGACCCACACCCTGGCTCATGAATTCTCATGGATTCTGCGAGGCGGAACACTCCGATCTGTGTGTGTGTATGTATATATACATATGTGTGTGTGCGTGTAGGCGCACTCCTACATGGTCGCGGGAAGCCATGACTGGAAGGCGTCTTGTATCGCTGATGGACGGACGGGCGCAACCAGCTATATGCGAATATGACATCCTCAAAGGCATTGTCACCCATTCGACATTGTCAAGTGTGGGAGGTATGCTTGGGAAGCTTTGAATGAATGACCAGGCTGAAACATTGTGGGTCCTTTGAATTCCAGTCAAGGCTGAAACATTGTGGGTCCTCTGAACCTTGAAAGTACTCGGAACACTTCTCCGTCCCAGTCTCTGTATGGGGCAGGCAAAAGTCCATTGAGAGACTGTACACCTCTGACGGCATCAACCAGGCACCAGTTGTGGATATGGCAAAGTATTGGTAGGATCTTGTACGGTCATGACGTTGGGTGTTCGATAGGAAGGGAACGAGTAGCAAAGCCTTGCGGGGAAGGATCGAAAGCATTGAGTGAGGTACTAGTATAATACAATCGCCGTGTCTTCAATTCTTGACTGCTTTCTGTGTGCACTACGAAACGAACGATGGGCTCTGTTTTCAATATTTTCGTGAACGTGAGTATACTTCCATACAGTGATCCTACCTCTGCAGCATTCTCTCTTTGCCTTTGCAGCCTTGTACCTTTGCAGCTTCGATCACGTCGCTCAGTTTTCATCGTGTTCCTCTCCAGTTTGGCATGCTTGTATCTCAACCACAACCTTCGTCAAGTGTTTCATCTGGCCCCAATTCTGCCCTGGAACTCCGGAGCTTTCCCCACTGCACACGGTCTTGACAGTCGAAATACCACATCTTGAACCTCTTCCTGAAACCCAAACTCTTCCAATTCGACTGGCATCTTATCACGGAGCATGTTACTGACTTTTGGCAGACCAACGACTTCACCACCGCCGCCGCCGCTCTCGCTGCCCCCGGCCCTGCCCGTGCCGCCGCTCCCTCCGGTGAGAAGAAGAAGAAGGAAGAAGAAGAGAAGACGAAGGCCGAGAAGGGCGAAGAGAAGAGGCTGGCCAAGAGGGCCAAGAACCAGGTAAGCACAAGGGATTCCATTTCCATGCTCGTTCGCAGTGCTCCGTGCCGGATGATTGCTAACATATTTATAGCTCCGACACAAGCTGCAAAAGGCGAAGAAACGCAAGCTCAAAGCAGCCGAAGGTCGGCATCCAAAAGGCAAAGCACGTGACGCAAACTGACAGGGCATTCTTAGCCAACGAAAAGAAGGGCAACTCAGCCGACGAAGAGAAGGGCAAGTCAGCCGACGAAGAGAAGGGCAACTCAGCCAACGAGCACCCAGAGCGCAGTGAGCTCGAGCACAACCCGTGGGCCGTCGATTCTCCGATTTTACTTGGCAGACATCCCGTGACTAGACCACACGATTGAATTTCGAGATTGAATTTGAAAAGTACGCCAACCAATCCTCCCACCACTGCACACGACACCACTCCTGCGATTCGAAGCCTGAACTAACAGAACGGTACAGTCCTTCGGTCATCATGGGTATCAGCAGAGATAGCCGTCACAAGCGATCCGCCACTGGTGCAAAGCGCGCCTACTACAGAAAGAAGAGGTACGCACACAATCAAGCACAAGATGAGGATGAATTGGATCTGACATGAACTCCTGCAGAGCCTTCGAGAAGGGACGTCAACCAGCAAACACCCGTATTGGCAACAAGCGTATCCATCTCGTCCGAACCCGAGGTGGGAACACCAAGTACCGAGCTCTCCGCCTGGAATCCGGCAACTTCAGCTGGGGCAGCGAAGGAATCGCCCGCAAAGTCCGTGTCATTGTCGTCGCCTACCACCCTAGCAACAACGAACTCGTCCGCACCAACACCCTAACCAAGTCCGCCGTCGTCCAAGTTGACGCTGCTCCTTTCCGACAATGGTACGAGGCACACTACGGTACTACCTTGGGCCGGAGACGACAGGGTCAAAAGTCCGAGACTGAAGACAAGAAGGTCAGCAAGAGCGTCGAGACCAAGCGGGAAGAGCGATTGAAGAAGTCCGGCAAGGTTGAGTCGGCGTTGGAGAGACAATTCGAGGCCGGTCGTCTGTACGCCGTCATCAGCTCGAGACCGGGCCAGAGTGGACGTTGCGACGGTTACATCCTCGAGGGTGATGAGTTGGCTTTCTACCAGCGAAACATGAGAAAGTAGAGGCTTCACACCAGATGATGGGTTGTTGTGTCTTGGTAATCATGCTCGTCTAGCGAATGGATGAGAATGGGGAAATCACGTCAGGAGCTATGGCATTGCATGGCATATCCTACTCACACCTCAAGGGACGTTGTGCGTGGTGCTTCTAGCAGGGAGTCACTGCTTTGCCTGGTTCGGCGATTCTAGTCTTGCGGGCACGAAAACAGGAGCGTCATAGAAGTCGCAAATGAGTTTACGCAAAATGAGAGCCGAAAAGCGAAGGCATTCATGCTACGAGGCTAGAAAAATCTTTCAATCAACAATTGTGACATTCATTCGACTGTTCCAGACTGAATAATTTCTATGTGTGTAGCCATTATTACTGACTTTGTGCTCCTCGACTGTTTCAAACCGAATTCCTGTGGGCGCAGCCATTCTTACTGACTTTCTCGCTGCTGTTTCCGCCCCGTCTCTTTTGGTATAACTGTGTGTGAGACCAGATCTTGTTCGACTCGATGTGACGGGGCCATGCTGCTCTCAATTGGGACCAAGGAAGTACACGACTTCCAATGTTCATGTCATGTTCTTGGGATATCAAATGATCGATCTCTTCAATCAGACTGACTGATTCTGTCATCAGGCATTTCTGATACAGCCCGCCGAGCCTGTGGCTCAGTCACGGTCCGCCTTCTGTGTGATGAAAGCCGCCGTGTATGCGCGCATCAAGGTTGATGGGACTCGAAGTGATAACTGAATCACGCTCGTGAGAAATCGGGTGTTTGATATGATTCAATCTCTCTGGACCTGTGACGGCAAAGTCAGCGAATGATCTTCCGAAATGTGAAGATAACTGACTAACTGAAGTAAAGTAAAGTGAATCGAGGTGAAGCGAGGTGAAGATCAGAACATTGGCGGGACTTGGAAGAATTCATCAACCGCGTCCATGTCCAAGGGAGCACCGTTGATGGGTTGATCGAAGTCAATGGGCTCATCCTCGACGAAAGCGTCAAAGTTGAAGTAGTCGTTCTTGGTCTCTTTGACCCAGTCGACAACCGAAGTCTCAACGTGAGGAAGATGTGGAGTCATGCCAGCCATGCCCATCTGTCGGTGAATGTTGGCTTCGTTCCGGTTGGAGACGGTACGGGCAGATTCCTCTCGTTGATGCTTGCGTGCGGCAGTTCTGTCGCGAAGTTCTTGAAGTTTCTTCTCGCAATGTTCAATGGAGGCGACCAGTTTGCAATGCTGGTTCCAGAAGTTGGTGGACGTCTTGAAGAGGTAGAGGCGTTGGCAGGCTTGTTGAGTGGCTTTGCGAAGTCGGGCCTGCTCACTGACGACAAGGGTGCCGAATTGCTGGCGGTTGATGAAGCCAGTGGTACCGAGCTTGACAGCGGCGTTTGGAATGGTCTTGTTGATCGAGGTCAACAGTGGTTCATCGTTGCGGTCGATGAGCAAGGCTTGGATGAGTTTGGCCCAGATCTCAAAGGCACACTGCTCAGCTGCTGCGATGATCCAGGTGGCTTGGTATTGGAGGAGGTGTCTGTAATAGCCCAGGAGTTGTTTGCCATATGAAGACATGACCAGATAACCACGCATGGAGGCAACTGCTGGTCGGAGTTTGTTATATTCGATGCCTGGGCCGGGCTCCTTGGTCATGAGGTACTCAAGGAATGCTGGGTTTTGGACCACAGCGTCAAGAGGAAGAGGCGCTCGGTTGTATACGAGTTGAGATAGGGCTTGTTCATTGTTCTCGTAGAGGACAGTAAAGATTGGGTCGAGGGTGAGAGATTTGGGTCGGACGCCTCTCAATGGAAGGGTGACGGTGGTTGTGAGAGACATTTTGAGATTGAGACAATGAACGGAGACAATGAGTAAGAATGATGAGGATGATGGAGGGTCTGAGGTGTTGTTCAATGCGAATGATGATGATTGAGGAAGGATGCAATGGAGAGAAAGATCGAGAGGAAGATGGGAATGAGATGAAGCATCTAATCAATTGAGAGAACCTCACAGTGGGAGAGGCTGGTAAGTGCGTGGCAGATTCACATGTCCTCTTTCGACTGGAGGCAGTACGAATCTTTCACTTGGCCGGTTTCGTGGTGTTGTGGTGTTGTGGTCGCGTGTAGCAACGCGTCCCTGAGGTTGAGATACTTAGTTGTCAACCCATTCCACGACCTGTTCGAGGTTCAGAATGACTGCTGCTACTGGATGAGGTTCTGCTTCTTTTACACAGCTGGGTGAATATTTCTTCTACTCTTTTCGCATTCATCAGGGCTGTTTCGTGGCACTTACAGGTCAGAACTCCTGCTCACATCTGCCTCAGGGACGGGTGAACATCACCGTGGAATGATTCCCAGCCCCCTTCAGGAGAGCACTTCAGGATCCAAGCCGAAGCTGAGAATGGTTTCCAAGACCTCCAGAAAGGACAGAATTGCTACCACCATCATCCATCTTCCTCCTGCATTGCTCATCGAAGTCGATTTGTCTCGCAAAAACTTGACCTGGTAGACCGATCCGACAGAGTCACTAGCTCATTCCTCTCAGCAACTACCCGGTGGCTCGCGGATGGTGTCCACAGTTGCGACATGAATGCTGGACAGCTCCTTTAAGGTCCTCGGAATGAAAACAGCAAACGACTGACCTCATATGCTGAATAATCACAGAGAAGCTGGACGTTGCAGGACAATGGAAGCTGACACGAAGCTTAGGACGACGAAGAATTCAGCGAGTGTGACCTGGAGCAGTGATGAGCACATTAAGAAGGTATTCTTGACGAGTTCGACATTATCGAGAGCGACGCAAACATGCGAGAAAGGAAAGAATCCAGCAGCGGTGGAAGCAACGGCAAGGAAGCGCCGGAATGTGGCAGGGATCCTGTATCCGGCATTGACGTGCTGCCCTGGACTGTGGACTGTGTGGATGGTGAGCCGAAGCATGAACAAATACTACGCTTCATCCTCGCAACAAATCCCTCGTTCTCTTCTATTTATTCCTCTACATCTGTCTCGGCCTTTTTACATCACAGATATGGAGGAATTTACATTATGCCAAGTTGGTGGCCAGGCTATATCGACACGATCCTTTTTCACTAGTCGAAAATGATGGCGCACTTGATGGCGCTCTTGTTCTTCATTGCTTCAAGACAATCGGCCCATTCTTCCAACTTGAAGGTCTTGTTGACAATACCCTTAACCTTCACCTTGCCGCTATCTGTTTTGGAGAGTCAGCCATTGGGATCATCACAACAATGCAACCTGGAGTTCAACACATACCGAGATAGTCAATGGCAGCAGGGAACTTGTAGGTTTCTGAGAAGCTCCCCAAGATTGTGAGCTCATCGCCGAAGATTTTGCTCGGTGGCCATGAGACACGGTCCTTGTTGGCATAAACGCCATATACGACAAGTTTGCCACCTCTTCGGACATAGTTGATCGAGTCCTCCAAGATCTTGACGCTACCGGTGGCCTCAACGACGATGTCGAATCCGTATGGGTTCTCCTTCTTCAGCTTGTCGAACTGTGCTTGCGGGTCCTTACGAGACAGCTCAACGTATTCATCGGCAGCATCGAGAGACTTGGCTAGGTCCATCTTGAGACCTTCAGGGGCAGCAATGACGACCTTGCACCCGCCGTTCAGACGCAGCAGCTGAGCCAAGACGAGACCTGTAGGTCCCGCACCGAACATGAGCACGCTGGAACCCATCTTGGGAGCAATCTTGTCCAGACCGTGGGCAGCGCAGGAAGCAGGCTCGAGAAGGGTGGCGTCGACATCGCTGAGGTTCTTGATCTGGAAGACTCTCTTGGCTGGGTATGCGCAGTACTCGGCGAAACCACCGTCCATGGTGACACCGTGTGCTTGAAAGTCTTCACAGAGGAGCTCCTCGCCACGACGGCAGTAGAAGCATTCTCCGCAGAGTTCAGAGTTGTCGGCAACGACACGGTCACCGACCTTGAAACCCTTGACTTTTGGTCCGAGAGCAGCAACGACACCGACGGTTTCGTGACCAGGGATCAATGGGAACTGCATGAACCGTCAGCAATGCTGCCCGCAACCCAACAGATCGTTTGATCATACCTTGGCCAAAAATTCACCCTCGTGGATATGAAGATCAGTACCGCAGACACCAGAGGCCTTGACCTTGATCTATTATTCCCATGTCAGCCGCCTCCACCTCTTTTTTGGCATGCCACTTCATGCCACGTACCAAAACATCGTGCTCACGGAGCTCGGGAAGGGGTGCCTCGACGACGCTGAATACTTCGGGCTTCTCGTACCCTGGCCATACGGGTCAGCGAACTCAATTCATCTCTGGCACAAGGGGTTGCCCAAGGAGCAACTCCGGTGTAAGAGAGGGACATACTCAGCGCCTTCATCGTGGACGGGAGACCTGCGGAACCCATTTTGACTGTCAAGTTGGAAGCTCGAATGTATATGGATATGAGAGATTGTGTGCAATTGAGAACTTTTTGAGAGAGAGAGAAGCAGCAGCAGCTCGGGAATTGTTGTTGGGTATTATTTCTTCGCTACGAATAGCTCAAAGGAAAATACCTCGAGGGGCAATTGGCCGCAGCTCTCCTTAGAGCTTGCTTCTCTCGATCCCCCCGAGTCCTGAGTCCACAGGCGTGGGCAGCGACGTAGGTGTGCGGGGCGTAACTCGACGCCACAGCAAGTGCCAGAAAACGATCCCGCATTTCGAGCTCCGAGATATCATCGTGCAGCACGTCGGTGTCCCCTGGATGAGTCAACTGTACAATGCAGGTCTGTCTCAAGGCGGTGTTATCCAAATGTCGGTGAGTCTAGCCTCGATGGAGATACTATGGTACTCGCCCGATGTTCGGCCAGAGCTTACTACGAGTATTCGTTCTCGTCCGATCATCACCAATGCATTCGAGTACACAGTAACTCGTAAAACCTTTGTCCTTCGAATCCACCCGAGCTGCCTGTCAAGCTGTCCAAAGTCGAGGGCCCGCCAGAAATGACGTCGACTTGCTTTACTTGAGTACTGTAGCTCCATGGTGACTACGGCGATCGGAGTACTGTGTAAGTTATATCATCGACCACCAAGCTCCAGCTCCAGCTCCGTCAAACCCCTCAAAAGGAGCAAAGAATTCCCGCCTTGTTCTTCTTATGCAATGGCACGCGTCCCCCACAACGTTTTTTGGTGCAAGGACTCAAAAAGGAACTACTGGTATCAAATACGGTGAGTCTCGCCTCGCCCAGAAGCAAGCATGAGGAAAAGCGTATGATGGCAGTCGTCCTGCTGTCCTCGCTAAAATCCTTTCCCGCCCCCGCGTGACAGCCGACATTTCGAGTTCGGAAACGTACCATCATGCAGCGGTTTTCTTTCTTCTTTTTCGTGATGACTTGGTCTACTGGTCTATGTGCGAGGATTACCTGGCCAGGGACGTCCGTGGTAGAGGTGTTGTTCTTCGACTCGTCAGGCTCTCACTTCCCTGATGGGCATTAAAGGTAGCAAAAATCCCACCCAGGCTGTGTCAAAACTGAGAAGTTATACCCGAACGACGAGGATAATCCGTGCATGGAAACTTGGTTCAATATTGATGCTTGTTACAGACTTCATCCTACGTTTGTCTGGTCACTCTCAACCTCTTTCGGGGTGAGTCTTCTTATCCTGGCATACTCTGTTCCTGAGTCTCGCGCACCCCAAAACGCCTCGCTTCATGGCAACCCCCCTGCATATGCAAATGATAACGTCAATGCGATGCTGTTCCATGCCTTGTGTGAATGCATGTGTTCTTTCGTTGCCCATTCCCACGCAGTGCAACACATTTCCTCGCCAATCAACCATATCCTCTCATTTCATTGTAATATTAGGCCAGTTGAAACAGCAATTCGGACCTCACCAGCAAAGCAAACCAAGACGATACACCCGGACGCTGAAGCCTCCCTCCTCCTTTTCAAAAATGACTGCCAACTGCATAAACTCCATCATTTCAGTCCAAACCCCTCGCTTCCTGTAACGGCAGTCCAAAGCTTATGTTCCAATTTCTGCCGGTTATTATATCTGTACAAGCTGAGTGTGTTGAAACATGTCCTCGCAATGGGAAAACGTTCAACCTGCTTGTTGATCGGTCGACCTAATCCGTCAAAGTCATCCTTGTTGCGAAGCAATTGGATACGAATGATCAAGTTCGTCGCTCCCATGGCAGGGATCCGGTCGCTTCCGGTGATGAAGGTAAGTATCTTCCTTTGATCTGCAGGAGTCGCTTTGGCAAAGAAGTCCCAAAACCAAATAACTTGAGGCTGCTTCTCTGGCGGACCTTCATTCTTCGGCCACCCCTCGTAGGTCGACACAGCGCGAAGGCTCGCAATGTCGAGAGGTTCGTCAGAGCCCCTTACAAGCAGTTCAATCTCTTCAGGTCGGAAGAGCGAAAGTGCATTTCCTCCACAAACAGTGAAGAATCCACGTTTGAATGGCTCATACTGTCGAATGACCGCGGTATCAAGAAGGTAATGGATGTATAGGTCGACGAATTCTCTTCGGTTGGAATTGGTCACTGGCCGTTTTTCTCCACCAGGGCACAGAGGCACCTGAACAATCTCCCCATATCGATCCATTTCTGCGACGAAATCGCGACAGAACGTCTCTTCCACGTCACCTTCGAACTCCAAGAGCTGCCGAAAGCCTCGAGCTAGTGCTGGACGAAACTCTACAAGGTCCTCCAATGTGAACCCGTGACCGACTCTTGGAGTCGACGTGAGCTTGTCGCCTGTCGAGGGAGCCGATGCGAGCATCTTTTTGAAGACGAATGGAGGGAACGCAACATCCAGAATGGTCGAGTTGTAGATAGCCAGCCCCAGAAGAACTCCAACCAGAAAGAATTGCTCCGAAGATTCGAAGCAGAAAGGATTGAAATAGCAGTACTGGGAGTCATCGTCGTAGACAAACAAGCCGTGATGCGGATCGAATATTTCCCGGACCAAGAGAAGAAACCATTCTTTGCGAAGACCACCAGCATCGACACCTTCCTCTCCTTGGAAATCGATGCGTAGCCCCTTTTTGATGTCACTTCCACCCGATCCCACCACTTCCGAAACGCTGCGCAGGCTATCTTCGACTAGACAATCGCGGCGGACTTTCAGAACCAAATACTGGCTGACTGCCTTTCTGCTGAGGATGCTGTCGAAGAAAGCTTCTCTGGCTTTGACTTCCATCTGGCGGCGAGCGTCATGTTCGAGAATGTGAATTTTGGCGTATATACTGAGAAAGAATGGATACTGGCAGAAGGTGAACTTGGATTTGGTGGTTTCCCAGGTCTCAAAATCATTAACCAAGTCAGCATAGTCCAACATGGTATTGTAGAAACTGCTGATTGGTATGATCTGTCCATGTGAATTTGCTTGATGTTTGGCATTTTGACCAGGGCTCTGGTGTCTTTGGTCGTGGGAGACAGTGGCGTCTCTTTTCCGTGCAGCATGCCCAATATTCGCTTGGAATAGTAAAGCCATAACTCTTGCTGCCGCACGAATCTGCCAGTCTTCGCTGTACGAGGACAACTTGGGTTTCCCGGCAGAGTGTCCAGCTGAAGTCGACGAGGGTCTTCCTTCAAGAGCAGCATGGATTTGCGACGCATGATGCAGACCACCGGCTGAAAAGCTAGGGACAAGACCTTCGGTCGGATTGACCGGTTCGTGCACAGGACGTTTCTGCTGTCGCGACAAACGGTATGTGACAAAACTGCCAATCATCTCCACGGTGCGCTGAAAATGCCCGTCTGAATATCTCGCAAACCATGAGACAAGGCATTGGTGGTTCTCATTTGAAAGGTTGGATAGAAGACCCAAGATCCGCTTGATGACACCCGAGTGATGACCCAAACTTCCCGGTCGTCTGCCAGAACTCGGTATTCGTTTCGATGGTGAGCCTCTAGCTCTTTCTTCAACTGACTTGGCCACGGTTGGTGGATGTGGCAAAGTGGTCCCGAACATTTTTCCAGCTTCAAGTCTTTGCGGAGTAAGTAATGGATTCGACAACAGTATAAGTAAGAATCGACAGTCTTCGGGATGTTTCAGAGGCTGCCTGGGTCTTTTCAGGAGATTTTCTGTTACTTTGAGCAGACTCCGTTGAAGGTGAATTCGGGACTCAATGATGTCCCGCTGAAGGTGCTCAAGCGGTATTGCTTGGGAATGTTGCTGTAAGTTGGAGTCCGTCTGGGACTTCAATTCATGCCATTTCTGCTCCCAGCCTTCACCAGCATAAATGATCAAGCGATACCACTCAGCAAGGTCGGCCCAATTTATTCGGGGATTTCGTGAGCTCCCACTAACACGCGACTTGTCTGGTGATCTGTCACGGTGATGAGGCGGATCCTTGCCTGCTATGGGGGTCCGTCCACTCGGTGCTCCTAACCACCATGAACCGTTCTCAGCTACATCGCCGAGCAGTAAGGTTTTGGCATCCATATCGGACAAGAACACATCCGGTTCGGAGAAAGGGGAGGGCATTGGTTCGGAAAATTGACGTCTTTGCTGTGTGCTTGAATTGGTCCTGCCCTTCGACTCATGATGGGCCCTTGGGGTGAGAAAAGCGTTGTTGAGGGTTGCACAACCGACAAAGCAAGCAGCCATATAGTTCTCCACAATGCGGAAAACGTCAGTCCGAGGACCACGCGCTTGTGAGCCTGCTTCCACAGGCTCGCGTCCCCCAGTTTCCTGGGCTCGGTGGTGCTTTGAAGCAGAGGCCGAGAAAGGGTCTACTGAATGACCTTGGACAAACGGAGCTGGCCCATTACGACTCGGTTTGAACGTCGGCAGGATAGACTCCGAAGTACTCCTGAGCTGCAGAATTGGGCGTGGAGAGGGCGGCGGGGAATCGGGTTCATCTTGAAGCTGTCCATATAGGGCACCTTCGGGAGGAGTGCCTTGAAAGAAGAAGGGCTCTTCGGCCTGCGATTGACCGTTAGTATCAATGCCATGTGCCGCAGTCGCATTCTGCTCGAGATGAGATTCGAGATATTGACTCAGACAGCGGTCCAGAAGTGATCTTGTCGTTTCAAGCGACAATGGCACGGTCTTCCGCGGAGGTGATGGTCCATTGGATTCATCTACTCCATTTTCGGTATAGAATTCAAGATCATTTATCGTCAAGCAGGTCGTACACCGGAAAACCTTCAAACCCTGCGGCCACCGTACCGTAGAATCGCAAGTGATGCACTTCCCCGTCACCGGTTGACGGTCGCCTCGCGGCGCAGAGCCTTCGGCACCAGATGGTTTTGTCTTGGCTTCATCTTGCCGGATATCCTTGCTTCCACCGGGCGTGATATCGACCTCCCCACGTGTATTGTGCCTTTTGTCAGATTTCTTAGAACCGAATAAGGAAGGAAAGGGATGACTGAATGAACGGTTGTGATTGTGTTTGGACGAGTCGGGCTCCAACTGGCCAGGCACAGGCTTTCGACGTAGGCTCGGTATTTCGTAGCTTTCGGCGGAAGCAGAAGCAGGAGGTGGTGGCAAAGGCCGGTTCAGGTCTGTGTTTGTTGACCTGTCACTATTTGGTATTATAGTCGTCTGAATATTTCGCGGTACTGACCGACCACTCTTAAGTTGCGACGAAGAAGGTACGGGCGCCATAACGGTCGTATAGTACCGAGAGACACCCTCGAAAGTAAGTGTAATTGCAGAAGTCGGGTAAGCGGCTCATAAGCGTTGGGGCGTAGTCCCCTCAATGAACAGACGGCGAAAAGTGTTGATGCGGTGGAAGATGGCGAATTTTCGACCGTAGATGAGACCTCGATTCAAGGTACATACGCTGCTTCACACAGTCAATCTCCTGGAATAGTGTCACAGCCAGTATGGTCGAGGAGACCGAGCATGTTGTCTGTCCCCTCGATGCAGAATGTTGCCCTTTGGATTGGCAGGAGCGGACAACAAGAGATGATGATGCTGGACTCGACGATCCTTCTGGCTGCAGAGAGGATCGAAGAAGCCTCCGTTGGCACGGATGGAGGTCGAGCTGCGGTGATGTTCAGCGAACAGAAATGAAGTCGGGTCACAGTGAATCGTAAACAACTTGAACTTCAGACTGAACTGCGGCACTGCGGCACAGACCACAGACCACACGGACCTGAAGCACGCGCCAAGGCTGGAGAGAGAGACAAGGACAAGGATCAAGGATCCCCCTTGGGTCGAGGGTGCCTTGGTGCCCCTCGAGCCCTTCTGTTTGTTGTCGGGACTCGGGACATTTCAGGGCTCCCATCATGCCTATTGGGTCCTCATCTTGCTTAATGCGAGGCTCACTACGCCTATAATTTAGGGGCATCCACAGGTGGAAACATGATGCCATAGGCAAGCATCATAGGTGAGGTCCTCCAAGATCTACCAGTACAAAATACTCCATACTCGTCCCAAATTGTCTGCTATCTGTCTATTTATGGTGCTCGCCAGATTGTTACACAATCATTCCACTACTCTATTAGCCACATAAAACCTTCATGTTCCTTCACGACCGTGCAAAGACCTTGTGACCTTTTCCTCTTACAGCTCCACTACTCGTCCGAGGATCCTGGGATGAAACATGTTACGCTGCTAGACACAATCGAGGAAATGGCTGTCGATAAAGCATTGGGTGTTCAGTCATCGAGGCCATATTCGGCAACAATCTTATCACCAGCTGTAAGACCTGCAAGATACGCGGTGGTCTGAGTATGACAACTAGGCAAGATGTTAGCCAGGGTCTGTATCGAAATAGAAAGCTCCGGACTTACTTGACTGTCACTGGGATGACACTCAGGTCTGCGAGCCGAAGCTGTTGGACCCCAAAGACCTTGAAATCTTTGTCCACTACTGCTTGGCTTTCCTCCTCTCCCATCCTGCATGTTCCCATCATATGCCATGTACTCATGGACGTTTTCTTCCAGTAGTCCACAATGTCCTCGTCTGAATCACTCTTGGGTGCATTGGTCATCGCGATGGTGTCCTTGCTAAATTGCTGGCTCTTGACCACTTTCAGAACCTCACGCGTTGCCTCAATCGCAACACGTTTGTCGTACGGGTGGGCAAAGAAGTTGCAGTCGAATAGCAGAGGCGTTCTAGGGTCCGAGGCCTGCAACACAGCTGACCCACTCGACTGCATGTTGAGGACGAAAACGAAGATTGATGTACCCGCCGCTGCATTAGCCGGGTCGAGAAAATGAGGCAAGTAGGCGGCGTTGAGAAGATACTCATAGTGCGGCACGGTCGGCTTCTTGAGATGTTCTTGCTGTATCTGGGGCAGTTGCTGAAATTCCGGAGAGTCGTACAATGAATCCAGCTTCTCATATGCTATTGCCATGGAACAAGCAAACTCGGCAAGCGGACCTGTGCCGTCCTTCTGCCACTGTGCTCGGGCTGCCTCCTGTAGCTCCTTGTTCCGATAGAATCTATGCCGCTGTGAGGTATGGTCTGCCCTGTCAAAACTCAACACGGTATGATGATGGTCTTTCAGATGTTGTCCAACGTTGCTGTTGGCCTTCACAATAGGAATATTGTATCTAATTAGCTGATCCTCGGGACCAATGCCAGAGTACATTAGAATCCTAGGTGTATCCAGACTGCCACAAGAGAGGATGATTTCCTTGTCGGCACGAATGGTCCGACCAGAGAAGGTTTCGATCCCAGTCGCCTTCGTGCCGTCAAATACAACACGTGACACTTCGGTGTCTGTAAGGACCTGGAGATTGTTGGGTGCTCCGACCAGTGCATCGGCAGAGGTTGATCTGACTCCATTGTAGGCGGTTGAAGCGCACATAGCCAGGCCCGTAGGATCACCATCATTGTGGTCTGGGTTGAGTTTTGCGCCGTTCTCAACCCATATATCGATCAATTCCTTGACGGAAGGCTCCCAGATCCTGGGAAAGCCTGTGTGGATGGGACCATTATGTCCATGGTCCTCTGCCCTCGGATTGAGGTACTTTTGGACGTCGTCGGGCACCTCTGGTGGTGCGGAATGAAATGTCTCGATCCGCTTGTATCGTTTCTGAGCGTTGGTCCATTTCCATTCATCATCGCCAACAATGCGGGCTATTTCATCGTAATCCTCACTGGGACCCATTGTCCAGCAGGAAAAGTTGATGGAAGTACTGCCTCCCAAACCTTTGCCTCGATCGTAGTCGATGATACTCCCATCGAATCCTTTGGTTGGGACAGTCTTGTACGACCAGTTTTGAACCGGATACATACGGTGCAGCCATCTCTCAGCATCCGCACGCACCTCCTTAGAATCATTCTTGCCTCCAGCTTCTACCAACAGCACCGATGGTCTCTGCTTGCTGTATGCCAACCGCCACGCAAGTATAGCTCCAGCTGCACCTGCTCCGACAACGATGAAGTCGTACTTGTCTGTCATGGTTAACTTTAGCAAGGTCCGGGCTTGAGAACTGCTAGTTAGGACGAGGAATTGCGGTCACAGTACTGAGGATGTTCCGTGTAAACTGTACCCTTGCTGACGAAGTCATCCACGTTTCAATATCGGTTCACCTTTATATACGTAGGTCGTCAGCTGACATGTGATCCTATGCCAAGCTGTTTCCACATCTGAATGGTATAGCAAAGGCTTTATCGAACGAGGTGGCCCTGTGCTGACACCTCCCAGGCTTGTACGCACATTCAGAGAAGCTAGCAGTCGCTCCACGCGAATATACTGCCAAAAAGACGTCTTCAGGGCTTGGACAGACGCGGGTGAGGGTATTCTGGATCGGAGATCCATTACCTTTACGGGCTGATCGCCGTGAGTATCGCGGCAAAAACATACTGAATGAATTGAAAGTTGCCATAGGAGGATTGGCGGCTCATCTCTATTTAGCTCATCAAGGATGGATCTCGAATCAGAAAGGTTCTGCTCTCACTTGTCCTCCACATAGATCATTCCTCGACGTCTGTCAGAAAGGCCTGAAGCCGTAGCTTGTAGGATTACAGATCATCTGCACGACGGCAGTTCGGCCACGACACCAGCACCACAAGCTGAAAATGTAATGGGCTCCAGAACTCGAATCCGTGGAGAACTCCCTCAAGGCCCTTTTGCTGACATCCAAGGAAAATGGAGAGCTGCACGTAGTGTTTTGTCATCAATGCTGACGGCGGCATCCTACTGAGTGAGATGATGGAAGTGGAAATATTGAACGGAAAGAGCGAAACTCGTCATATTCGGCCAAGTCGTCAGACCTTTCAGGAACAAAGTGGTCTGAACTTCCCATAAGCAAACACTCGCAGAGAGCCACAATTGCAGAGGAATACTACTACGAGGGAAGATTGTAGTTGAGATGGCGTGGGATAGACAGTTTTGGAAGAAGTCGCGCCAGTTCAAAAGCCGGACAGTCAGACTGAAAAAGGGACCGTAGATTGGGTGGATACAGCATTATTGACCTATGGAATTGAGGAGTCATTACAACGTCGGTCTTGCCCAAAAAAGTTGTCTAATATCTTCCGGAATTCTTCCTCAATCACATCAAATGCCATTTCCTCAGCGCAGTTGTCCTCTTTTGGAGCAGACTTCTTCATGCGCATGCCTTGTTTCATGAGAAATGCACATCGATTCAGCCGGTTCTTGTCCTTAGGAAGACCTACACACCAGAACCCTAGATTCATCCTCCCGAAATGCGTGCCTTGCAGTCGTCGCAACCTGGTCACTGAGCCTCCCAGTCTCCCAACTTCTTCTGCTTCGTCGCATGAACTTCTGCCCAAAGATGTGCAGACGAGACTTTCGATTACCTCGAATTCGCCCTCGAATTCACTTCACAACCCAAAGAGGCTTCCGGTCTCGTGCCCCGGCTGCGGTGCCTTGACCCAAGAAGTTGATCCTGGAGAGGCGGGCTACTACACCCGATCAAGAAAGAATGTGAAGACATATCTGCGGAGCTCTGACCCAGAGGCTCCGCCTAAAGGGCAAGAGGATGGCGGTACAGAAAAAGCACATGGCATTGTGCCTGGCAGCGAGGATGCAGTACGACAGCAGAATGAAGATCAAGTCCCAGAAACCCAGCAGGCACTACTGCCTCCTGTATGCGACCGCTGCCATAGTTTGATTCACGAGGCTCGCGGAAATCCTATTGCTCATCCCTCGATTGAAGACATTGCAGACTCGATCGCTGAATCTCCCTTTTCCAGAAACCATGTCTACCATGTCTTGGACGCAGCAGACTTCCCGATGTCTCTCATTCCATCCTTATCCAAGAAGCTATCTTTGGCAAAACCTCGAAGTCAAAACCGTCGATCTCAGCATTCGTTTTCTCACAAGCCTGCGTTGTCGTTCATCATTACCCGGTCGGACTTGCTGGGCCCTTCCAAAGAAATGGTGGATCGCATGATGCCCAAGTTCCTCTCCATCCTTCGAATTGCATTGGGTAGAGCTGGACAAACCCAGAGACTCGGCAATGTCCACCTTGTTTCCTCGAAACGAGGATGGTGGTCCAAGGAGATCAAGGAGGATATCCGAGAACGAGGTGGTGGCAATTGGCTGGTTGGGAAATTTAACGTCGGGAAATCGAACCTCTTCGAAGTACTGTTTCCCAAAGGGTCTACTGACCAGGCTCCCGACTATGAAGAACTACAGCGTCAGCAAGAAGCAGAAGCACTGCCCGCTAAGAATGATTTCTTGCAGGAGAACAGCCTTTTGCCTCCACCACAACCGGAAGTACCTTTCCCGGCTATGCCTCTGGTCTCCAGTCTACCCGGGACAACCGCGTCACCCATTCGACTTCCATTCGGGAACAGCAAAGGAGAGTTGATCGATTTGCCGGGCTTGGAACGTGGTGGGCTCGATAAATCTGTTCAACCTGAGCACAAGCTGGAGCTGATCATGGAACACCGTCCGACTGTGACGCAATACAACATCAAGCCTGGTCAGTCTTTGCTTCTGGGTGGAGGACTGGTCCGCATCACTCCATTTTTGGATGAGAATGATCCCAGCACTATAGTGATGGCCTATCCGTTTGTCCCACTCAAGGCACACGTCACATCGACCGAGAAAGCACTGGGTACACAGTTGCAACAGCGTGAAAGTGGGATTGAGTCAATCCTGGCAGAAGGTGTAGGGGTTGAGATGGCGTCGGCGGGCAGGTTTTCATTGAGGACGAATGTGACAAAGTCGAGGGCTGGTTCTGTGATCAGAGCTGGTGTCGATCCTGCAAAGTTACCCTTCCAAGTCTACGCGACTGACATTCTTATCGAGGGCGTTGGTTGGGTCGAGCTCGTGTGCCAGGTCAGGAAAAGTCGAATCAATTCTCAACCTACTTCAGCTCAACAAGAGCCTGCCAAAGAGGAGACGGTAGAAGAAGAGTCTGCGAAAGAGGAGACGGTAGGGCCTGCTGTGCCAACTTCTGAACAGGTCTCTATCGAGAGCACTGGATTTGTGCCTTTCAACTCGCCCCTTACGGTTAGCAATGGCGAAGCATTATCGAATTTTCCTCAAGTTGAAATATTCACCCCTGAAGGGAAATCTGTCGGTCAACGAGAGTGTCTGGATGTATGGCAAACTTGGCATACGGGAAAGGCACGGAACGCAGTCCGCAGCGCTCGTCCACGAAGACCAATGAAAGGAGCAAAGAAACGGGAAAAGTTGGCTAAAAGGGCTGCAGCTGCAGCTGCTAAAGAGACATGAAGAATTATCGAATGCGGCGACAATGCTCGACTCGTGTCTTATTGACCTTGGCTGCAATGTCCCTGGATTGGGTGGAAGGTGATACTCGGACGCAAAAGCAACGATGCAGGGTCGTTCTGCCCAGCTGATCAAGAATCCTTCAGCGTCGCTGAGATTGTGTCACGTACACTTGCGATTCGTATGCTGCAAGCACTGCTATGGAGATATCCAAAGAGTGTGATCCAACTTGTCTCGGTTATCGGGCAAACTTTGCTGCTTCACTTCGCAGCCTCTCCAAAGGACCGTCCCTAGCCTATATCTACCTCCTTTTCTGCTGTTTCTTCCTTCTGCAGCTTATTCAGTCAAAACAACAATCTTGCCACGAGCAGTATTCTTCTCCTGAGTCTCGTGAGCCTGGACAATCTCATCCAACTTGAAAACCTTGCCGATCTGAACCGTCATAGTCCCGGCTTCGATCTGCTTGAGCAAGTCGTTCAGCGGAGTGTCCATGAACTCGGTGGGACCGCCAGAGTATGCGGTAAGATACTTGGCTGAACCGATCGTGTCCATTGGTGCGAAGTTGTCCATAGTCCACTTGTTTCCTGCAGCCATTGTTGTTCATCAGCCATCTGTGTATCACCATGGTACAATCGAATACGATCGGACGTGGACGATTCTTACCGACGATGCCAGTCACGCAGACAATGCCTCCTTCCTTGGTGCATTTCAGCGAATCCGCAAGCGTGAGCGTCCCGATCAATTCAAGGACCTTGTCGAAGGTATCGCCGACCTGCGCTGCAACATTCCCGTCGTCGACGAGGATCTGGTCGACGCCGCTCTTGCGCATGACATCTGCACTTGCACCGGACGAGCTACGTGTCGTACCGGCAACAAAACAGCCGTAGTTCTTCGCAATCGCGGCCGCCGCGAGACCGACGGATGTGGTTCCTCCGCGCACAAGCAGACGGTCACTGGCTTGGAGCTTCAGCGCCTTGAAAAGCGAGCCGTACGCCGTTTGCAACATCTCCGGGACCGCGCCGATGATGGACCAGTCCAGGTTCGTGTCAAGGGCTTGTGTGTTGGCAGCCTTGACGCACGTGTACTCTGCGTACCCGCCGTTGAAGTCGCGGCCCATACCGCCCATGGCTGTCGCCACTTTCTTGCCCTCCTGGAACTGGCCGCCGGGACATTTGGCAACGACGCCGGCGGCTTCGATGCCCAAAACGCGCGGGAACTGGACGCCGGGAGAATGGCCTTGTCGGGTGAACATCTCGGAACGGTTGAGCCCGAATGCCTTGACGCGGATGAGGACTTCGTCGTCCTTGGGCTCTGGGATGGGGAGGGTCTCGATCTTGAGCACCTCAGGGCCACCGGCCTCGTGGATGACGGCTGCTTTCATTGACATTTTGACGGTGGTTTTTGTTCGTACGGTTGAGGTTGAGTTGGGTGTCTGTAGGGATGGTGGTGGTTGCGGAAGAGTACCTAGATACTATGATATTGTTCTTTGCGTGGTGGCCTTTTTCCTGAGAAATCGTGTCCTGTGCTCGGTTTATATACACAATGCCACTCTACTCTGCCTGACCCTTGCTGTCCAGGTTCTCGATTGCTACAATTGTCACCGTCAGGCTGCAAGACTCTTCGAGCTAGGAACCCCCGTAAAGACTCGTAGATCGGATTTAGTCAGCTCTCTTGATCTTCTCCAGATGCTTCATGCTCATTCGTGTCGCTATCGCCCATAGAAAGCTCGAGCCTGGTAGATAGACAACGGTTGGAGGAGTATCGAGATGGACCCCGGATGGTTGTAAGTCCTGGAGATGTAGTAATATGGTCCTAGCTGAGAGTAGCAGTGTTCCCGCTGGCGCACCTAATCCGTACGAATGGGTCTCGCCGTATCACAGGTTCGATAGGAGCTTCAGATCTACACAGTATGCAGACGCGGCACGGCTTTACCCCAGTCAACAATGCAGGAGAGTGACTCAGCGTCCGTCAAGATCGAAATGTTTGATTGTCTAAGCTTTTCCCGATCGTGGTTCTATCTTTTCCAGCCGAGAATGGTGGACACCGCGTATACTACTTAGATTTGGTAAGCATATACTAGTACCTGGCTTTCTTGTATTGTAGTTGAGGAGAATGTCGCCGACTATGTTTTGGGTGGACTGTCTCTACTGGCCGATCTCCAAGCCCACGGGAGAACTTCCGCCCATCGAGGCATCGTTTGCCTTGTAACCTGGTCTGCATGGGTCGCTAGTATGATGCCGAGAGGGCGAGTGAGTAAGCATGGCCACCCGCGTAGGCTTTGAGGCGTCCCTTTCATGCCAGCTGTATCCGTACATGTTTACAAGATGATTGCTAGGACAAGAAAGTCGCGAGGAGTTATCATTAGGTAGAGAGAAAAAGTGTACGGATACTCTGAGGGAGCGTTGATCAATTTGTGTTCCTCATCCAAACCTCCAGGCGTATCTTCAACGGAAAGCTCCTGGCTACCATCATGCCATCACCAAACGCCTGTTGTTCAATGCCAAAAGGGTATATACGAATAGCCAAAGAAGTTCCAATATCATCGCATTCCCATGACTCCGAATGTTCGATGCCATCTCCATCGTCAACGTTGTCTGGCTCTTTCCTCCTGAGGCGATGATCTTCCATGAGCGTCACTGTCGCCGCTGCTGTCTTCGTCGTCTGCATTGAAGAGGGATGACACCGGTTGTCTCTGGCGGCCACCAAATTTCATCTCGCTCTGGGTCCGATGGTGTTTGTGTTTGGCTTCGAGCTGTTTCAATCTTGCGTCTGCCTCCCGTAGCTTTGTCTCGAGGTCTTCCAGCTGATATTGCTGAGATTGGACAGTATCCTTTCTGTTTTCTTGGGTCAATTGTCGGTCGGATTGAGAGGACGACGAGTGGCTCACTTCTGGACAACAGACTCCTCGAGAGCACCCACACCGTTCAGCTTGAACATTTCGTCCAACGCGGCTGAGAAATCGCGAGCAAGTGTTCTAACTCTCTGTGAGTGAAATGTTCGGGACCAAGAAGGTAGGCTCTTACGACTGAGGCCTTCCCTTGGACTTCCAGCCGGCGTCAGGGTTCCTTTCGTTTGTGGCATCCATTTTGGCGGTGTAGGTCAACGAAGCAACTTCAAAGTGCAAGATAAAGATGGCACGGGCGATGCGTGTGTAGTCATGCAGACAGAAGACGCCTTGAGAGGTCAATTGA
Source organism: Vermiconidia calcicola (assembly GCA_035928285.1). Taxonomy (NCBI): domain Eukaryota; kingdom Fungi; phylum Ascomycota; class Dothideomycetes; order Mycosphaerellales; family Extremaceae; genus Vermiconidia; species Vermiconidia calcicola. Next base: position 135,500 of record JAXLQG010000001.1, on the reverse strand, counting down.
CCTTGATCACCGTGTCAAGTGAGCCACTTCCAAGCGTTCAGGCAGATTGCGACGATGACAGGCAGGTGCTATGTACCTAGGTAGGTATGTATCATGGGGTTGCCCTCTCTCACCTTCAAGCGCAGGCGCTACGAGAAGCCAGGATCAATGCGTCCAGCAGCATAAGCGAGAAAAGGGGCATCAAGGCTTGTAAGTAAGTTAGTAGGCTGACTGGGGTGGGCATGCTTGCAGATCGTTGACCTCAAGACTCCAGCAGCACCAGATGAGATTGAAGGCATCGACCAAAGAAGGTGGATTTCCTATGTCTGTAAAGCGAAATAATCGGCCGTCGAATCCAAGCCCGAGTGGTCAGTTTGAAGCCCTGGAAATCTCGTCTATCGCTGCCCGCAATTCCTCGCTTTTGCCCTAACTTAGTTAAGCATCAAGCCTGGTAAGCCCTCCACTGGCCCCTGGAGGACTGGCTGCCCTCTATTCTCCCATCAACCATCATACTCACAGCCGTGCTGAGTTTGGCCAAATTTTTCAATCCCTTAGCACCCATCAAATTTCGTGTCACCACCGTCTTCAATCATCTCTCTCCCCAGCCACTCATCGCGTTACGAACCTGGATCGACGCGTTTCTAATCTCTAGCCGACCAGGTGCTCTTGTGACAAGGCATCGTTGTACACCGGGCACGGCGGCGACGACGGTGACCTCTCGTGGATCTTTCGCGACGATGGGATGCCTTCACTAAAAGCCTATACACCCTACGAGACTCTCGCTTTCTGTCAATCTGTCGCCCATCATGGTTCCGACACATCTGCTTTCGAGGACATCGCAAAGTCCTTGAATGCGAACCAGCTCATTCGCGACAGCCAGACGTATGACCAGAATCGATTGACTGCGGCTGCGCTGCAAGGGTTATACCAAGATCTGCTGATAGAAGAGAAAACGGCGGACACCCCTGTGGTCAATGGCGATGATGGCAACCTGCGCAAACGAAAGCTTTCGACTTCACCTCCTCCGTCCGAAGATCGTCACAATGCCGAAGAAAAATCACTACAATCGCTGGTAGACAAGCTATACGCGACGTTCAGAGAACAAACAATCAAGGCAATCCGACTGGAAGAGGAGGCCTATCGCAAGATCGAAGCTGAAATTGCCGATCTAGAAAAGAAGGATGAGGATGAACAGCGACAGCAGACGACATCGGAGGAAACGAAACCAACACCACGGCCAAAGGATGGTGCGCCCAAGGTCGCAGAGGCTCAAACCAGTCCGGAGGCGGCTGCTGCGCAATTACAGGCCAGCTTGGATGCCAGTCGTGCAGAGCAGAAAGCCGAACCATCAAAGGAATCGAGGTTGTCACCATCAGCTGTTCGCCCAACACAACCTCAACTTCAACCTGCGGTAGCTTCTCCAGCTACCCCGAGCGCTCCCACAGCGAGAGTGTCGGCAGAGCCTGTTCCGTCCAAGCCCACTCAAGCTCCGAGGCCTCCTCAGCCTTCACCAGGCACGTATCAACGACCATCACCTCAGCGACAGGAGTATGTACCTAACAGTCAACCATACCCACCTCAAGCGCACCCAATGCAAATGGTTTCGCATGCGCAAACTCATATGCCGCCTCCTATAGAGTATCCAGGATCGAGGCGCTCCCCGTCTGGTCAAGGCAGAGGATCTCCAGTTCCTATGCAACAACAGCAGTTTGCACCGTATCAAGGATACCAACAACCTTGGCCTCATCCTCCACAGCATTATCCTCCTCCACCACCGTATCCGAATCAATTTTACCCGTATCACACGCCACAAGCTCCACAATTCCAGCACTATCCTCAGAGTGCACCAGTTCACTGGGCTGGCCAGCCTCACGCTCAAGTATGGCATCCTCAACCATATTATGGTCCTGGTTCTGCCAATGTCACCCCCATTCCCCGAAGCGCATCCACTCAGTTATTGAGGGGTAGGTCCTCGACTCCTTGGAAACCACGGGGAGATTCTGCAAGTGCTCTGCGCAGATTCAGTCCTACCCGTCCGAGCAAGAGAGATGTCAGTCCAATCTCCGACACAGAGTCACCTTCACGTTCCACAAACCCCAGAAAGCCTATAGAGAAGAACGAAAACTTGCTTTCTGCACAAGAAGCAAGAGGAAGGCAAGGCGCCAGTACTACTCCTGGCATTGGCGATTCACGATCGCACTCCATTGCGTCTTTCATATCGGAGACTCAGACTCCTACGGAAAAGAAGAAAAGGGGTAGACCACCATCGAAAATCAAGGCCGAGCCACCAAGTACTCCTGCACCGATGCTGTCAGATACCGAACCTCAACAATCAACCGGACGGGCTGGGAGACCTCGGAAGAGCACAGTGACTTCCAGGAATGAACAGCCTCAGACAGCTATGAAGCGGAAACGTTCACATGCCCGAGACTCGGTAACGCCTCCACTGCCTTCTTCGGCTCACGCGCAATTGCGCCGTCAGCCGTCTCATGACTCCACGCTCGTCAGTGTATCCAAGAACTTCTCGAAGACTGCTCAGCTTCTACTCAACGACATCACTTCGCACAAATTGGCCGGGATCTTCGCCAAACCACTCTCCGAACGTGATGCTCCTGGTTACAAAGATCTGATTTTTCGACCGCAGGACCTCAAGAGCATCAAAGCCGCCGTTTCCAAGGGCGGACGGGCAGCTTTGGCAGCGATTGAAGCTCTGGAAGAAGACAAGACAGTCGAGGAGACGCCCACCAAGAATGCGCCAGGTCCCGAAACTACCGGAGAACGTCCTCTGGGCAATGGTATGTACTTGGTGAAGAAGACAGAAGAGCTTTTACCGCCCAAGGGCATCGTCAACTCGTCACAATTGGAGAAAGAACTGGTCCGGATGTTCGCCAACGCAGTCATGTTCAACCCGTTGCCCACTTCGGAAAGAGGCTTTGGCAGGTCCCTTCGGCCCCGGAAACAGGGCGGAGACTACGTCGCCCACGACCACGACGCAGACGCCGGAAGCAGCACGAGCTCAAGCTCGAGTGAAGAAGGAAGTCCGGCCGACGAGGGCGGCATCATCTCAGACGCGCGAGAGATGTTTGACGATGTCATGGTGTCCATCCGGAAGTGGCGAGACGTCGAACTGGAACGGCTCGGCGGCGGTGAAGACGCGGCGGCATCGGCATCCAGTCTCAAGGCCACGCATCCGCAGGGCAGGCATTCTAGTGTGAGCTCGGCTCTGAATGAAGATGATGGCGGTGGAGAATCGGCGGCCGCTTCGACGCCCGTACCTACGACGGGAACGGCGAGGAAGAGGAGAAGGGTCGCAGAGTGAGTGATGGATGATGTCTGATGGATGGATGGGAGGGAATAGATTATGACTCGGTACCTTTGGGACAGTAAAAGTGCGTGTAGTGTAGAACTGGACACCCAGGGAACTCGAGGATGATGTTACAACTGGTGGGGATGGATGGCTTTTGTTGAATCGTTCAGTAAAAGTGGCATGGCGCTGACGATTATGAGATATATTTCATGCTTTAGTAGTAGTAGGCGCCCGTGAAAGGATAAAGATTGAATGGCCTCTATTTGTGGTATATTTCAACGCATCTACGGTGTATGCATACTAAGAAACATGGAATGACGGGTTGCGTGCACAATACCATACTCGCTCAGCTCTTTCTCTTTGCTGTGTGCATTCTTCTACTCATCGAAGCGCAACGTTTGCCCCACCATGTGGCATGAGAAGTAGTAGCAGTTGCTAGGCGATGATTTGGCTCAACCATCCCAGGACATTAGCTTTTGGGACCAAGAAAGAGAGAAAAGAAAGATATTCCTCACAGAGACCACCTCCGGCCGCGTGCATGGGGCTGACAATGTTAAGAACCAGTGCAGCAAAAGAGACCCTGGTACTGCTGAAGATGACATTCTTGGGGCTGTTCACGAGATCTGGCAGGCTGATGTTCAGCGCGGGACGGTGCATGGAGCTGGAACATCCTGCATCGTGCGACTCGAATGGACAACTCTCGCCGAGAGAGTACTTACGTACATCGTCGCCGGTCATGGCTGGCAAGAGGCGGCAGAAAGCTCCTGTATGTAACCACGTCGATGCATGGTCTGATTGTCGTCGAGTTTGAGCAGGGGGCGAACTTCATTGACGGTCCGGGTGGATGCAGTCAGCGCACTTCCATCTGGTTTGGTGCCCTGTCTGCGAAAGGCAACCACTTGCCAGGGATGGAGGATGTCTCTGCACGTTCGGGCGCATTGAGGCGACATTTACTAAAGTGAGGCACCTGGACTGTGGTTAGCAATTCGCAAAAACAAAAAAAGGTGTCTCGGAAGGCTAGTTGCATAAGCTGGATGCCATCCTCAGCGGAGTCGGGCACGCAGACGCACGGCCACAGAACATCCCAGCAGGGTTGGCCTGGTGGTGATTGAAATGTTGGTGAGCAGATGCAGGTTGATGCAGGTGAGTCCGAGGTATCATCCATGACTCCGTGATTGCAGGTCGACTTCGACATGGCTCTCCTCAAGCTGTCGCAGGTTGATGCGATCCACAAATGTGAGGACGAGCTCCCACGGCCACCTGCAGCAAAGATGGTAAGTTACCAGCAGGTATATCGGGCGTCGCCGTCACGACCTAATTGCTTGGCCACAGGTGTTGTCGTCGCCTTTTCGTGTTACGCGGCATTCTTGCGAACCACGACAAGGGAGCCCGAGTGCTCCACACCGCTGCGTATTCTGGAAAGACAAGTTCAGAACGTCAGGCTGGAGTTCCATGCCATCCCTCGACTTACGGTTGCATCCGAACAGGGAGGTGGAAGTTGACCAGGAGTGACAGGACCAGTGACTTAGGAATGCTTCCGCTATCCTTTGCCAAGTCGCAATAATAATATTTCCTTCTTCGAGAAGCATTTGAGACGGTGGGCCCTTTCGACGAGTCTGCCTTGAACATCTATTTTGAGGCTGTTTGTTTCCTCAAGTTTGACGCCGTCGACCTCTAGCGGACGCCGGGCAACTGATAATTCCTCGATGCTCCAGTTCATGAGACCCTGATCTCCTAAACGGAACCGGCGCGATGGTCAGGGGTTGGCAGGTGGCACTGTAAGATCACCTTCGACTCCGCTATTTCGATTGACGAGAGGGACTCCTTGATGATCTCATGGACCCTGTCACCCTTGCTTTGTTTCATAGATCGGGATAACAAATTCACACCAGTGTCTCATAGAGCTGGCTGGCGTAGTAGTTTCAGCATAGAGACGACTTACCGATGATATGCCTGTCAATTTGTCGCATCGACACTCTGGATTTGGGATGGACCGCAAATCGTCCCGAAGAAGTAGTCGAAGCAAGAGAATGGGTCGTGGTGAACAACTAACCAGGAGAAGATGTCATCTGAAGAATAGATTACCGCAAGTTGCAGGACTGCATGGGTTAAGCAGTAGTAGGTTTTGACTGCAGTGGATTGTCCAGTACTTGGTAATCCCACATCAATCAAGATGACAATACTACTACTTCGTACGTCAAGCTCGAAATAGCAGCCATCAACCCGCAAATGCAGATGATCGTCAGTGATGGAAACTCACGTTCGGATGGCCGGAAGTCCATTATTGTGTGCTCATTATTCCAGGAGCACGTACTGAGTACATGACTCGGAAGCAGCGGTATGCAAGGCGACCAACTTTTGATTTGGAATTGGCCCCTAAGAAAGTGGGTGTTGCAGCACGTGGACGATCGAGCTCCCGGTGTGTAAGGGAAAGGAGTTGCTGTGAGAGGCGCCCCACGGCCTTCAGCTTGCGAAGCATACGCTCACTCGAGGTCGGTTCCAATTCTTTGATTGCGAGCATCCTGCAAAGCAATGCAGCGACGTGAAAGGCCGTGGTCATCTCCGTCAAGGGTCACCTGGTCGTTGAAGTGGAGGATCAAGCTGGGGATAGTAACATCCCACGGCGCTTACTCTGCAACAAGGGGGACTCGTGCCAGCACGGACACAACAAGGCCATCCTGGCACAGGATGTTGTGCAGAAACGACGAATTCTTTTCCTATGGTACGGCTTGTGATTCGCTGACGTGAGGAGTCATCCCCGGCAAATACCAGGATCTTTGGCTGGCCGCGGCTGTGTCTCGTGACCACAATATAGTCAACTCAGGAGGTCAGGGTTGCGAAAAGCGCAACGAATAATAACAGTAGAACGGCAAGGAGTCATTCCTGGCGGTGTGATAATGGTTGTAAATCAAGGACTCGAAGCGCTCCACTGTCGCCGCAGTTGGTGCTGCTGGTGCCAATGCGCTTTCCTACAGCATACTTTCGATAGATCGCTTAAGCACGCTGCACAGACAGAACCTCTGCAGAGTCCAGACCGTAACAATCACGAGGGCGGATGCAAATCAGGATGTTTCGCACCAACAGTCTCGGAGGACTTCAGCCCAGGTCGTAATCAACGTTTTCGATGAAATTTCAAGCCACAACTGCCCAATGGTCTGTTCGTGACTGTTGTACCCACGCGGCCACGTCAGAAAAACGCCCCAGCTGCCGAGGCTTATCGCACCGGACGAAGAACGTGACGATGTGATGTGATGCGTGGCTTAAATCCGGGGTGCATCTCGTTCTCCTTATCTCGGCCGCTCATATTGGCCGACCTTCCGCTAAGCGATGCATTCACGACGTCAAGAAGATCCACCACGATCCGGTTATCGGCCTGGCGCCGTTTGACTCCTGAAACAGGTACGGTGGCTAGGAAGTGATCCACTGACCGCCTCTTCACCGTTCAATTCTCCAGTTGTGCGGAGAACTTTCCTAGAGATCGACAGGGAGCAAAATTTTGTTCGCTAGGAAGGATGGTGGAATAACGGTGTGTAGCGAACAAGGTTCAATAATACTCGTATGGTAGAGACGGTAAAGGAGGTCGCATTGATCATTTCGGGATGTTCATCCGACCAGAAAAGATTCTGCTGTAGCCGGAGAGCCATCCCTTGTCGTACGAGTCACCCAGAGTAGCCCCAAAGGCGCGTCGTTGAGGAGACGGGTGGGAGTAAAGTGCCGGTAGCTTAAAATCCACCGCGTGAGCGGGAGTTGGAAGAGTGTGCGCGTACTAACTCTGTGCCAAGTTTGACAGGAAGAGCTATGCGCGGATGGCCTCGGGTGTGCCTGGGGAGCTGAGCCATCCAGCTGTGCCACCCGTGGCCACCTTGCACGAGAGCGACGACAGAGAAAGTCCGGATGCCTGGGAAAGGATGGATCCAACGGGACGGGTCTGTCGATACAGGATAAGACCGGTCATTTCAAGCCTGCAGAAGGCCGTTGTTAGCGGTCCAGGTTGGCTCCAGTCTGACGTACCGCCGCGATGGTGACGATGTGTGTGTGGAGGAGGATCCGTGGGAATCTTTTGTCAGACTCGACGTTTTTTCTCATGGCTTCTGGGTTCTTGTACTTAGGTAGTTTCTAGCAGTCGATTTTTGCATTCACGATTCGATTTGAAAACAAAATTGTCTTGGTGCATATTGTATGTAGGACAAGATTGCGATCTGGCCGGAGGGTTGCCTTTGTTGTCATCAATGGCGTGGGGTTGGAGACGAATTGTCGTTCATGCAGCTTGCAGCATTGGACGTCAAGCTGGCCACGTATGCTAGCATCCTGGTGACCACCTCGACATTGCTCCTGCAACTCATTCCAACTCCTCCAGCTTCTCGGTGCGAGCGGCGGCCTGTTCTGATTAGATGCAGCTTGAAGAATCGATTAGGTCAGTGTGCAGCTGGACGGCACGACGCGTGAGATGCATGCTGCAGATATGTGCAGATTTCTTGTGAGATGAGCCGTCAGCAGACGTGGAAAGAGACGCCTTTGGCAACATGCAGTTCTGACAAGTCATCGTGAGGCCAAGTGACCGTTTCCGGCATTTCTGGTATCAATTGAAGCAGAAGCATCATGCTGTCAGCTTAACATTGCTCAATCTCGGCAGGGATTCGAGCGTAGTGCGTGACATTGTGTGATGATTTGTGTGTGTATTCAAAGCTCTTCTAGAAGCGAAGACGGCGATCCCAAGATTTTCGTCAGCTTCGGACGAGATACATCTCGGTTCTGCGGCTCGAGAGAGAGTGTGTGTGGGTGAGAAGCGAAAGGAGACGAGGATGTTTTGGATTGGCGAACCCAGCGAGCTAGAAGGGAAGCCTGAAGGGATGAAAATGACAGGCATCAGACAGGGTTCAGGGCTCAGGACCGGAGAAAGTGGTTGCAGCAAGGATAATACGAGGAATGGAGGAGGAGGAGAAGGAGGAGGAGGAGAGGCGCGGCTTCAGAGCCCCAGACGAATAACGATGCTGTCAGGCGAGAAAGGGATACTCGTCAAGTCGTATAGGGAAGGCCATGAAGCCATCTGCAGTTGATGCCAGCAAAACCCGGTAGAGACTAAAGGGCGCATCCCAGGTTCCGCCCCAATAAAATATGCCTTTTTTAGGGCCATGGGGCTCACTACCTTAGGCCCTTTAGGCCCCTTAGGCCTCTTACGTAGTAGGCTCTTAGGCTTGGTCTTGTCGAATTTTCCATGGGAAGTGGAGGCCAGAGGAACAAGGAAAATCGCACGTCTTTTTTCTTTCAATACGGACTACTATGTACATCGCAGGCACAGTACTCTCGAGTAGAAGAACACCGACACCGTATCTCCATCTCAACATCAGCACGTCTTCAACAACACGAGTACAGTATCCATCGCGAGCCGCTCAGTGCAGGGGTCATTGTTGAGTTGACATGTCGACATCTGCCAGTGTCAAACTCGATCTGTCTGTCTGCAAGCAATACCGGTCCTGACGCCTCTTTCCCACATCCTTGCCGACCACTCAATTCCTGGTCCTATTGTTTTCTCTCCCTCGATTCCCACCCTCGCAGTCTGCATACGACTGCGTCGCCTCCTTCCAACACCCATAGGCCAACCTTTGGACTTGTTTGTGCTGTGCACACATCCACCAACTCCTTGTTCATTTGAGCAGACAGCCGGATCGCTGGATCGCTTCTGTTTCGTCCCTTCCTTTGTCCAATTCGAGTCCGAGTCGCGCTCGATTTTCTGCTTGCGAACGTCACCACCAGCGAACGAGAACGCTATACAACAAAAATCACACCATAGCCCTCGAGGCTCTGCGACTGCATCAGGTCGGTCGCCTATCGTCTGACTGCATAAACCTCCCCTGCGGCCACTGTTCAGCCCTCCTGTATCTTCCTCCTGCACGGCCAGCGCCGAACGCCTTACGCACCCCATCATTGCGAATCCGCCTAAACCCACGCATTGTACTTCCCTCCACACCTTCCCTGCATTGCAGCTGCACCAGACCAGATCCGATCTCCCACTACATCTGGCGCATACAGCAATCATCATGGCTGCTTCCCGCGCCTGATCAAGACCATAGAAATTCGGTACAGGACCGCCGACTGTGTCGATTCCCACAAAACAGAAATGAGGTCCTCAATGTTCCATATACAGAGCTGGACTCGTCTCTATCACCGCCAATTCCTATCTTGATCAGTGCCTCATACCTCAAATTCCCGGAAAATCAGCTTTGCGGGGGTCATGATCTCAGCTTCGCCGTCGCCCTCCCTCAGGGCTCTACGAAGCCGGGACACTTCTCCTTCGCCTCGTCCGCGTCCACTGGCTCGGATGCCTTCCATTCAGCGCGTCAATACCGCCTTCACACCCCAGGTTCTGTCGGCCACCCCGGCTTCCGCCAACAGTATCTCCTCACTTGCCCCTAGTCCTCATATATCTTCTCTCCAGGGCTCGCCACTGGTCTCTCAAACTTACCACCAACAGCTTGGAAATCCGGGACCACTCGACTTGCCTGATCCTCTCATATCTCCTGCCTATGCATCGCCTCCGCAAAAAGACCCGTCTGTGGGTCTCAAGCCCGTTGGCCTCATGCGCAAGCTATCTCAAAGTGCCAAAGACGGTGTCTCTTCCACACGGCAGATACTACGAAGAAAAACCTCGTCCACGCAGAATCGTCGAGATGAAAGCACAGGACCCATCACCCGACGCCGCAGTGACAGCAAGACCGCGCTCGCCAATGGCACTCCGATCGAGTCTCCGTCATATGACACCCTACCACTGGACATCATTCCCTCGGGTCTGGGTCTGTTCGATACCATGAGCATCTCCAGCGAGCCAGTCACTCTCCTCGATACCAGCCCTGAAGGCCAAGCTCCTTGCGTGCCGGAGCGCCTGGTGCGAGGATGCCTTTTGACCAAGATCACCAAGAGCAAGAAACAAGAAAAGTTATTCTTCTTGGACGTCGAGGGATCTCGAGTCTCGTGGAGAGGTGCTGTTACCATGAAAGTCTTCCACATAGACAATATCAAGAGCATCCGAAGTGGCGAAGAGGCTGCCAGCTACCAGCAAGCGCTCCGTGGCGAAGCAGTCGATTCCGAGCTCTGCTTCACCGTCAATTACGCCGCATCAGACTCCTCAAAGCAGGTCAAGACGCTGCATCTGGTGGCTCATTGCCCTGCTGACCTCAAACTGTGGCTTGACACCTTGGAAAGCCTGGCAAAGCACCGTGAGGAGTTGATGACTGTTCGTTCATCTGAACGAGAATCCGTCATGCGAGCTCACTGGGAGACTGAGATCGCCCGACGACCAGAAAGCTCCAAGGTTCATGGCCTTGATCTGCCAGCGATTCAATCGCTCTGCCGCAAGCTGCATATTCATGCTCTGGAGAAGGAGCTCGAAGAGCACTTCAACTCCTCGGATCTCGACAAGTCAAAACGTCTCACATATGAGCAATTCAAGGACTTTCTCAAACGTCTTCGTGAGAGAAGTGACATCAAGAAGATCTTCAATGGTCTGAAAGAGGCTTGGTCCCCTGGAATTACCCGATACCAGTTTGTGTCTTTCCTTGAAGAGGTTCAAGGTATCAATCTTGCCGACCTGTCGGAACCTGCTCTTTGGGAAGAGAAGATCAATGATGTGGTGGCAACATCGTTCCCGAATAACCCAGAGCTGCGTGATCGAGATCTCATCGATGTGAACTCGTTTGCTGCATTTCTGATGTCCAAAGACTGCCATGTCTACTCAAGACCTCAAGAGTCAATACCCAACTTCGATCGACCCCTGAACGAGTACTTCATTTCAAGTTCTCACAATACCTACTTGACAGGTTGGCAAGTCAACGGAACTTCTTCAGCGGAAGCATACATCACCGCTTTACGTCACGGCTGCCGCTGCATTGAGATTGACTGCTGGAATGGTCAAGATGGCAATCCGAGGGTTACACACGGCCGGACGCGCACAAGCTCTGTTCTTTTCTCCGACTGCATCAACGCCATTCAACGGTGCGCCTTCGATGTCACCCCATATCCTGTCATCATCTCTCTGGAAGTCCACTGCGACGCCGAGCAACAAGCCAAGATGGTAGATATTATGACTTCTGTCTTTGGCGATCGCCTGCTGCTTCACCCTCTGCCTGGCTTCACAACGAAATTACCCTCACCCGAACACCTCAAACACAAATACCTGATCAAGGTCAAGTCCACCGAGCTTCATGCCGATCTGGAGGCATCCCGCCGCACCACGTCTCTCAGTCGCACTCGCAGTGCAAGCTCACCCCACCGCGCGATCCACCCATCCAGCCTGGCTCATGCGTTGACGACGGTGTCAAGCCCCTCCGTGATCACACCGCCTGAGACACTCTATTCGCCAACAGATAGATCTATGACAGCCACGAGTGCCAGCAGCGCTGACGAAGAGAGTGATGCTGCTTTCACTTCTCCCTCAAACCAAGAAAACCCAAAGCCACCTCCGAAGTTGAGCAAGGTCGGATCTGTTCTGTCGGCTCTCGGCGTGTATATGAAAGGGTACAGCCTTCGCGAAGGTCGAGATCTGGCGTTTGATCAGTACAACCACATTTTCTCACTCAACGAGAACCGGGCCATCGACCTTTGCCATTCTGCCGAGGATAAAGCCATGTTTGAGGACCACAACCTCCGCTACATGTGTCGAGTCTATCCCAAAAATCTTCGCTTTCAGTCTTCCAACTTCGATCCCAATACTTTCTGGAGACGCGGTGTTCAAATGGTCGCTCTCAACTGGCAGACATTTGATGCACACATGCAGATGAACCACGCCATGTTCGCCGCTGGCACGGACGCATATGGTTACGTGCTCAAGCCTGAATACCTCCGTAAGCCCCGAACGAAGTACGGGGACTTCGAGCACCGTGTCAAACTGCCACGATACAAGATGAAGTTCTCCGTCCAAGTCGTGTCCGCTCAGCAACTTCCTCGGCCAGCCAACATGAGCAAAGACACGCCATTGAACCCCTTTATAGAGGTGCAGATGTTTAGTGCTGAGGACAGAGCTCGAGGCATCGCAAACGGTACGGGTGGTAAAGAGACCTACCCTAATGGCTACCATGGCATTGGATCACCATATCGTCGACAGACACAAATCTGTTTTGGAAACGGCTTCAACCCTCAATTTGGCGATAGCATTGAGCTGTCTCTGGAGACAAAGTATCCGGAGCTGGTCTTCGTCCGCTTCATCGTCTACAACTCGGACGACGGTCGACACAATGGTAAAGGTGTCAAACAGCTCGCTGCCTTCACAGCGAAACTCGACAGCCTACAGAAAGGATACAGACATCTGCCCCTTTACAATGGGCATGGCGAAGAGTTCATCTTCTCGACGTTGTTCTGCAAAATTGTCAAGCAAGAATCCAAGCTCATGCCATGGTCTCTGCAAGACGTCAACGGACGACCCGCGAGAACCAACGTGTTCCGAGGAATCCTCTCGCGCGGCTTGTCCGGTGATCGCGACAGAGATCGAGCTTCGAGTGTTGAGGACCAACGTACAGCCCGGCAAGCGAGGCTGAACCGTGAGATTGAAGAAAAGGTGGCCAAAGCATGAGATTGTTTGATGCATAAGCATTAACTGTATCAACGGAAGGCGAGGGATATTTGATTTTCGAAAAGATACCCAAAAAGCAGATATGACCGTGATGACATTGATTAGAATCATCCCGTCTGGCAACGGACATTATTTCATGTGCTAACACTTCTGACCAGAGGAGGTGGACTTGTTATAACTACTGCGACTTTTTCTATGTACTTTATATAAATGGCAGGACTATTTTCTTGGTGGAATATCATCACTTTCAATCATTCGTTTCTGTGTCTAGCGGTCAGGAATATATATTCATTCCGCGCTCCAACTTGCGCAACGTGGTGATCGACGTCGTCAAGGCATAAGGTAGATACATACTCGAAGGCCAGTTATACTTACTGATCAGTCCTCAACAATCACCATCCATCCATCATGATATGCTTTGGTGCCCGAGTACGGTCTCTCTTGCTCCAAGTGAATCCTCAACCACCTCAACTCGCTAAGTTGTGAGGCGAATCGGAGCAAAAATTGATATGTCTGACAAGCGATTCCTCCTCTATCTGCATGGTTCTCCTGCAGCATATCCGACTCCGCACTTGTCAAAGCTGTCATTTCACGAATTCTTGGGGGGAGGCTCAGCATCTTGGCCTGCAGCGAGACATGCTTGTACATCGCATCCTTCGGATTTTGTCCTGGAGGCCACTCCAACGACCAGCCTGACCTTTGTTTCTCTTTCTGTGGTTCGTAGGGCTTTCTGACTGATCACGGTCGAAACAAGCTTGAGCAAGATGCTAGGGCGATATTCTGCTGATGCCTGAGACCGACTCACCGTCTTTCGTGCACTCCATACAACCTATCAAAGTCTTTTCGTGGCCAGAGATCTCAAGATGAGGTTCATTGACTCGTACACGTCCAACAATAACGGGTTCCAGCTTGACATCGTTGGTATGACTCTAAAAAGAAATGTCCAGTGGCCATAGCAGAATGCTGACCATTGCCTGCGCATAGGTTTCCTTGCCATTCTTGGAGAAGGTTCCGTTGAGACTGTTGCTCAAGTCGTTACCTTGAGTTACCTCATTTACCTCCCTCGTCTCATCCCAGCGCCCCAGATCTTCATCAGACCCTCGAGACCGGAAAAGCTTGAGACCACATCTGGAGCAAAAGTAATTGGGGTCCATTCTGGTAACACTGGCGAAGACATACATCATGTGGCCCATGCGTTGCATCGTGGGGACAAACTTGCCCCCAATACAGTTACCTGTGTGAGGGTGAAGGAGAATGAAAAAGATCGTCCATCTATCAAACGATTTGGACCCCTGGCCTTGTTAGCGTTCATGGGGTTTGCCATGAGTGCTGCATTGCTGGGCCTATCCATATACTACGAAGATGGGTAGGTCGTCACCGCCTGTGGAATGAACTTCTGCTGACTTGCCCAGCATGTCCTTGTTGGCGACAGCGCTCTTGTCTTCGCTGAGCACGGTTACCGGGATCGCGAATAAATGGTCGCCCACGCCGAACGATCCGAAGCCCGATCCTCATTCCCCTCCAGGCGACGTGGTGATCAAATATCCTCAAGGAGCCTTTATTGTGGCATCCTGCGAGGAACGAACGGCACGATACTTGTATTTCAATCCAAGCGAGCGTTGTATTTATGCGGTTACGAGCACAGCTATATATAGAGGTCTTTCATTGATTTCGACCTTGTTACTCATGGGTGGAGTTATCTCACTGGCTAATGCCAGAATCCAGACCCAGACAGCATTTGCAGGAGCCTACATGCTTATCAACATCTTCTACTGGATTGGGGCTGCCTTGCCCCCTGCTCAACATTGGGATCTTTCTCGACTGGAAATCGAACATATTGAGGTCCATGGTGGAACTCCTCCACGAAACGCCAAGATCGACAACTACTCCCCAACATATACCGAAGCACTATGGAAGGCTATCGCAGTCACAGGGACAAGCAACTGGGTGAAAGAAGCTGGATGGGCTCCCAGAACCCCAGCCTGGAATGATTGGCTCAACGAAGCAGAAGAAGCCGCTCTAGGGGAGCCATTGAAGTCTAGCACAAAGACAGTCAATGGCAAGATGGTTGAAGTGTGGACTATTCGCAATTGGGACAGCAGACATGCTTTGTCAACACTCCTGCGGACGACAACGGACAAAATTGGGCCCAGATCACCCAAGTGAGCGTGAGAAGACGGTCTCTGGGGCTTGATCCTCCATCAAGAACTTACCGGGATTAGCATCTCTTCCGCCATGTTCGTTGTGAAGACGACGATTTACGAAACTATGATCAAACGACTGACGAAATGAGGACTGATGGAAGCCAAAATCTGCGTGGGAAAAGATAAATAACTATAGACAGTTCTTCAATCAGATTCACGGTCGTATCCGGGACCAACATTAACAAAGAATCGCAGGATGTCTTCAAGATCGAAGAGTACCTTACTCCCTTAGTACTGTGTAAATGTCTTAGTCAGCCAGCAAGGCTTGACCCTCCACGTCCCCCACCCACCCAACTTGACAACTTGAGCGGCTTGATGGCGCCAAGATTTTGGCGCACACGATCCTTTTTCGCCAGCTGTTGAGAAGACGACCTCTCGAGACAACCCTCTAGAGATTTACAAGTCTCCAACTTCTCGACCAAAATGTGAGAGTCCTTGCATGTTGCTGCGGTACTTTCTGCAGGATGCTGATTCGAGAAATTTGTAGTGAGCCACAGGTGGAATCCTGATTAAGAGTCGTCGCGATGCCGTTCACAAAACTGTGAGTCGCACTCCAATTCCCATGGAAAGCCATTGCTGACTCGATTTCCAGCGTCAAGAACTCTCCCTACTTCTCCAGATTCCAGACCAAGTACAAGCGCAGACGGGCCGGAAAGGTACAAAAGAATCCAGGTTCAGTTCATACTTCAGCGACTGACATGCGCTCCAGACCGATTACTATGCTCGTAAGCGATTGATCGCCCAAGCGAAGAACAAGTACAATGCTCCTAAATACCGCCTCGTCGTCCGTTTCACCAACCGAGACATCATCTGCCAATTGGTCACGGCCGAACTCACTGGCGACAAGGTCTTCTGCGCTGCTTACTCGCACGAACTTAAGAGATATGGAATCCAGAATGGTCTGACCAACTGGTCGGCTGCCTACGCTACCGGTCTCCTGCTCGCTCGCCGTGCTCTCAAGAAGCTCGACCTCGACGAGGCCTTCACCGGTGTCGAAGAAGCAGATGGTGAATACAAGCTTACCGAGGCCGCCGAGGTTGACGGTGAAGAGCGTCGCCCATTCAAGTGCTTCCTCGATGTCGGTCTCCACCGAACCTCCACTGGTGCTCGTGTTTTTGGTGCCATGAAGGGTGCTTCCGATGGCGGCATCTTCATCCCCCACAACGAGAAGCGTTTCCCCGGTTATGACCCAGAAAGCAAGGAGCTCGATGCCGACACTATGCGCAAATACATCTTTGGTGGTCACGTTGCCGAGTACATGGAGACTCTTGCCGACGATGACGAGGAGCGCTACAAGTCGCAATTCAACAAGTACATCGAGAACGACGTTGAGGCAGATGGTCTGGAAGAGCTGTACACTGAAGCTCACGCTGCCATCAGAGAAGACCCATTCAAGAAGGACGACGATGCGGATGAGAAGAAGGACAAGGAGTTCTGGAAGGCCGAAGGCAAGAAGCACAAGACCCCCAAGATGACCAAGGAGGAGAAGGACCAGCGTATCAAGGAGAAGATTGCTGCTCTTGCCTCGTAAGCATCGAACGAACCTCACAACAGATCTTCCAAAGATCCTAGGGAATGATTGTTTCTGCGGCGTAGCTTGGACAGAGACTCTTCATCGCAAGAGTCGCGGCAAAATGAATGCCCACAGCCATTGCATGTGGCAATGAATCAAAATGCAATGAACTTCAGCAAGTCTCAAACAATTTGCTAGCCCTGAGCCCTGCAAATGGGATGATAGATTCTCTGTTTTCTGGTGACCCAGGAATGCGGCTCTGACATAAGCCGCTTACCATCGTAGCCTGTCACACTCACAATGACTGTATCCGGGTGGGTTTGCGAGCAATCTCATACTCGTACTGCAGATGATGTCTATAAGCGTAGGCTTAGGCGATCTGGAGGCCTTTATTGTCAAAGCTTATAAGTCTACTGAATCTTATGCAATGAAGATGTCCAGCACCGTTACATGTACCTAAGCCGGCTTATCAGATGAATAATGCATGATTGCCACGAGGATGAAGGGACCATCAGGACGTTGAGGCTGCCCGCATGACTGACTGATTGATCTTCTGTCGGAGCTGAAAAAGAACCGGTTGGACCAAGTACTTTAACTACCGGGCGTCGTTGGTGGCACCATGACCGCATAGTAGGGCCTAAAAGCGCCTAGTAGAGGCTCCCTCCAGTGAGTGTCCAGACCACCGAGACCACCTACAGCCACCGTGAGCCGCCTACAGCCAGCACGAGCCAGTCCCGCCAGTAGTCATACGAGTACCCGGGTCGCTGTTCTTTCGGCTGGAAGACCTCGGACCCCGCCATCATTCCGCCATCAATCGAGGTTAATCCACCGGCTCCCAGCTTCACGGCGCCCATGCTTAATTGATGTCTTTGAACCAGCCTGAATGACTGTATCAGCAACAGGACCACATCCTTACACCTGCGGGTGCTTGCAGAATCAAATCCTCAATCATGGCAAGCGCAGTCGGTAGCAGCCTCGACGTCGACTGGCTGCTGCACTCGAAGAAAGGTATGTGGCGCTGCGACAACAATTGCGCTGGCCGCTTTTTGATGTCTTCAGGCTGATAACAATCCAATAGGGCAACCTCAAACCCTCGCAGAGGCGAATAGCAAGAAAGAAGAGCCTCGATCGCAGACTCCTCAGATCAAATCGACAGAGCCCACTCCACCTTCGACACCGACCGATCACAAGCCTCTGAAAGAAGCACAAAAAGAAGGATCATCTGCAGTTACACCGCAGAAGCCGGCATCAACACCGAATGGCACGAAAAATCCTCCGCAGGTAGTTGCGCAGAAGAATGGCGCAACACAGCCTCAGCCGAAGAGTCAGCAGGTCGCCCGACCTTCATTAACGAAAGGGCAAGGCACGGAGGACAAGAAGGGTCTGAAAAGCAACACGCCGAACGGAAGAAAAGATGGAAGACGGAGTTCATGGATTTCCAGTATCAGCTCAAAGTTCTCGTCCTCAAATTCACCTGTACCTTCCCGCCAAGCGAATGCAGATGATCGTCAAGCTCTGAACAAAGCAGGCGTGCCATCACCACAGCCGAGCCCGAAACTCGAGGTGCCGAATCCTTTCAGCAAGAAGGAACAGTCGAAAGAGGGACAACCCGACTCTACGAAGGAGGAGAAGCCATCGCCCCCAGTGCACGTTGGCCCACGACGACCTTCCGTTCTGGTTGCCGCCGGCAAAGAGACAAAACTAGATCACCCAGGATTCTTGTCGAGTGCCTTGCGGAGACTGTCGTCGTCCTCGAACGCCAACATGGGCAAAGGTGCTGCATCAACGGGAGCAATTTGCCCAAGGCGAGTCTTGAACATTGATCAGAATCGCGAACGTATAAAATTCAGCGAATTCGATCAGAACAAGCTGAAGAGGGTGGCTTTCTGTGTCGATGTGGAGATTGCCGGGTATTCTGCCTCGGCGGACGAGAAGCCTGACGAAATCGGTCGCCCTGCCGTGTCGAACTCTCAGAAGCAGAGCACTGCCACGGAGAAACAGTCAATCGGCAAGAAAGATGTGAAAGATGCGAAGATCAAAGACAAGGGTGAAGGTGCTGCTTTGAAGAATCCTACCGTCGCTACCGAGGCGAAAGAAGAATCGCAACAATCCAAGCCCGAGCCTCCTGCTCAAGCGCAAGAGTCCGAGGAGAAAAAGGAGGTGAAGGCTGCACTTGACGAAGTACCAACAGCTGATTCGCAATCTGCGCCAACGACGCGGAAGAAGGAGAAAAAGAAACGATCTGAAGCTGAGCGGAAAGAACGAAAAGAACGAAAACGGAAGCATGCAGAAGCAAACGGTCTCGTGCCTCTCGAGTTGACCCGTGAAGATAGTGATTCCGATTCAAATTCCAGCAATACTCCTCCCGGGGCTACCACTCCGAAACGGCCCGTGGACGGTCCTACGACAGATCCCCTGAGGATCTATAAACGGTGTTGTCAACTCCGTGAGACTTCGGTTCTGAATCGAATGAAGGAACAGATAGCGAAACCGTCCGCTACTTTAGCAGAAGCACCGGGAACAGTGGCGGTCGTGGATCTTTCTGGATCCCACATGCAACTCCAGGATATCAACACACTCGGCGACTGGCTGGCGATTGTTCCTGTTCGAAAGCTCATACTGGAAGATTGTGGCTTGACGGATGAGGGTATCCGCGTAATCCTGTCCGGGCTCTCGAGTTGCAAATCCGCTGAACAGGCTCGGCAAAATAGAAGATTGCCTAAGCGGCCCGGTGGAAAACATGGCATAGAGCAAATGGGTGTGATCGAGAAACTGTGCCTGAAAAACAATCCGGGAATCACCAATCTGGGCTGGAAACACATTGGGCTTTTCATGCACATGTCAAGATCTTTGAGAGCAATTGACTTGTCTGGAATTAGATTTCCCAGGTCTGGAGATTTGTCAAGGTCACTTTCCACCACCTCCTCTATCAGCAACTCCGACAGCCATTCGAAGTATTCCGATCTGGGAGCCTTGATACTTCACGCATTGTCCGAACGTATGGGCGACAGGTTTGAGGAGCTCATCCTTAGCGGATGCGGTCTCTCGACAGCAAACGTCCGCGATATAGTCGAGTGCGCCATGAAATGCAAGATTCGCCGCTTGGGGCTGGCTGATAACGACCTCAATGAAGAAGCATTGAACCATCTCGTCCGATATATGAAATCCGGCTGCTGTGAAGGACTCGATCTTGGAGGAAATGACCTACAGGGTATGGGCCACATTCTCGCTGAAGTCGCTGACGACAAGTGTCCGTTGTTTGCCATCAGCCTCTCTGGATGCAATTTGACGCCGAGCGATCTCAACGCAATCCTGGTACCATTTGCGAAACTCACCAATCTCAAGTTCATGGATCTATCCCGAAACAAGGCTTTGTTCAACCATGAGCCCAATGCCGTTCCCATCTTACGAAAGTTATTGCCCAGGTTGACGGAGCTGAAGCGTATCCATCTGGCCGACGTGGGATTGACCCCTGACCAAGTCATAGCGCTTTCTGAGATCCTCCCTGATTGCCCAAATATTATGCACGTCAGCATCCTGGACAATGCTCCATTGCTCTATGCGATGAACTCCAAAGAAGAAGGTGCACAAGAGGAAGCTTGTGCATTCTTTGCTGCTCTGATGACCGCAGTGCGGGTGTCGGAGACCATCAGCGCGATCGAAATCGAAGTTCCGGGTACCAACAGCAGTGAAGTCGTCAAAGCGTTGGCTTCGCAGGTCGTCGCATACAGTCTTCGAAATATGGAACGGACCACTCTTGGCGAAATCGGCGTACAGGCTGTCAATCCGAAGTATGCGCCTGAAGTGTTGCTTCATCTAGTCGGTCATATGGATGGCTATGCGGAGAACCATGACAATGACGAGCCTGGTCCCGACGAAGACTACTTGATCGCATCTACAGGTATCGTCAAAGCTCTTGATGTGTGCTTGGGCAGCAAAGATGGCACCAGCCGAGCACATTCGAGAAATATCAGCCCGAGCGTGAGCGGCACTGCAACACCAAGACATGGCGCCAGTCAACATGTCAAGCCACGGGACGTCAGTTTGCAGCTTTGCGACAGTGCAAGGAAGATCCGAACGAGGCTGAGACCGGTCCTGGTGAGGGAAGATCGTGCTGGTAACGATTATAACTATCGTAAGTTGACCCATCCGCCATTCATGAATCGTACTAACCTTTTGCAGGCCGTCTGTTTAACCTAGATCAAACATTGCAGCGTATGATCCAGCGGTTCGAGGACGAATATCCAGAAACGAAAACGGACACAACGTCGCCGAATGCAAACGGAATGTATTCGCCTGACCCTTCCATAGGGGATCCGTCTTTGCTCTCTACTTCCGTGGGCTCCGATGGACTGATGAAGATGACATCTGCGGAGGAATACTTCCCAGGTGATTCAGAGCGGCGAGAGTCGTATGCCATCAAGCTGTCCCGGACTGCATCAGAAACATCTCTCGCTGCGAGAGCTTTCACCGACGAGGAAGGCCGTATGCATCGTTTGGGACAAAGTATCCGGAGGGAAGTGCTTAAACCAACTGGTATGGATGATAACCTACATGGCACAAGTACCGACGACGACCCAGAGGCTCCTCATCTGGCTGCTCTTCGAGCCAAGTTTGAGCAGCTACGAGGTGAGGATATTCGTGCGAAAGTGGAAAGAGACGGCGCAGATAGTGTGCTCACAGAACTCGGCCTCAATGCTCAGGAGCTTTTGGCTTTGAGGAAGACTGATCCCGAAGGATTTGAGACGTTCAGAAAGTCACAATTGGCCGCACAGATCAATAGTGGTCGCATCGATGGGTGAGCAATGGTGTATATATCTTGGGAGGGTCTCATGCGTTCTGAGCGTTATCGATGATTATATGTATATGGCGACCGTCTGTTCTATACTAGCCACAGGGAATGATGATGTTACGAAGGATTCTTACTCAACCTGACGTCTAACCTACGATGCTAGAGTAGGCCTTCATGTGTCTATCTCGCAGCAACACCCATGATGGGCGAGGCGTTACTCAGGATCGTGAATCTCCCCGTGATAGAGTATATGCACCCCGGACTCCATATCGTTAAACACTACACCAAGAGAGCTGTTTGTGAACGTGAAATACAGGCCGAGCTTGGCGACAATCGATACACAAGTCATCAACACGGTCGACGTCAATAACAACTCTCTTCCTCGTATCCATCCATCGCCGTCGACCATCACCTCCATCAGCGAAGATGGATTCCTCTTCTGGTAAGTTGAGCGAGGCGCTAAAGACGGGACAAGCCGCTTCACACCGGGAGTCGGTGTTTTGTAATCCCGATGCCGATGGGGTGAATTGAAAGTGAACTCCAACTGACATTGATTTCAGGACGAAGAGAGAGAGCCAACTCACTTAATGGCATCAGAGAGATCCGTCGCTTGCGCCGCGCACTCTCAAATGCACGTTCGGCGAACACCTTCGACTACGAAGGCCTAGCAAGTTGGACAAGACACCGTGCCATTGAGGCAGAAGAAGACATTCCTGGACGGATCGCTCGCCATCGTGCAGCACGTTCACTTTCACTCCCACTTGAGGCGCAGGACATTGAAAGAGGAAGAGGCAGAATCAGAACACCAGACGAAGAAGCCAGAGACATTGCAAGAGGAATATCCGACCTGCTTACCCGCCATCGCTCACGTTCACACTCACGCTCATCCTCAGTCGTGACGGCAATTCGCGCACTTTCAGTCGGAGCACAAGAAAGAGGAAGAAGTAGAGTGAGAGCACAAGAAGACAACATGGCAAACAATAACAACAACGCTTTTCCTCCCCTCGACACCTCTATGACGGGCCCAAACCGCAACGCAACCTCTCCTACCATCTCACACCCAGGCAGCGCAGCCAACGGCAACGGCGCAGGCCCAGCCAACTACATGGCAACGCTACCAGTAGGACACCAGCAAGATCTCAACTTCCTGTACAACCAAATCCAAGAGCTAGGAGCGCTGCTCAGAAACAACCGTGAACAAGTCGATTCGGTCACCAGAACTGCTGAAGAAGTCGCGGTAAGTTCGGAGACAATTTGCTACAGAATTGCGCAATGGCTGACCAACAGTAGACCCGCGCAATTCGCACGACAGAGGATGGAGCAGAACTGCAGGAGCCTGACAGTGAGTAGCATGATAGCTTTTCGTGGGACTGTCGCTAATCATTCCTGCAGAAGCCAAGATGCGAGAGATCGAACGCGAACTAGCCAAAGCGAAGCACCTCATCGATCTGTACAAGCATGAAAACAAGGAGAATACCAACCTCATCGCCATGTACGAGGACGCATTGGGAACAGCGACCGAACAAATCCGCAACTACTGCAGTGGCATCGAAGAACGATTCCTTACACAGCGTCGTCACTACAACAATCTGTTGCAGCAGGAGAAGGACGATCACTTGCAGAGTCGCTTGGACCGAGATCACTGGTATGCTCAGACACTCAAGGTGTGCGAGATGGTTCGGACTGCGTTTCGCTTGCGCACGGATGAGTGGTGTGAGGAGTACACGATCATCTCTGGCTTGCAGGCTCAGGTGCGTTGCTACCGACGAATTCTTGATATGGAGCCCGAGGAACCAGAAGAGGAGCTGGGTTGGCCATACTTGAAGGAGCTGCCACTCAACGATCAGGCATGAATGAAGACGGTCTGCGGCTCAATGATCAGGGCTGACTGAAGAATGTCCGCCACTAATGATCGGGGCTTGAATGAGGAAGTGCTCGACACAACAATGATCAGGCCTGAATGAAGAGGGTCTTCCACTCAATGATCAGGGTTGAATGGACATGGTCTACCACTCGATGGACCAGGCGTGAACAAAGAAGTGCTTGACACAATGATCAGGCCTGAATGAAGAGGGTCTTCCACTCAATGATCAGGGTTGAATGGACATGGTCTACCACTCGATGG